>JAVJGG010000061.1:14550454-14570620 GCA_035590195.1 Aviceda cuculoides
AGTTGTGAAGATTGACGTGTTTTAAGTAAGTTCTGTCCCCAGCTGGTGATCTTTGTCTTTTGGGAAACAGTACAAACCGAAGATTGTAAATTAGCCTGTTACAAATTCCAGGAATTGCACCCTTACATGATCAAAGTAGAAAAGTAAAAGCACTGGAATGCAGCAAGGCACTGTTGAAAACGTAACAACTTAGGAGGAGCAACTTGCAAGGAAGATGGAAGGAGAGGGAAAGAAGGATCAAAGATTAAGCTTGTATTGTAAATATAGTTTGGAAAGCCTTTCAACACGATACTGGTCAAAAAGCCTGTATATTGTCACTTCACAGCTCAAAGCAGACAAGACTTTAGGAGTGACAAAAACATATAGCCCTTTTGATAAAACAATTTTCAGGCAAAGTTTCAGGTTCTCAGCTATACTACCCTGGTACCTCCACAACAGATTTGACAGAGACACTGGTTGAAAGACTGGAGGCCTTTTCTACCATTACTATTTTGAACACATAAAAGTCCCCATGACTTCAAGCAATACACAGAAAGCTTCCATTCAAGAAGGCACGTTAACTCTTTGGCGCTGCATCTTACAGGAGCATCAGTTCTTGGCTAGGCAGCATGCACTCTTCAATTAGTCTTCTGGTTTGCTTAGTGTTTATTGCAACCTACCCTGCTACCAGCAGTGGAACCAACTTCATGAAGTCTTGTTCTCACCCTTGCATATAGCTAGGCTGTTTCCTGCAGAAGGCAATAGCGTGGAGGTTAACTACAACTGTTTCTCCTACACTGACTAGGGAAGACAGACAACTGAAGTTAACTTGATTCCCTGCTGCATTCCTCTAGAGGAAGCAAGCACACTTGATGCTACTCTCCAAGACTGACAGATCCCCAAACTAAATGACAAACGAAACGACAGTAAGGAAATCCCTCACGAATTGAGGTAAACATAATAGTGCTATTTCCACACTGACCAGTCTCCCAAAAATAAGGTTTGCAAACTAAGGGTTGTATGAAATAGTGTATGCACGTATTTAGGAATGAGACAGAATCTTGACAGGCCAGTATGAAATAAACTCTGAAAGTGCCATTAGCTGTATCAGCTTTGAGAATACTAGGCCTCTGTTCTCAAAATGCTAGGTGAACAGAGTAACATCAAAACAAGAAAACCCCACCCCCAAAACTGCTCTCCTCAAAGAGGCAAGGGCTGACAATGGAGGAATGAGTGTTTTCTCAAAACAACGTAATTCCAGTTTCTTTATAGGTCATCTGGTCTGTGTTTATCATTATTACAGTCTCTGCATTTGGACTTGCTTTGAAGGAGAACAGGAAAGAGGAGTTAGTCTAAAGCTTAAATGTGGTTTTGATGTTTGGTTTTTTGGTTTTTAAATAAAGTCCAAAATTGTAACTTTTTTCTAAATGCGAGAAGTGCAAAGTTCCATTCCAGCTAATACTTTGCAAGTGCTCCTACAGAACATAGGCCAGTCATCTACCCCAGCCAGACAAGTTACGCAGAAGATCCATCATGTAGGTATTAGATCTTGCCCCAAAACATACAGGGTTTTCTTAATATGATGGTTCACTGCATCAGGCAAACAAGGCTAAATGAGGGAGGATGGGTACTAGGAGTAAGAAAATGACAGGCCGTAACCAGCCAGCACCTTCTAAAGATGCTAGGAGTGAAGAGTGTTTAAAAATATGGTGACATGCTTTCCGCACTATAACCACAAACTATCCTCCTAATCAAGACAAGGTCAAGCAGAAAAACCTTTTATGCCGTTCTTGAGATAGTATATTCTTTGTTATTGTACTGTAGAAACATTTCCCTCCTCAGCCAGTTTGCTCTGGCTTGTGAGCAGAATCTCTTCTGCACCACTTTGGCAATCTTCAGAAGAGAGAATCAAATCTGTCACAGGCATCTGCAGTTAATCTGTCTCACTGGACAAGGCCAATACACAGGAGGAAAGACTCAGAAGAAAGTTAACATTTGAATTGCTATAAAAAGCTCTTAATAATGCATTCTGAGCAAGGTTGTTAAACAAGACTCCCTACACACTCCTTAAGGCCCAGCACCCAAGAAATTGACCCACGTAAGTGCACTTTACCACATTTTGAGGGGTGTGTGTAACGGTTACACCTGTCTCATGAAACTGGGCAAGTAACTTATTATCTTGCTCCTATCTGAAGAAACTAACCCATAATTTCCACCTAGACTAGGAAGTTCATGTTGCATTGAATTTTCTAAATTAATTAAAAAAAAAAATAAAAAAAGCTGTTGTGATTGGAGGATTTAAATATAGTTCCTGCTACTGGGGAAGCTCCCAGTGGGAAAATACTGTAACGGTTCCAGTTTGACAGTGAGCACTCATCCTTGTTAGTGTGCTTCCTTTTTACCCACTCAAAGAAAATGCTAAGAAAACAAGTTTCAAATTGCCCTTTGGCAGCTATTTTGGCCACACAGAAGTTAGGTTCAGGGGAGTTCTGTTCATGTACAGTTTTGTTGCATGTGTTTGCAGTTCGTTCAATTATCAGTTTCTCTGGAGGATATGCACAATTTCCCCTAAGGTAACGTGACATGCAATTTCTCCTCCCCCTACCCTTTGCCTTGTGATGGAAAGTCACTAGAGACACAAGTGAAACATGGAGAATGTTTAGTCCCTTTATCACAATCACAAATCATTCTGAAAACCCCATTACCAAGCACCGCGCTATTTTTGAGAGATAGAGAACTGTCACTTGTCTTCTCTCCTTCACAAACACACTCCAATGCCACCCACAGCCAGAAAAAAAAAAAATGACAGTAACATCCTGATAAATACTGATTTTTTTGCTAATGAACTTTATCAACCTTGTGTCCCAGCCTGCTGGTGTAACAGGATACTCTGATATTAGACCAAAGAAAACGCCAGCCTTTGGGTCAGCAGCTCTCCAATAGTCCTAAACAGCTACTAAACAGATTGATGTCAGAACCTCCAGAAGAAAATAAACAAGCTACCTTGTAGCTGTTCTGCTCGTATGAGTGGTTTACAATGAAGGAGTGTTTTATTCAATTATGTTCTCATTTATGCCAGGCAAACTCCTCCGAGTTCCCTAACCCAGTTGGTCTTTGGCCCCAAACTGAAAAATATGAGCAAGTCCCTAGGCTGCCCTGCAACCGTGAACTGAAACACAGTGACGATACAGTCTGCCTAGCCTCACTGGGAAAATTACCGTCACACAGCAGCACTAACCCCTACCCAGCTGGGTTAGCAACTCCACTTCATTCATGTATTTTGTGCTAAAGTTTACCAGTAAGAAATCAAATCCAGACACCTATCAATGGGACAGCTTTCAGCTTTCCTTATGCACATATGCCCCTAACACAGGCCCTCCCAAGCTTAAAAGGCAATCCACCTCTACTACAAGCCAGTGCTTCACATATCCTGTTCATCTCAGCACTTGAGAGATGCACAGAGATGTGTCAGCATGTGTGCAGATAAACATTACTGGAGGACTGTTAGTACAAGATGTAGAGACATCAGCAACGACACTGCAGCACTCACTGCACCAGGTCACACCCTGACCCCACGAAGAGTGTCTGCAGGATAATGAACATCAGCTCTGCCCCAGAGCAGCTCAAAATTAAGAGATTGTCTTTGTATCTGTATGTTCTGCCCCACGTCCAGTCTGTCTAAATCAGAGAGCAGCTCAAAGCAGTGGAATTAAAAAATTTAAAAAAAAAAAAAAAAAAAAAAAAAGTTGTTTGGAGGATTCATTCTAACATCTGGAGGTAGAGCTCCCACCCCTTCCTTGATTGCACTTCTTGCTCCATGCTAGGTGCTCAGAGCATTAACTGGAGAAGAAGTTTCCCTCTGGAGGTGACAATGGTGGAGTTGGCATATTGCTAGATCCCACAAAAAGGCAGCTCAACTTCGGCTTCAATTCATTCCAAACTTTACTCATCTGTGTGTGGAAAAGGAGAGAAAACAGACATGACAACATGGTAGGCAATCACCTCACCACACTGTATTTTGGCAGCAGTTTCAGAGTACTCAAAAGCACAACATAAATTTGCTGAAGTACTTTGGGAAAGTCCAGCTGACCCAGATTGTCCCTTTCAGACTGGTACTATAATGCAGCTCTCTGAACATTTTACTGAGCATGCATGGAAGGGAGATTTCCCATACCTTTGTCAAATTCCTTCACTGCAGGGAAGGAAAGGAGCTGAAGGAGGAGAGACCTTTCTAATATAAAGAATGCAAGAAAGTCTGTATGTGGGGAATGCTGAAGGTCATATTTAGGGGTTAACAAAGAGGAGCTCTTGAATTTAGAGCAAAAACAAGGAAGTTGTTCCTTGTCATATAATTTCTGTGTAGCACAACAAAAACCAGATTCACCTAGCAAACACACATCATTCGTTACAGGATAGCTAGTTAAAGGTTGGGTCTTCTTCAACTGCCCCTAGGGTAAGGCCATCTGCAGATGAGAGAAGAAGAAGAAAAGAAAAACACAGCAACTTGCTGCAAGAAGATACAGTCTTTAGAGGGGTTAGAGGCCAGCCTTGATCCTCACCCCGAACTGGAAAGACCTTAGAATACTTCTTAAGAAGTTATGAAAGAACCCAACAGGACAAATGATTAGAGAAGGAAGGCCCACAGGTGAAAACAAAATACAGTCAAATTCTTATTCATATTTTGGGAAAAAGAATACAGCCCAGAAGAACTCACCTCCTTATGACCCTGGATCTGGGAGTTGACAAAGGCCCCCAAAATGTGAGATGTGAGAGGCAGATAGATGTGGATAAGCTGTGTCTCCTGATGCAGGCAATACAGAGAGAAGTAATTCCGCAGCTCCATGGTTAGGATAGCATTTTCTTGCTGAAAGAAGAGGAATTCAGTGAAATAAATTGCCAGGAAGAGGGTGCCAAGGAGGTTCACTTGCAGCAGGAGAAAACAGCATTCCTCACCATACTAACAATTCAAACACATATCAAAAATGTAAAAAGGCAGTTCCTGGACCCATTTGATATGACAGCAACTGCACTTTCCATCATGCAGACTGCTGCTTTCCACAGCTCCTGCAAACAACAGGTTGCCAAAGAGCCAGTAATAAGTGTTGAGGAAAACAAACACGTTTTCCATGTAGCACAGCAGGTAGCTCAAATTACCCAAAGTATAGGTTACCTTTTCAGTCTAATGGCTTTCTGCAAATATGACTGAGCTACATAGCGGCACCATTATAGAAGTCCAGTACCACCCTTTGCTTTCCCAGGCATCTGCCCTACCTCCACAATCCGAGACTCCAATTGCTCCACCGATTCCGGTTCTTTGTTCTGCACAGTGGCACTCATCATCTGCTTCTTCATCATGCTGTACTTATGCAATGCTCGCTGGTGCTTGTGCAATACTCCCTTCTCATGTCTTTCACACAGGTCCTTTATGTGAAAAGGAAAAAAAAGAAAAGGTACTCAGTGGAAGCTAAGAGACAGCAAGCACACAAGCCAAGTACATCAGGAACACAAACACAGGGTCACGCTTTATGTAATTTCTATGCTGCAGATTTTTGTTTCTTTGTTTTCAAAAAGGTCAGAAAAATGTTCGCAGCTAAGAATTCAAGAAACAAAACTGCTTGTACCCAGACCAGTGAGCTTAAGAGGCAATCTGGAGCATCACTTCTGCCAACGTTTTGGATCTTATCAGGCCTCTTATCTTTTGTGGACTTCTCAATATTAAGTGCCAGCAATTAACTGTGGTAAGAGCTTGCCAGTGTCCTTCTATTTCAGTCCAGGCCTGGGAATGTCAAGAGAGGCTGCCACATACAGTTTCACTAGGTGCTTCTAAAAGAAAGTGCCTTTGACCAAAACATTAGTATTAACAAAAATTCTTTCATTTTAACTGAACTCATGTCTCCATGAACAAAGTAGCAGCAATCCAATTCACTGCTTTGACTCAAAAGCAACCAAATCTGGAAGAAAGTTAGCTGCTCCATACAGTTCAAGCAGTCATATTTTTAAATTCATTGCAGGGTTTGCTGTTTGGCAAGTTCTCGTGACACGATGAGCTGACCGGTAAGGCTACAGAGCTAGCTATGGCCAACAGCCACTCCCCTCCCTCTGCCAGATGCCCAGTTTGCCTCTGAACTGGCCTCCCAGACAGTTTTCCATCCAGTTGGTGTTACACCCTCTGAAGAGCACAAGCTTGCTCTAAACAACTTTCTCACTGGCAGAAAAACATCAGAGCTCACTTTATAGGACTGGAGTAAATCCAGGAAAAGGTTCAGCTTCTCCACCACATCATTCTCTTCCTGTTTACCCTAGAAAACAAGGAAAAAGTACATTTTATGTAAGCCTGGCAAGAACTGCCATCACAGTTCTTCACATCCTTACACCATACAGGCCCTCCACTGTATTCTCCAGGGCACATCAACGCTTACACAACTGCATCAAAAATCTTTCAGATGGTACTTGACTGTTTAGTCTTCAGTATGCAGAACAAAGACCTGACTGGAGCAGGAACAGCTTTTCCAGTTGAGTGATCATTATAACAAGAGGAGTTAGTTTCACAGTCCTGTGTCAGTCCTTTCAGCTCTCTCTGCCTGAATTTCTTGCTCTTGCAGATTCCTCCAATCTTTCATCTTCCCTTATTAGAAGATAACTAATCCATTAAAGCTATGAATACCTGCATGTTCCTCATAACAGTTCGTGCATCAGAAGGCAGAGATGAAACACCAAGCCACATTTCACTACTTGTTTTTTTATTTTACTAAATACTATCTTTTCTTCCTGTACCAATAGAGCTTTCTGGAGCATAAACTCTGGAGAAAGAGACCTGGTCTGACTGATCTATAAAAGCATTCTGAGTATTTTAACACAATGAGATTAAGAGAAGCAAAGACAAAACTATTACTTTTCCTTCCCAGACTGTCATGTTCTCACATTATTCTAACAGTCATTATCAAACTGCACACTTACACAGGAATATGATGCTTCTGTCTGAATGACTCTCATGTAATGTTTAAGTACATGAATGCCAAAATTTGATTCAGAAATAAGTTCTTCTGGATTCTCTGTAGCAGATTAATAAGACAGAATGCAGGAATTTTGTACAGTTCAGTATAGTACAACTTAACTTGTCCAATAACCATTTGAAATTAAAAAAGAAAGTGGGCTTTTCCCCTCCTTTCCCTTGCCCATTGTGTTTTTTCCCCCCATTGAAACACAGTTGGTTTTTTTATTCAAGCTTGAACAAGCAGGCTGGTGGCCGAGGATGTGAGTCTGGACCACAATCTCTGTCTTAACTCTTTAAGTACCTATGTCCACAGAGCTCATGATTCAAGATGAAACTTAAGGCAGTAGTGCACCTCCTTCATTTTACAAAAAGAAAAAAAAAAAGGGGGGGGGCGGGGGAGAAAAAAAAGTAAATAACTCACCTGCTGCACAGCCTTATCTGCCAGAAGTGCAAATTCAACAGACAGACCCTTCAAGGCTTGTTTCAGAGTCCCCCATGTGCTACTATTCAGAGCAGCCCAGGAAGGAAGCGGTGTAGTGTCTGAGCCCAAAGCACTAGGGAGGAGATAACTAGTATTCAAATCTAGGAGACAAATTCCACTAAGTAGATACACTTATTTGCAGAGAGCAGTTCAGAGTTTCTAATCTGTCTAAATGGCTTGCAGTGCTGAGCTCCTACTGCACAATCACAAATGCAGAGCTGTGTGCATACTGGGGGAAGAGACAATAAAACCAGTACCTGAATGTCAGGGTACTTGTATTTTCTTTTCTCTTGCTCTGTGGAATGCAAGCTTAGTGGAAAGCATGCATTTTCTTCTTTTATAGTAGGAAAAATTTTATTATGACCTACAGCATGCATTGAAATACCCACTCTTACCAGACCATTTGCAGGTAAACCTTACAACAGTTCTGAGTTCTGAAACAACAGCAGAAACATTCACATTAGCAAATCTTCTTCCTCCCAACCTACCTTAGCTCCTTTCCAAATATAAGGAGATCCGAGGCATTATCAATGGCTCGAGAAGCTATCCTCTCTGCACGGTCCCGAAGCTTATAAAAGCTATTATAAATATTTCTGATGAGCTCCCTGCTGGCAGCAAACTGGGCCTGTATGTCAGCCGGAAGGAAGTCCTGAAGAAGTGCAAGAGAGATATGACTAGTGGACAAATCAGAGGCACATTCACATACATTAATTTTGGGCACATCATATAGTCAGCAAAGAGAGACAGATTTCCCTCTTGCGCTTGCTCTCTCATGCCGTGCTGTAACAGCCCTGAAGAGATGAGCTTCACAATTTAGGTGTCCAAGTCAGACGTCATACAAATACCCCTAATTTTCAGAGGCAGGAAGAGGTTCAAATACCGGGTGTAGACAGACTTGGCAAAATTTGCAATTCTACTATGCAGTTAAAATGGAGTTTGTGAGGTTTCAAGCTCGCTGGTTCTGATTTGATGCTACTAGTAACTGCCAGCCTGGAAAAGTCAAGCATATACTGAAAGTTCAGCTCTTTTGACCTGTGTATCACTGGTAAAAGCCTGAATTAAGCTCCAGTTGCAAAACCCTCTGCTAGCATTGCAGAAACCTGAACAACAACTTGCTTTAAAATTGCTCAATGAACACAGTGAGAATGTATATTTAAAACTAGCCATAGCACTAATCACTGGGATAAGCAAATATATGGAGAACTTTTAACTAACTCCTCTATAACAGTCCAAAGTACTCTCCCACAGGAAGGGGACAACAGACAGAATGAGGGCATGAAAACATGGCAAAGACATCAATCTAGATATTAGCTTTTAAATTGTGCAGTATGTGCATTTGTTTGTTATGCAAGTGCAAGTAATTACTGAGAAACAAGTTCTGAGCAGGATTCATTGTTTAATCTTTATCATATTCATGAACAAGCATTTATCTAGAAATAACAGACCCTTAAGAGTCAAATATTTACTTGATCTTTTCAATAAAATTACAAGTTTAGAAGTCCCTCAAACTTCAGAAACAGCTCTCTCCTACCTAAGGTCTCCATCACTCAGTGAACACCATAACTGATCCACCTGGAGCAGAGAGCCATTTAAACCAGAATAATATGTTGCAAGAAATTTGTATACATACCTTGGCCTGGGTAGCTAATCTGCAGGTCATAAATTCATCTCCTACTCCCTGGACCAACTCTCTTAGCTTATTCTGTACATCCTGGAGAAGACACAGAATGAAATGAGCATGAAAGAACTAAGTAACACACAGGCAGTTCACACAGATCTCAGATATATTGTAATAGTAAGGCACAACTTAGCAGATACAGTTTTACCCAGGTTAGGTTTAATTTAAGTGAAATACATATTATGCTTTTCCTAAGAACAGTTATCATTTTCAAAACACTATACTCCTCGCATCGAATGAAATTACCTTCCACTTTCCAGCTGTAGAAATACCAATTGAGAGAAAATTCTCATCATGGGGAGCAACAATGTGTAGGCCAAAAACAATTCTGAACTCTGTGCCCAGCGAAACAGTTACAGGAAGATATACAAACTCAAGATTATTGCTAATAAGTACTCACTGAGCCACTGAATGACAGAAAGAGTTTCAAGAGCACATCTTCTGAGAAAGGGGGGTGTCGGGCCACCAGGTTTATAAAACGCTTCAGCGCTCTCCTCCTAGATTCTATGAATTCTCGATCAGCTACAGGAAGAAACATTAAATTTCAGTTAATGCACCACACATTACAGCTGCTCAGAAAGAGAAAAAATAAAGCACTCAGTCCAGCAATTTCTTTGTACTTACAACCCTTGCTAAAGCACTGCAACAAAACCAAAGAATTGTTACCTATAGTCTGTCAGCTCCCTAAAACAATCTTTTGGATTGACCACCAGAACAAATATTCCTTGAAGTGGTTCTTTACAACATACTGAAATCCAGCAGATATACATCTATGTGTGGTTATTTCCACAGGGTGGGTCAGGTAAGCAGGATAAACAACCAAGTCTAAGGCCTGAAGCCTCCACTTACAAACTGTGGGCACACAAAAATTCTTCTTCCTCTTAATCAATTCCACAGCTGGTTCCCAGAGGGGATCTCAGTCTCTTTAGGACTCCTGGGAGATGCAGCACAACACACTGCTTCTTGCCACTGCAGTGATCACTGCCACATGCAAAGTGATCATCCCACAAATAATAATGGGGTTTTTGCTCACTATTCTGAAAAACTAGCTTCAGTGTGCTGTACCTTCATCGGTCCCTCCTCCTCACTTTTAAGCATTTTGGGTCTAGAGGGAGCATAAAGGGGCGGGGGCGGCGTTTCAGTTGTTTGTTCAGCATCAGTACCCATGTTTTTCATGCAGTATGTCAGAAAGTACTTTGGAAGACCTACACAGCAATCTGCAGTACATCCATCCAGAATCCTTACTTGTCAAACTAAAGAAGTTCCGTTCATCTCCCTGAAACAGGAAGAATTTCAATCTGGCAACACTGCAGTGAGGCAGTAAATCAAAGTTCCTGGAGTTTTTCAGGAAAAACTCAACTAAAATAAGATTGAAGGAAAAGAAAGCAGCACAGAATGAAATTAAAGGAATGCTCTTAATCCATGACAACACTCTCATATCATGAAAGGGTATTACTCTTGCCTCAATTTTAAGTTGGGAGTTTGCTGGCTGCATGGACTCTCTATAATGATCCTTAGTACAGTATCACCCATCAAATGATTTTTCTGTCATTAGGGTTGCACATGATTTTGCTTTATTCGTACTTTAACCTACATGGAGATCTCTGTAGTCATCTACACACTTTGTATATGATCTGTCTTGGTTTGCTGCTATCCTCCAAAATGAGCAGAGCAGATTATCAATCTTTCTTCATCTGACAGACGGATGAAAGTAGACCATCATGAAAATAAGGGTGTAACTTAGTAGAGGAGCATACCAAGTATAAAAAGCACGCAGCTTTGCCCATCCGGCTCTGAGACTAAGGAGGCTGCAAGAGTCACACATCTATACCAATCCATCAAATCCTGTGTCCTGCAATTCCATTTGTCAGTCCATTAACCTACTCAGAAACAATAACTACCCATTCCATTTCCTCTTCCTGTTTGTAGTTTTTATTAAGACCACTTACACAGCTTTTCTGTATGCAGAGTTACTGGACTAAAGGCAATCATCACTCTCTCTGCCTTAACACAGTTTTGGATTGTATTAGGACTGTACTTCTAGCATAGCTTGGGAACTAATCCTATCAGTTTTTTCTTAAACATATGATATCTGTGGGAAGAAATGCACGGTTGAATGCACAGAAATAACACCACACTGGCAATGCAAGGAAATAACAGTGACTGACAACTGATGTATTTTGGTAGTTTCTTTCAAGCATCCTCTCTCCACTGAGATTAATCACAGAAGGTCACTTCACTTCCAGTTGTTGCATGAAGTGGAAATTCTGGAAATTCTGGCTGAGAACACTGAAACAGGTCAAATTCAACAGACAGGTTTTCGCAACACCAAAAGAAAGGTCTTCGCAATTTACATTCCATCATAAGAATATATGACCACTGAAGCTTTTCAGCACTATTATTTGGCTTTGTTCCAGTTCACTATACACCACACTCTGCTCACTGTTTACCAATTCCTCTTTACTGTAGCAATACATCGACTCCTTAACTGAAATCAATTATTTATTGAAACACGGTAAGCTTAGCAGCTTGGGCAGGAGACAAGACAGTGAAAAGGCTGTTCTTTCACAGATAAAGTATAAAACAAGACAAGATTTTATACAGTTATGCAACATTTGAAATAATCAAAGTTTAAAACCAGTGCCAATATTTCAGATTAGTGAAAAACATACCTGAAGGAGCTTTGATATGCTTTCAGTCTTGGGATATTTCATTGGTTTCTATTCTAATAGCTAAAATATACTTGAACGAACTGACACTCTGATTCCAGCCTCAGTTTTCAGTTTCTGATTATCTTAAGCAGATCAACAAGCTCCTTTTTAGAACGGGGTGGGGGGGAAAGGCTACTTTTTTTTTTAGCTACTTTAAGGCATTTGGTTCATCTGCCAGAAAGACATCGTTTTGTACATAAACTGAGAAAGTGTAATTGCCATTGCCTGCATCCTAAGGCTTCTGTGCAAGGTAACACTATAACAGGCAGTGCTGAAGCTGTTTACTTAACATGACTGTTCGCTAGTCCTTTTCAGGTGTGCGTGAGGTCAGGACCCTACAATAACTCAACAGGATCAATCAAGTATGCTCTCACTGGAGAAGCAATTTTGCTGGTTTTACATAATCAGTTCCTCTGCAGGTTTAAGCCTTTTAATACAATTTTTTTATTTTTTTTTTTTTTAAATCTTTAATCTTCTCTCACTACAGAAAAACAATGGGATTTTCACAAATCTTTTCTATTCTGAACACTTCACAAAACAACACACTACAATACATACTACAGATGTTCAACAGTATGGTAGCAATTCTGCACTCATAGCTCTACAGCACTGATTATCATAGCCTATTTTCCTAAAAAACAATACCTGCAGCTCTGCCATGCTTTTGGACTTCTGGAATGAGAATTATGCCTCAAATCTTACCAAAAAAAGTCATTAGATACTGAACTTCCACGGGAAGAAACTCCACTGAAATTTTACATTAACATCTTACCTATAGGGAATTTCTAGGATGGCAGTAACTCACACCTCCTAATTGTGTATTATAACCTCAAAGTTGTTTTCTAAGCCAAGCAGAAGCAAAGACTTTCAATCTTTTAAACACTCATTTTCAACAGTATCACCTTCACAATGCTTGCACCGTAACCCCTTCAGTCAAAAGAAAGACCCAGGTTTACCTCCCAGCATCCTCTTTGGTGGAAGTGCTGGCACCATACGATATGGGAATTTCTGAAGCAGCATCTCATGGAACACCACAAAATCATTATATCGCCTGTAGACTGAGCATTTGAATCTCTGCAATTAAGGAAGGGGAAGAATAAATCAATACACAGGCTGGACAAAAAAAAAAAAAAAAAAAAATCAGCAGTATTTCCATTATTTTTTTACTTTTTTTTTTTTTTTTTTTGCTATTAGCTGCACTAAAAACAAAAGGAAGAAGGAAATCACATCCAGAGACTGCAGAAACAACATATTTCTTTTCTTTAGAGGCCTTGTGGTGGGAAGGAGGGAGAAGACTCCAAAGGCAGCCACCTTTCAATTATGAACAGAGATGGCATTCTTCTAACCACAGTCCTTTTGAGAATAAGATTTTCAGTTAAAAACTAAGTCAGATTTCATTCACACACAAGATGAAAGAGACTATGAAATGGAGAGGAAGAGGTTTCCCAAGAAATTACAAGTATCCCTAAACATGCTGCGGTTCCATACCATTACTCCCTCAAACTCTCTGGTCTTCCAAATCAGACAGAATATTTAGAAATAGTGCCCACACTCTTGAAGTGCTCTACAGAGCTCTTTTCTTGAAGTATGGCAAGTCCCTGAGCTCTACCTATTAGGAACTTTCTCTGAATCAGTTTCAAATCCAGAGGTGGCAAAACAGTCTTAGATCATGTTAAGTATTAGCCCAAATGACTGATGCTTTAAGTGAACCTCACAAGGGAAAGAGAGACCTCTCACTGATGTTTGATCTATAAACAAAGATTGAAAGTTCCTTTAAAGCCTTAGTCCTTCACTCTGCATTTCTTAGATCAATATATAGAAGAGGCCAAAGAAACTGGGTTTTTTTCATTCCAAAAGGAGTTAGGTAGAAGCTAGAATAAGACACTTAGGAGGTAGAAATGCTTTACAAATAATAATAAATAAACAAACCAGAACCCTCCCCATACTTTTACTACATATTCAACTATTGGAGTAGCTAATAAGAAAGACTACATAACACTATACTCATTCTCATTACATTTGCATTGCACATCGCCCACCACTTATTGTGGCACTATGCATTTTCAAAAATAAAGCAATGAGGCATATAACTGGAGAGCAACGGACACAGTCCCTAGTGCCTCCCTCTGCCTGCTTTGAAATCTGATGTTGATTTGTGCTGCAGATCTTAGATGAAGCTCAAGGCCAAGCTATGCTTCTTTTTGAGGAAGTATCATTCTACAGCTACAACCATAGGAGAGATGACACCAACTGAAAGGAATCGGTAATGGGTTCCTGAATTCAAAATCTAGAGAGACCACCAGGGTCACCGAGTCCTGTGCCCTAAAATCACAGGCAAAAATAAACATTGAGTCCTAGAAATCCCACAGAAGCATTCACTGTGTCTGCCCTTTCCTCCTCACAACAGTCTTTGACAAACTTATGGACATCAATCTAAAACAACTAAAGCCCCAAATGTCACTACGGACAAGTGACCCAAAAGTGTCTCTGAATATGTACAACAGTGACTACAACAGTTTGAGCACTAGTCAACAACTGATGTTTTGGTGGCCTGGGAGATGTAAATTGCTCATGGTCTACTTTGAAGAGGACAGATTTCCATCTTGAAAAAACACACGGAAGCTACTGGAGAGCTATTTCACTGGCCACTCCATAAAAAGGAAAAGATACTCATCTTCAATCTTCTTTTATACTGAGAAAGGAACCTACAGGTCAGGACTGGGGCAAGTAAACTGGAAGCGGCCTAGACTATGCAGAAGGATTTGCAGTATCTTTTCCGTTTATAAAGGATTTCAGTTTAGCACTGCAAATACAATTTCTTCACTACCTCAAAATAGTTTGAAATATCCAGTCGCCTACACCAATCCATTATGAAAACATTCAGTTTTTGATGTTATACATCTGCTTTTATACAGAGCTCAGGTTTCAAGCAAGTAAACTAGCAGGCCATCCATCAGACCTGAACTAGAAGATGCTCCATTCTGCAGAAGCCCAGGTCAAGAAAGCATAGTGCTACTGCATTAAGAGAAAGCCCATACAACTGGCCTACTCAAAACCAGCATCACCCAACGCATCTATCAAATTAGTCGAGACTTTGCCAACAGCAACTGCACAGACATTCTTGAGGATACATTCTCACTAAGACAAATGCTTGTTCACATTACCTTGCTGGAAACCTCGTATTCCACATGTTTCAGAAAAAGGCCCTTCTTCTCAGGTATAAGCTCCACCTGCACACTATCCTTGCTCAATAGCTCTTGTAGGGTGTGGGAAAGCAGCAGCGGATTTCCCTGGGGCGCCTGCATTAGAAACTGTTCTGGTTCCCTCGGTTCATTTACTGGAGGCTTTGCCAAATCTAAAAGACAAAAAGGGAAAAACAGTTCAGTACACCTGATAAGATAAAGAAGTAGCCTTAAAATACTCTGTTCACTTGCTCAGTGCTCCCACAGTGGTGCAACACTACCAGAACAGTCAAGCCACTCCCACAGGAGGCTATGCTACTTCGCACACGTTCAAGACATTGGTACCTCCCTCTTCACAACACCCAGGAGCACCACCAATTATACCGAGTCAGAAAGACATCTCTACTAAGGAAAAGAAGAATCACAGGCCAAATTTGTTCTGTGAATCAGCTAAGAGGCCTGCATTTCCTGTCTGTCCAGCTCCCACCACAGCAGGATCTGCCAAAATGAACGAAACCCTAGCTCAGCACTTTTGGATCCTGCCTAGAACAACTCATGGAAGGAAAAAAAAAAAAAAAAGTGTTATTTTACTGTGCTGCAGAAATTTAATATATTAATTTTACATGTCATTACAAAGGAAGGAGACACTTTATTTGACTTTATTTTACTAAGCTCTGTGACAGCATGCTAGAGTGAATTACAATAATTTACTATGCCAATACACTTAAGTTCAAAAGCAGGGGGAAAAGGTTCCTAATAAGGGCTACCAGCCCAACAATTCCTCAATCACAGCAAGCTCTTACAAAATCTTTCAAATATACGTATTCCACTGCTTGTAGTGAAAAAACAAACAGCTTTTGACAGTGAATTCAACCACAGCTGGACAGCTTTGGACAGAGAGATTCTAACTGATTCTCAGCCAGATGCAAAAGTGAAAAAAGATGGCTCTTAAGAATATGGCCCTGGAGGACTAACTACATCAAAGAAGGGGCAAAGATGATGATTCACAGTACTCTCTTATCAAATGCCTGACTGCAGCCCATTATCTCAACTTGACTTCATAACTACACGTATTATGCGACTGTAAACTAAGCTTGCTTTGTTTTTCAAAGCAACCCTTTTATTCTACTCATTTCACACATAAGAAATGGGGTGAAAAATGTGGATATAGCCCTGGAATCTATTCAGTCTATACCTGAGTTCTGTTCTCCAGTCTGGAACAGGTGGGCTGCTTCCTCTCTGTATATGTCTGTTTAACAGGGATAGTGCGAGCAAGCTCTTTTACAAAGCAATTTGAATCCACTAATGAAAAGTCACCTAGAAAAGCTAGGCAGTATTAATTATCCCTTCCTTGCCATTGTGCAGAAGTTACATCCCTTCTTAAACATATCTAAAATTTTGAGAACACAAAAAGACAGTAACACTATAGAAGCAAGAACCATTTCTTTTAAGCTTTGATACATAGTTCAAAAAGTTGATAACTGTGTAAGAGATTAACTCAGGGAAGATAAGAGCTCATATCTTTAACTTGAAAGCCCTGACCTCCTCCTGGTAAGGATTTCCCACCTGTTCCTTCATGTGCTCTTGGCCCTGATAAATGGGGAAAACAGATAATCTCCAATTCCTCATATACACAACTTCAGAATAGACACTTCATTCTTTGTTCCATAGAACAGCTTAAGGAAACCAAACCAAATCCAGGACAAATGACCTTATCCCACGTTTCATCAGGCTTCAGATTCCTGCTAATGTGACTCAGAGAAGCAAGTCCTAACACCTCTGCTTTAATAGACTTATGTATCACCTACTAACCCCACCTACGTAGCAGCTTCTAAAAAGTTCCAACTACCTACCAGAAATTTGTGGTAAGATAATGCAAGCTAATTCAATGTTGACATGGGATACTGCTGGATAAAGCGATAACATGTCTGTATAGCCACTTTTCAGATAGATACTGAAAAGGAAAGAAAATTCAGAATACAGATAGCAAGGCAGTGTATAAAAATCCTTGCCCACCTGACCTTTCATGGGGCAGCAAGGTATAATAAACCACACTATCAAGAGTAGCTGTCAAAAATACACACAAAAGGAACTATGGAAAGCACAAGACAGCCTCGCTCTCCAGAGCAGCGGTTCTCTGGGTGCACACCCTTGTAATCCTTGGTTTTAATTGCTCAAGACACATCAGTGAAATGCAACATGACACAGGAGGTTTTGTTACTCCTCCAGTGAACACACACACACACATTTACACAGAATTTCGCACTCCTCTGTGACGCTAAACCACTGACTCGCATTGCAGAGGCAGTCACTGCAAGCTAGCCTCCCAAAGAGGGGCTAGCCAAAATGCGACCCACCTATTTCCCCGAGAGCAGTGCCGATCTGTACTATACAACACGCCTCCTGCCTACTGATTCACTTTCCCTGCTTTCCAGCCGACAAAGTGGGACTTTCATGGCACAAACCGTTCCCTAAACTGGGGCCCAGCACTATCTGGTAAACTACCGAAACTCCCAGTGGCAAAAGATAGGTATCAGGAGAAAAGATTTATAGGATGAACCATGAATCCTTCAGTATTTCATCTCTAAGTCCTGGAACCTGCAGCATGATCAGCCAGACTGATGTTGAGAAGGACGCTCAGACTCATTACAGTGATCTGAACCCACATTACCCCGTAAAGCAACTGCAGAGTGAAGTCCCATAGAGAGATCTAGACAAGACTCAGCAGTCCTTTAACAACTCAGTCATGCTGCTCTTTTCATTTATAATACTTTGCCAATTTTCATCATTATTCTCTAAATTTGCTTTCCAAAATTCACCTACAGGAACTACTTTATCAGCAGCTCACACACTAGGCTCTTCCTGAAATATTTTGTAGCTTCTTTAGATCTCAACCTTGTCTAAATGTGTAAAATCATACCAATCAGAGAACCATACAAACAAGTTTGAATAATCACTGTTTAATTAATAATCTCAGAGTGTTCCCTATCAACAAGACAGCTACTCGGAGTGAATTTACACCCTCAAATATTGGTCTGAGAAGACAGCAAGATGATTTTGGAACAGCTGTTAACCAGTTTTAGAAAACAGCTATCCCGGCATTAACACCAACCCTGCAGAGCAATATTGAAGCTATTCTTCAGCCCATTTTTGATTCTACTTACTGGAGTCAATTCAGGAACAGCCTCAAGAGCCCTGGCCAGGAATGGTGGACAATAGTGGGAACTCATTGGTATGAGCTCCTGTGTTCAACCAGTAAAAGGATTTACATGCATTGTAACAAAACACTTAACACTTCCCATCACGAACTCTCTGCTGGAGAACAGCTAATTTTGAAAACATTACTAGATAACGATCTGCTGAAACTAAAGGGAGAGTTTATATACATAGAGCAGCAAGTGAATACAGAAATGAGGTATGGAATGGTCCCCTGGAACACAGGGGAGCAGACAAAATAAAAATCAGCTTTTTTTGTGCAAGCTAGCCTTCTGCTACAGCAGTTTCTCAATCTGTCGTCAATAAGATACCAGGAAGTGGCCTGGTACAACTGAAAACAATTTGATATAAAAGTTAAAAAGAATATATATATGCATACATATGCAAACAAGCAGACAACAAGAAATAAAAGTTTAAAGAAGCATTCAAAGCATAGCCTAAGTTTTGTTTGGTCGTAAAACAAAAAACCTACAAAAACACTGCATAATACTTTTTTTTTTTTTTTTTCGGTAACAAGTCAGGTAGCCTTTGGACTGAGAGTTGAGAAAATTACCCTGAGAACAACTGAAAGAGAAAGCTTTGCTACTTTATGCCACACATTTCACCCTTTAGTTAGCAGGCCACCATTCATTACTCCTATTCATACAACTAGACAGCAATCTGCCCTCCCCAGAGTTACCAGTTTCCTCAATCAAAATTTCTAAAATCAGGCATTTATGAAACCCAAAGTAGAATATCAAGTGTCTGATTAGCTGCACACAGGTTTTACACGTGAGCAAGCACATACAGAAGGGCAATGCAAGGGCTGCAAGCATAGGTGGTAAAATCACAACACAGCTCTCCTTTCCCTATTTAGAGTTCTGTTGGCCAAATTTGGAGGGCTTATCTCCATTTTACAGATAGTTGCTACTAACAACTCTTTATTATACCAAGGTGCTAATCAGCTAAATTTATTAGACACACTTAAGCAGTGGGTGTCATAGAATTACTTACTCTATTAGTAGCAGATTTTCTAGGAGAAAGGAGTCTGAAAGGAAGCAAAGCCTTCAGGAAAAATATCTAAGATTCCTTGTCCATCATCACAGGTCACGGCCGTGCGAAGCAGAAGTGATCCCACTCACAGGAAACTCAGAGAACTGACTATTTTTGTACACAGATACCTCAGATTTCCCCCATGCAAAAATGAAGGCTCCACTACAAACTCCTGGGCCACAAATACTCAAGCAGCAATGTAAATACCATTCATCAGCATTTCCCCTTCCTTTCTGTCTTCTCATGAAAAGCCTCAGGAATTATGGAAATGTCTTTCCCCCTTATTGTGTCAAACACGTGCCTCTGTAATTCCAGAATTCAGTGTCCACATCAACCTCTCAGAAAGCTGGTACACATTTCAACTATAGTGTCAAGTAGATTCCCTTCCTCACTTTTTTCTTTTAATTCTTACATAATTTGAAATCCCCCAGAAACGAGAAAAGAAAAACAGAAGTCCCACCCAAAAAAACCAACCAAACAAAAACCACCAAAAAACTTTCTTCCTATTAAGGACTCTACATATTTTTGAGACAACTGTATGCAACTTGTTTGGGTGTCTTTTTTTTAAAGGAATTTAAAACCATGCATTTCTTATTTAGAAAGGAGCAACGCAAAGGAATCTATTTTATCTAACAAAGCTGACAGATACACAGATCTAGGTTCAATGAGGACAGGATGTCTGTACTTGTTACTGGGTACAAGAAAAGTAATCATATTTAGCTTCACTTTAATGAAGAGATAGTGCGATAGTGTCTTTCCTTCTCCCTCCCAACAATTCACTTGTAAATACAAGCTATCCAATGCCAAAACAAGACAAGATAAAATGATACACATACGATGATAAAATTAGATGTTGGAAAACAGTCTCCAACATTTTGGTTTTCTCCTTAAAA
>JAVJGG010000061.1:14579158-14611770 GCA_035590195.1 Aviceda cuculoides
CGGCCGTGAGGGGAAGGGAGGGGCCGCGGGCAGGCGGGAGAGCTCCGGCGGCGGGCCCCGGCCCCGGGGAGCTGGGGGAGGCCGCGGCCGCGCCGGGACGAGCCGGATGGTGCTCTACAGCCCGCCGGTCCCCCGGCCGTGTCCGCGGGCAGCGCAGGGGGGACGCTGTCTGCGAGCGGTGCCTGGTGGTGTCCTCCCGGGAGAGCGGCGGGGAGGGGGGAACCGGGTCCTCGGCTGGGAAACCTCGGCTGTGGGCCCGGCTGCTGGCTCTTCCCGTGGCGGCCTCTCCGGCGTGGTCGTGGACTGTTCGTGTCGCCAAGTAGACGTCTTCATGGCAGCGGTGTTTTTTTAAATGAAACTTCTTATGGCTTACCTGTGCCCGGTGCGGTACTGTTTAACAGCTGTTCTCAAGTGTGGTATCAGACTTGAGGTGTCGATCTGTGGGGCTACACTCACAAAGCGGAATCACCAATTGGCGTGCTCTCCATTCGTTAAACTCCACTGTGAAAACAGAAATTTTAAATTCCTGACCTGATGTTTACAAACTAGATTTCATCGTTCTGTTTTTTTCTCCGCACATCCAGAAGAAAATCCATAGATAAGTAGTATGGGTCTGAGAAGAGTTGCTGCTCACAAAGATGTGACATAGGTACTTTGTGACAAGAAAACACAGAAAAGTTATTTCTGGCAGTTGAAAACTCAAACTGAGGCTCTTTCAAAAGGGTTGGCTATTGACTGTCTTAAGATGGCTAAGGCATTGTGTAGCTGCATCGATAATCATGGGAATACCTAGTTTTGGCATACAGGAGTTAAAATTCTATTTTAATATTTTTCATATACATTTTTCTAGATAAATCATCTTAGTTCTCAGAGTAGCAAAAGTACTTATTTTGCCAATACTTGTTTAGCATATGTGCTGTTGTAGGGTCTTATATAGATATATATCCTACATGTTGTAGAGTCTTACATTACATGTATCGGCTAGAAAAATGTTTCTGAAAGGGTGTTATTATAAGTCAGGCAGTTAGTTATTTTGATTGGCAGTGGAATATAGGTGATATATGTGCCTTCTAGTGTTCCAGTCCTGTGTTTAGCTTAATAAAATGTCAGAAAAATATCTTACATTAAGGAAGCGTTTGCTATTCTCAATTTAGCAGTCTGTATAGTTTTTCGAACTTGTACGTTTGTTTCTTAGAGACCTTGGCAAAAATTGTCTGCAAGTATACAGTTGGATTCTTTTTGTTTAGTTAAGTGTTTGTGATACACTTTGTCTACATCTAGGATGATTATGTTCATTTCTATCTATTCAGAAACTAGGCATATTTTCTATCCTCACCTATTTTATTGTTAAGGATTAATCTGGTTAACTTCTCAGCTGTATGAATAATACAGTGTTAGTCTCTGAATTACAGTGTTTAAGTTTAGTCACTCTTGCTGGTCTGGCTTTCCATCTGTGTGTTACTTCTTGAGCTTCCTTATTTCTTTCCCCTTACCTTGATGACTTCCCATGGAGAAAGGCAGTCCATCAGTGTCACTGAGCGAAGGCTATTTCAATGCTTATGATAACATTATATCTTCAGGAACACCTTTGAGCTGGACCAGCTTTAGGATTGGATCATCTCACATGCATTACTTCAACTTTTTTTTACAGAATGGTGTTGGCTTGGCAGAACAGCTGATCCAGGCTCAAGCAGGAGAAGGGTTGCAATGAAGCTTTAGTTTAGATAATGATGATAGTGGTCCTTAAAATACTGCCAGCTGAAAATAGCTGTGTACCTACCACACCCTGCTTTTTTTGTGGGTGGAATGAGAGCTGGCTAAACCAGCATCTTGCCCTTTGAAGATTCCTTTGCTCATAATTTTGAATTTAAGGTAGAGGAGGGGTACAATGTAGGCATTTGTCTTTAATCTGTTACAGTTTTGATTCAATAAAGGGTGTTGCATTCCTGCACATGAATCTAAATATGCATTCCTTGGTTTGTCTGCAAGCCTACAAAGTCTTTTGTGAGAAGTGGTTATGGAAAAAATTACTAATAGAGCCTAAAAAAATTACCCTTTTGTGTGTTTTGTTTTTTTCCTTTTTCTTTGTGTGTAGACTTCTGTGGAAATGTCCTTGTGGGACATGCTTTCATTTTATATACAGGGAAAAGCTAAGATACGGGATTATAGGGTAAATAAGAAATTTACTTGTTATTTTACTGTAATATCAGATTTTTAAATTCCTCCTTTCAATCCTTACAATTTTTGTAGGCATAGCAGATGCTTCACTGTGCGTCCTAAATCCTAGGCAAGTGATTACCTATTCACAGCTTGAGTGTATTGTCAGCTACTGGGAGAATGGCTTACTCCTGAAAGAGTAGCTTGACATCCAGTATGTACTAGGAGGTTAACTTGCAGCACACATCTGTGTTGTTCTCTTCTGGATCTGTAACAGTTTGAGTCAGTTTTCAACTTTGCAGCAAAAAGTTAGAGGAGGAGGGAAAGGTAGTCCAAAATACCTTCGGTAGTAACTTCAACCACTTTTAGTCTGTGTGGTAGAAGATACTGTCTATGGAGTGATTCCCAATACCCATCACTGTACTTTTGAAATAACTCGGTGCTTTGCTTTGTGTTCCATTTTTTCTTCTACTTCTTTAACTACCTATTTGTTCCAAATAATGCTCTTAAAGTAACCATCATCTGAGATTGTGCTTATTGGGACTGGTACCTCTGTCTTCCTGTCAAGTTTTTTGCTCATCCTCAATGATCTGTATGGTTTTGTGCTATCAGAACATCTGTTGTTAACTCTGGGTTGTTTTTGTAACTTTTCCTGTGCTTGACTTTTTCTTTTTGTAGTTTTCAGTCTGCCGCTCTCCACTAAGGGCTTTCTTCTAACTTCTTAGATACTCACTTCAAGCAGGGCCTCCTGCTCTTCACTAATCTTCGTATTGTACACTCTTCACTGAATATTTGACTTGCTCTGAAGCATAAATGTGGTCTTGGCCATTTTTTAATAGTTGCTACAAACTAGTAAATAGTTGCTATAAATGGGAGAAGTTTGTGGGTATAATCTAAAGTGTGTGGAGTAAGTAAAATGATGTAATGTGGAGGATTATTCCTCTAACCTCTTCATCTTTGGTTGCTACCATTAATAGCAGGTTTTCACAATTTCTGGGTCTTTGTTTTTATTATACAAGTTAGCATCTTTTAACTTTTTATTTTTAGTTCCTACATGCACATGGAGAGCATCTTTTTGAATAATAAATGCTACAAACAACAACATGCTGTGAGTACTACATAATCATGGTGGTAATAGCATCTGGTTATGCATATAAACTTCTGTAAAGCATATTGCCCAAAATCAATGGAAAGCTTCACATGTAGTAACCTGATGAAGCTTAAAGATGTAGAAGGCCAAGGGGTTTTGGTAGTTTGAAATTCAAAGTAAGCATATTTCGTCACTGCTAGAGATTTTTCCAGTGCTATTTCTGGGTAGAATAATTTCTAGAATTCCAAAACCAGCAAAATTATGTAAAGATGTCTTCAAAATATCAACACATCTAACACTTTCATTTGTTCTTGTATCTTAAATGTTTCTACATGTGTTTGGATTTTTTTTTTTTCCCCTGGTCTGTGAATGCTATATATAGTCCGACTCTCCATATTTTATTTTTATATTTTAATTCAGAAGTGTAGTGGCATGCACTTATTTTCTCTCTAGTCTTGCATTTTATAGTGGTCTTTTACATAAGCTTAAAACTTACTGCAGATATGCATATATATTTTTCCTATTTATATGGCGTGTGTGACACTTTGCCAATTATTTCAGCACTTTTGGCTTTTTTTGTTAGCAGAATGTCTATTCTGGTGCGTTTAAGTACACAAAACTAAATATGTCAATAAAGCAAATAATCTGCCATTTCTAACTGATGTTTCTTTAGAATAAAAAAATGCAATCATGTTAATAAGTTGCAGGGGCATGATTGACACTGCAAAATGATCAGTAATCTAGACAAGAATTAAAGTGTATGTTTGAACAGGATAGCTAGGGATAGTGAAGGATTTTATTCCTGGAAAGGTTTAAAAATAACCTTAGGTTAAAGTTATTTGAGAGATTGTTTGAATATCCTTGTCTTTAGCTCTTCTAGTTCAATCCATTGAGGATTGAGTCATTGATGTAATTTTTCTGACTCTTCTTGGATCTACAGGTCAGTACGTTTCTGTAGTTAGATAATGTTAATTTGAAAAGCGTGTTTAAATTCATACATTGTCAATGGGGTTTAGTTGGTGGATACAGAATAATCTACTAGAATTGACTTGAGGAATAGATTAAATTTAAGATATATATATATATAGAACTCTACAGAATGTATGTCTAGAAGCCTACCATATAAGAATAACTCAGTGTTGTTGTTGAAGCTCCTAATTTTGTGTGCCACTTACAGGTGTACTTTGTACCTTTTAACTGTTTTTATCCCAGTGTGGTATGTGAGCCACAGCTACAGGGTTACAGTCCTTCTGAATGTTCTTCCTTCTATGCATGGGAAACTTCAACGATGTTGTAAGTAATCTCTTCCCAGTAGAAGGAAGCTTGAAGCTGACAGTGCAGGGACTGAACAAACCATCTCACCAGCAAGTACCCTCAAAATTTATAAAATTATATAGGAAAGGGGGATTAGTGTGGCTAAAGAATATCCAGAGTATGAAACTGTGTGTGCTCATCTTCACTTCCAGCACGCTTAAATATGGGTTTAAGTGTCTTGTCTTAGACCTTCATTTTTGTGTTTAATTAAAGGTTTAGACGGAGTGTGAGTTCTCAAACATAATTATAGTGATGCTAAGGCATGCAGAGCTTCCAGTATGGCAGATAGTTTTGAATAATGCTAAAACTCGTGTAATTTGGGAGGGAGGTACATTGTACATTTCTTATATCAAACTCACCCGGTTATAATTTCAGCAAGGCTACTAGTCAGGGCTTGGGTAGTAAATCTTATAGTTGTCTGCTCTGTCGTCAGTTTTGAGGACTTCGTGAGCCAGTTTGAACTCCTGAAACAAGCTAATTGTGCAAGTGCTGATGTCCTCAATGTAAGGTATTTCTTTAAGAAAGACTCTAAGAGTTAGCTGCCTGAAGCTTGTCAAGAAACTGTGTAATCATGCCTCTTAACAAGGAAGTACTGTTGGAGTGTTGTGTATTTGCTTCAGTTTTTTCTCTGATAGAACGTTCGTTGCCTACCAAATTTCTGAAATTATTCTTGAAGTTTCCTGAAACTCGAATTCTTCCTCTTCTCTTGCCATCACTATTCTTTTCATCTTTCTGTCTTCCTCCTTAATGATGTAGACTGGTGCCTTAGTTTCTTGTGTGCTTTTTCTTTGCAGAATTACTTGGTGATGTGCTGAAAGATCAGCCGCAGGAGGCAGATGGAATCGACTCAGTAATCGTCGTGGATAATGTTCCCCAGGTTGGACCAGACCGACTCGAGAAACTGAAGAATGTCATCCACAAAATATTTTCGAAGTTTGGTAAAATTATCAATGAATTTTATCCAGAAGCAGATGGGAAGACAAAAGGGTAAGCCATGATAACTTCTACTGGAAATAGGATTGAAACACTGCTCTGACTTACCCTTGATTCAATACTTTATGGCCAATTTTTGTGGTGACCTCATAGTCATGCTCATCACTTTCTTCAACTTTAGTCTGTACAATCCTGACGTCTAGTCTCTTACAAACAGAAGTTCCCAAGGGAGCTGAGAAGCTTAATAGCTCATTAAGCTACAGGGTGGGGGGTTAATTATGGAAGCAGTTTAGCTGAGCTTAGAAGTCAAATTTCTGTGCAGTACTAAATGAGGTTTTTTGTTAATTTTCTGCCATGGCTAATAAATAGGTTAAAGGTCCATTTTAGTTAAAAACTTAGTAGCAGTGGATGTACTGTTTATTGCAAAATGGACTGTCAGTATTCTGTGTCTGGTTGCTAGTGCTTATGCTTACTTTAGTGACTCCAGCTTCCTTAAGTTCAGTGACCCCTTTCCAGGACCATTTTCCCCTTTGCCAACTTCTGATCCCTGTTGCTGGTTAACTGCAGCATTTGAAATTGAGAAGAAAGCTAACCAGAAATGATCAAGCTCAAAGGGAGAGGGCAAGGGAAAGGAAGTTTTAGGGAGAGAAACCAGGCAAAAATCAGTCTGATAAATACGACATTTTATTGAGTCTTGTTACTGTGGTTGGAGTAGCATATATTCCAGATCTTAGGAGTAATCCATGGTTTAGAAAGCATAAAAAAAGTGGGTTTTCTTGAGTGGTGGGATTGTTGGTTCTGTAAAGTCAGTGTGAGAAAATTATTTTGTCTGTCTTCATGCCTCTGTTTGAGGTATGACAGTCTTCAGGATACTGTTAATTTTAAGTCTGCTGGGCTATGAGCTAGATGGTATTAGTGACAAGAAGGAAGCTGAATTGTACTTGATGTAATTGAAAAACAAGAGTGGTGCTTTGAGATGCCTATGATGGCAAGATTTACAATTTCTAAACATGATCTGTCATTCAGCTGGAAAGAGCTGTATACTTAACCCACCTGTTACTAGCTCTCGTTGTTCTGCATTGCATTGAACTTGCATTCATCACTTCGTCTAGCCCATTTACAGAAAGGATATCGGTTTAATTCAGGTCAAGCCCATACAGCTTAAAAAGTGTATATGTACCTGTGGCCAAAATGGAGATTAATTGCTTTTGACCTTAACTGGTTAGGGGCAAGACAAGAAGTTATTTTGTAGATGCTCTGTACTGAGTTCGTAGTTCATCCCCATTGTTTCTTTTTTCTTTTACTTATTTACTTAATTTCTTTTTTATTATGAGCCTGTTATGTAGTCAACGATGACTTCCTTCTTACGTCTTCCTTCATTGTAGCTACATCTTTCTGGAGTACATGTCTCCATCTCATGCGGTGGATGCTGTGAAGAATGCAGATGGATACAAACTGGATAAACAGCACACTTTCAGAGTCAACCTTTTCACAGACTTTGATAAGTGAGTGCAGCTATTGTGTGTATCTGTAGATTTTGGGATTCTAATGAAGAGTGCCTGCACAGAGTGTAATCAATCAAATTGCTCTTTCAGGTACATGACAATCAGTGATGAATGGGAAATCCCTGAGAAACAGCCATTTAAGGATTTGGTAAGGATTTTTTTGGAAAAGTGAAAAGAATATTCAGCATAATACGAAATCATTACTTTGTTGCTGGAGTGTCCATATGAAAAAAGAAATGATGTGTTAATAGCATTGTTATAAATAGCAGTAGTGATCGCGTGCTCCTGTTCCTTCGTTCTCACTTTCATGAAGTGACAGGAAGAACTTGGTGGTTCTGCTTAGTAGGTCCACATAGGGTAAAATTTAAGAGTAAATAATGATTTTGCATAAGTCATTTCAAAATAGAATTTTGAAAGCATCTTCTTATATTTTTAAATGTTTGAGGCAAACTTCTTTGTGTGTTACCACTAGCTTTGTAAAAAGTCCTGTGGAGGAAGGGATAGTTAAAAAAAAAAACAAAACCAAACAAAACAAACACAAAAAAAAACCCTTAAGTTATTTGAGGCAAGAAGTGTTAAACATCATCAAACCACCTTGAAGGTCCACCTTTTTATGATCTGTTCACTTAGCCTCCAGTAACCAGTAGTCTGAGTTATTTAATTTCACTTTAAAAACTGGTTTGCAATGGTAAGACTCCAAAGTTGCATACTTTGTGTAAGACTGACTTCCACCTTCCGGGTAGATACTAATTTGGGGAACTTGTCATCTTAGCAATTGATTCACTAATAATCTTTTTGCTTCTGTTTTTCTTAGGGGAATCTCCGATACTGGTTGGAAGATCCTGATTGTAGGGATCAGTACAGTGTGATCTTTGAGTCGGGAGACCGGACCTCCATTTTTTGGAATGATATCAAGGAACCTGTTCAAATTGAGGACAGAGCAGTGAGTGTCCTGGAAGTGCAGTACATTGCAAATACACTGTCAGTCTTATTCATTTTATGACCTTTCAGGCTTTTAATTTTTTTTTCAAAAAGATATTTTTTCCCCATTGCTGAAATACTTTTTTCTTCCATTTGAAGAGGAGTAGTGAAATTGCATCCTTTAGAATTAGACTTAGCTGCTTAGTTAAAACAAATGTGGAGTTAACTTGTTGTGGTGGTGTTTGTTTTTTTTGTTGTAGTTGTGTTGTTTGTTGGGTTGGTTTTTTTTTTCCCAACTGGTCCGTGATGCCTATTAGTTTCCTTCATCTGTATATTATAGGTGATTCAAAAAGATGTGAAAATGCAAAGTCAGAGTTTGAGGAGTACTATTCATTAGAGCTGAGTATGGGCTTAAGTATGCTGCTTCTGATCGCTTTTTTGCTGACTGCAGAGGTGCTAAAGAGGAATAGCTGGTTTGGTAATAGCACATAAAAGGGAGAGTTAGTGTGCCTGTCTGCTGCAGGCAGTTGACTTGCTGAGAACTGTTGGTACCCAGAAGCATTCTCTTTAATAACCATGATGCATTACAGTAGAAGGAAGTTGGCTCTGGGATGATGAGTAATTTTCCTCATCACCATGGTCACTGGCCGTGGTCTATATTGTGGAAACCTCTCTAACTTAGCTGAAGGTTAAGAGCTGTATTGTTGTTAAGAAATATGAAATACTTATCCTTACTTCTGAGTATGTTCTTACCAGGGCTGAAAGGCAACAAGGAAACCCAAGCCTGTTAGGTGGGTTTAATTGATTACTATACAAAGGCTGTCACTGTACCTAAAAAATTTTCTTGCTGCTCAGTAAGTTGAAAAGGTCTCAATTATTGACAGTTTTCAACCTGAAGAAAAAGTACTGTGCAATATGTGCATGAAGTTAAACTCCACAACTAGTCCAAGATATGACTAATTCTGAGATCTTCACTTAGTAAATAGATTGGTGAAATGTGATGCTACAAGCCACACATTAATTCTTTCCCCTTTAGGAATCCTGCATGAAATTAAACCTTTGTGTATACTTTTTTTGTTTTTTTAAATCTAGCGGTGGACAGAAACCTATGTACGTTGGTCCCCAAAGGGTACCTACTTGGCTACGTTCCACCAGAGAGGTATCGCGCTTTGGGGTGGAGAGAAGTTCAAGCAGATTCAAAGGTTTAGTCACCAGGGAGTGCAGCTTATTGACTTCTCACCCTGTGAAAGGTATGGAATATGACATTGATTTGGGCTAAGGGATCAAAAGCATGAAGCACAGGCATTCTGGCTGCTGTGCTTTCAAATCTCATGTGGTTGGGGTCTTCTGTTCTCCTTTGCCTTTGGAAGTACTGCTTTTCATGCATAAATCCCTCTTAGAATGAGTGAAACTCTGCCTGACTTTTTGACTTCAGGAAAGATACTTACCATAATCTGGAATAATTGGTCTAAAAAACTAAGCTGACAAGTTTCCTCAAAGATGTTATTACCCCAGGTGAGAAGACCATACTTTTTCCTCTTTAGTTGGGCGAGACGTCTGTAGTGTTAGATTTCTAGTTCTCTGAAAAGTTTCAGTTGAGTAGCATCCTCCAAATCCATAGTACTGAAATGAATTCCTTAAGCTTTCTTTAACATTAAGTAGCTCTTTAGAGAAGGCTAAAATAATTTCAGGACTGAGATGCATCTTGTTTTGCTAGTTCTCAAGTAACATATTTGGAAGCAGTAAAGTTTTATGTTTTATTGTATTAAAGAGAGATTATTTATCTTTAAATGCAGAAGTCTAGCATACCTGTAGTTCAGGTTGACTAAGGTCAATGGATTTATATTTGGTTTGAAACCAATGATGTTCTTGTGGCAAAGCTATATAGTAGGTAACAGTGTATTTGGTGAGTTCCCCTCACTAGAAGCGGGGGGAAGTGGGACATCAACATGGGAAGACTTGCACGTAAATCTAGAGTCTTTTCAGGCAGAGGGATGCCAGGGAAATACTGTGTCTTGGAAGCTTTCTCCCCCTTCATTGTACTGTTCTTATTTTTCCCTTCTTTCCAGAAAATCCCATTAGAGAAACTGCTGTTTGAAAGTGCATTGTATTTAAATATTACTTGGATGAAAGCTTGCTTGTACTTGCATATTAGATGAAGTTTTGATGGCGAACTTGATTATTTCTTCTGTAGGTATTTAGTGACCTTCAGCCCTTTGATGGACACACAGGATGACCCTCAGGCTATTATCATCTGGGATATTCTGACTGGGCAAAAGAAGCGAGGATTCCACTGTGAAAACTCAGCTCACTGGCCTATTTTTAAGTAGGTTGAGAAACAAAATTAGAGTAGAGAGAAGTAGTCCCAGACTTCGTTTAATAAAAAGGCAGTTCCTATCTAATACTCTTTTTTTTCTTTTTATTTGTTTAGATGGAGTCATGATGGTAAATTCTTTGCTAGAATGACTTCAGATACCCTCAGCATCTATGAAACACCTGTAAGTTCTTGCCTTTTTTTGCATAACACTTATTACAATGTCAGTCTTTCCCATGGTGTCTGTTTCGAAAGCTACTTCTTAGTAATACACTCTAGAGCTAGGCTTAAAAGGGGAGAAATCTGTTTGCTCTTGTCTTGTTCTTTCCTGGGTGAAAAACTTTGTCTGAGTTTGACATTAAATTTCACCCCACACTTCTGGACGGATTAGACAGCTCAATATACTACTTACAAGAGTCAATAGGATCAAGGTTATGTGATGCCTCCCAGCTCTCAGTAGCAGATGAGTTCCAAAGTACCCAAAACGCACTATAAATTGCAGCCTAATCTAGTGCGTTTTGCTTTTTCGTTATAGTTCAGGCTGCTGTACTCAATAATTCTGTACAGCGATTTTTATTTTACTTGTAATTGTAGTATACGTATGTTCATAATAAAAAATAGGGACACAGGATCTCTGGAAACTGTACACAATTTCCTAGTTTATGTGCTCTACTAGAGTAGAAGGTGCATGTGTAAATATAAGAATATTACTAACCTGGAAATTTACACCTTTCTTTTCTAGTCTATGGGTTTGTTGGACAAGAAAAGCTTGAAAATCACGGGGATAAGGTGAGACTATTCCTTTGTAAAGATAACTGCTCTCTTTAGTTGGAATCCTTATGGCTGGGGCTTTGTTATGGTGAGAGGAATCTTTAGACTGTTGACTAGAGCAAATGGCCTCATATGCCGAAGTGGTCAGATTAGACAAACTGGCAAAAAGGAATGGAAAATTCTCCATTTATTGATGTCCACAGCTGACAGCTTGCATGCTTTGAAATCCTCTTTGTGATACTGCTTAATCCAGGGTCTAGTTTAGGAGTCCTGTTCCTTGTCTACAGAACCAAAGTGGAATGCAGTTTGTTAGGGAATATCTCCCTAGCAAGATTTGTATGCTGGTTTAAAACAGTGTGCTGTATACTGCCTGTTGGCAAGGAGTGGGTTTGGTTTTGTGTGTGCTTGCACAATAGACAGTGACTCCTGTGAGAATTTTTGAAGTACCTCTCTGTAAAGCAACAAGAAAATTAAGTGTACCCAGGTGCAAGAAGATTGTCTCCAGTGTAATTTAGTAGGAGGTTTTTGCTCATTCATTTAATCGACCTGTTTCTTGTATCTTTGGCAGTTACACTGGGTGTAACCCCTCCTCTTTAGTGAAATGTATTGTGTTGATAACATTGGTCATGTGGCAAGTTTAAGTAGCAATTTAAAAATCTGTTTTGGTATGATATGTGTAAGGTTATTAATTATCCTTAGTTGCTCGTCTGTATCTGTCTTTATTATTGAGAGTTGATACTTGTCTGCAGCATTCAGATACAACGATGAAAATTGTTTCTGCTTGTAGTATCTCTAACTAAAAATTAAAGTGGCATATTTTTAACTTTCTTCCTGTAGAGACTTCTCATGGTCTCCAGGTGGTAACATAATTGCTTTCTGGGTGCCTGAGGACAAAGACATCCCAGCAAGAGTGACTTTGATGCAGCTGCCTTCTAGACAAGAAATTCGTGTGCGGAATTTGTTCAATGTTGTAGACTGTAAACTACACTGGCAGAAGAATGGGGATTACCTGTGTGTGAAGGTAGACAGGACTCCCAAAGGCACACAGGTATGTGGATTCTGATTATATTCATAACATTTGGTTCTATCTCTTGCTGACACCTCATTTTCTTACCGTACTGTCTTTTAATATAGACAGTGTAAATTGTATGATGTCAAAGCTATTTTTCATTTTTCCATTGGGATTTGAGGCATGCGGAGAGCAAAATGTATGTAATGTTTGCATCCAAGCTTTGCTTTGACTTCCGTGGTCCCTTGGACTTGGGTGAGAGCTATATGCCTCACCTTTTTTGCTACTGCCTGTTAAGGAGCTGAACAACCCATAGGTCATGCTGCACAATGTGCCGCCTGCTTATCTGTCTTAATTAAACTTCATAACAGTCTGAAAAGAAACAAATGCTTTTGTACAATTCTTCAGTTATTCTTTATCAGGCAGAAAAATTTAGAATGTGTTTGGTAATGAGGCGTACTGTATTTATCTGCTCTCATTAAAGAAATTAATCTTGACTCTCTCATCCTGCATCCTGACAGGCTAATTGTATAGTTGTCCTTCTATGCCTAGTGATAAAACTATTTGCTCTACTGCTTCTGTGCTGCATAATGAGCTGATCTTGGCCTTTACAGGGAGTAGTGACCAACTTTGAAATATTCCGAATGAGAGAGAAACAGGTGCCAGTGGATGTGGTGGAAATGAAAGGTAATGCCAAGTATTTCCATACTTTTGATCTTTAATTTTTTTGAGTAGACACTTGCATGTTTCTTAGAAATTTCTGTCAACATGTGACATAATTAGGAAGTTAATTCCGTTTCGTAGGAGCTACAGTATTCATGTCACAGGGTGTCTCGTGTAAAAATGAGAAATCAAAACTTGTGTTGCTATTCACACTTGTGACTGACTTGAAAAATGATGGAACTGAAAATCTGTTATTAATAAAGGTGGCAGGGCTGAAACACTTCCCATAACTCCCTGCAAGTGCCTTATGAACCTGTGTTTTGAAAGACAGTCTATATGGCAAAGTCTGCTAACTGATAGGTTCCCTTTCTTCAGCGTATTGGTTTTCTTTTGGTAACTGCTTGAAATCAAAGCTTTGTATTGTCTTTTGATAAGAGTTTTGGCCCCTCTTTTTTTTTTTTGTTACAGAAAGCATCATAGCCTTTGCTTGGGAACCAAATGGAAGCAAGTTTGCTGTGTTGCATGGAGAAACTCCACGAATTTCGGTTTCTTTTTACCATGTTAAAAACAATGGGAAAATAGAACTCATAAGTAAGTGACTGAGAAACAAGTGAAAAGTGCAGATACTAAGCATTTTGCATGGCAATAGATGCAATAAACTCAAAACTGTGGCTGTTTGTGGTGGACAGTATGGCAACAGGTGCTGCGCCTGACATTGTGTTCTAGAAATCTGACTTTTTGGTGACAGCTAAACTGTTTTCACTTTGAGTCAGTCCAGGGTCTGGGACTAAAAGGCCTACAAGCCAGAATAATTTTGTGGCCTTGGGAAGTTCATGTGAGGCAATAGCACAGGCTTGGCTCACTTCAGATAAAATTTGTTCCCAAGTTGGCTCCTGGGGTCTTCTGTTCTCTTCCTTCTGCTAGCTTTGGATGTTCTGGTACTACTGGGTTTTGTCTTTAGAAGTGTAGAACTAAGGGCTGTTTTTGGGACGTGCTTGCAGAGTTCATAAATGTCTTTTGAGGAGTGGATGGAGTTGACTGCTTGTAAGCTAACTGATGGCATTGGATTGAGATCTTTTTCTGAATTTGTCTTGTTTCTTTTCAGAAACGTTTGACAAACAGCAGGCAAACACGATATTCTGGAGTCCTCAAGGGCAATTTGTAGTATTGGCTGGCCTCAGAAGGTGAGTATTGCATGGGTTACTGAACACCATATTAATTTTAAGGAGGAAAAAGGACTAGAGTATCTCATCAAGAAGTGTTTGGTATCTCCATGAATGTTGCATTACTGTGTAATCCTGATACAGCTATCTAAAAGCAAGGGAAAAGAAGAGATGCAATTTCATGATGTAGCTCAGTCCTTTGTAACTTTTACTTGCTATTTTTGCCACATCAAATGAAGAATGCATTTTTAAACAGAAAAGTGGATGTTTAGAAACACTTTTCAGCTGTTCAAGTTAAATACTGAGTCAACTAATCCAGTTGGAACCGTGCATGTGACTCTTACAGTGCATTTGTTGTAGTCATATCCTTGTGTCTCTTCATGGGCCATACGTTTAATGACAAAGCTGTTTTGTAAAAGAGTTATCAGGAAAGTTTCACATTAGAGCAAGTGAAAATTATTTTTATTAACCAGTTGAGTAGTACCTGCCTTTACATGCTTTCAGATGAGTGCTGCCTTTCATCTTAGAAATATATCTATTTTTTTTCTTTAATGTTGTCTTCACTATTTAAATATATCTAAGCATATGAGTGTTAAACTTTGGCCGTAACTTGCCTATAGTATGTTTTCAGTGTGACTTTAAGAACAGAAATAAAATGGGTTAAGGGTCACTGAATGTAGAAACAAAAGTGTCATTCTTACTTGGATTTTTGTTTTTATTCATTGCATTGCTTTCTAGACACAGAGACTGGGATGAGCCTCTCTCTTGGTTGCTGTGAAAATTTATCTTTGTAGTGAGGAGTCGTAAAGATGCAGCTTGTGAAATGCTTTTAAAGAAACAGGCTATACCAGTGTGTAAAACAACCTGTCTTGTCTTGCCTTTGCAGCATGAATGGTGCCTTAGCATTTGTCGATACATCTGACTGCACCATGATGAATATTGCAGAACACTATACAGCTTCAGATGTGGAATGGGATCCTACAGGCAGATACATTGTGACTTCTGTGTCTTGGTGGAGCCACAAGGTACTAGTGCTTGCTTTTTTTTTTTTTCTTCTTCTTCTTCCTTCTTCCAGAGGTATTGAAAAGGGCTATTGGTTAGGAAAACGGACACCTGTTGCTGGTCATACAACTTAAAACCTGCACTATACTTTTATATGTTAATTTCTGAACATCAGTATATATTTGGGCCATTAACTTCACTGGTTGTCCAAAGTAAGTTCTGGAAGGGCAATTCATGAGTCTAAACTGAGTGTCCTTTTTCTTGAATTTTCATTATGTCTTTAGTGGTTTGAAACTTGATCTCCTTGTGGTCTACACAGAACAACGGGATTTATTGCACCTGTCATCACTTTTGCATGGTTCCAGCCACTGCACTGTAATCCTCTCCTGTACAAGTATAGAATCTGAGACTTAAGAATATGTTAGGAAAGCTGGATTAGTTTCAAACTGTTGTGATACTCCAGAAGGTAATTTCTTGCAAAGCTTCAGTGGAACAAATACTTGCTGAGGAAATTGACTTGTGCAAGGAAGATGCTAACAAAAAGAGCACCCTGGTTCTGTTGATTAATGGTGCTGATTTTATAAAAAAGACCCTTAGGGCATGGAGTGAGGACTGTAGTGTTAAGTTATAGCTTATCTTGACTGAGATGGTGCACTACTCTTCCAGGTGGACAATGCATATTGGTTATGGACCTTCCAAGGCCGTTTGCTTCAGAAAAACAATAAAGACAGGTTCTGTCAGCTTCTCTGGAGACCACGACCAACTACTTTGCTCAGTGAGGATCAGATAAAGGTAGTGTATTCCACTGACTCTTTCTGCTGACATTGGTTTGGTGTATAAGCATACTTGGTTTACTCCCTCTCCTTGAGGATGAGGCTTGAAATGTTACAGAGTTATGCAACTGCCTTTTGCCCTGAATTTGTGAAAAAACATTGCTGTACGGGACCTCGCTTCTGGGAGTGACTGTAAATATTAACTGTTCTTTAAGCTCAGAATAGAAATGATTAGTTGTTCTTACAGTTAGGGTACAGTGAAAAAGTATGAAGAATAACAAAATTGAATTTAGCTTTCCAGACTTCACTAATTGCACGTGTACAGAAGCATTTACATGATTTGTAAACCAGGAAGAACAGAATTACAGCAAAGGGAAATTGCCTAGAAGAGAGGTTTTTAAAAAATGCACAGCCTGCTTAAGCCTACCGAAGGAGTTCTTAGAGAACATGATGGTTGTGATTGCTAGTCTGGTATCCTAGTTGAAATAAATTTCCCTGTTTTACAGCAAATTAAGAAGGATCTGAAGAAATACTCCAAGATATTTGAGCAGAAGGATCGCCTGAGCCAGTCCAAAGCCTCAAAGGCAAGATGCTTTTGGAATATAATAATGTAGACAAAACTCTCGTAATCTGTCCTTAGTTATTTTGTAATGGTGATATGTAAATTAACACAGATATTTGTTATAAAAGAAATTTAATTTGACTCCAGATGGTTAGAGTTAGTTCCAGTAGGTGGTGCAGACAGATGCTACTAAACTGTCAGGTTAAACAGTAATGAATCTGGAGAGGCACTGGTGTTACCTTATTAAGTAAAGGTGGTAAAATTTTGGAGTTCTTAGTGAGTTGCTGCATTAGCCAGTCTTTAAATTAAGAAAAGCTCTTTAAATTTAAAAAAAATCACCAATACATCTTTTTGCTTACATAAGAGATCTTTCTTTTGTTTAAGTCAGTCGAAAGTATGTTCATGAGAAAAGAGTTTGACTTGCTAACAAACGCATCACATGTGAATTTGATTTATTGGGGAGGTATAATGACCTCTTCCTGCCTCCACAGGAGCTAGTGGAGAGGAGACGTACGATGATGGAAGAGTTCAGAAAGTACCGCAAGATGGCACAAGAGTTGTACATGGAGCAGAGGAACGAGCGTTTAGAGCTTCGAGGAGGTATGCCACACATAGTACTTGTAAAGACTTGCTGCTAGATAACTGCTGCTTCTTACCAAGTAACTAACCTGTTCTGGGGATTCATCCACTTCTTGTCTCCCTCCATTTCCTGCCAAAGCTAGTCCCTTGTTCTCTGAAGGTTATTTATACTTTTTATCCTGAATTGCAACAGGATTTTTTTTTTTTTTTTTTTTAATGGGAGAAAGGTCAAATATTGCTGGGTGCCAGATTTTGGTATCTGTGTTTTATCTCACCTTTTTACGTTTCACAGCAAGCATTGGCTTGACGTTGGGATAAGACTTTGAAGACGTTTGGGTGTTGCATTTAACCAAAAAATCCACAGAAGCCCTGTGGTGGGAGACAGAAATACCTTGGTTGTCATTTAATGAATTTAGCATGTACTTCTTACGATTTAAAGCATCAAATACCTCTTATTTCACTGCTGGTTTAAGGACAGTTTCTGCCAAGAGCGGAAATCTTTCCATTGCTGCCTTGTTTGATGCATTCAGTGTTAATGTTTTCTCCATTCCAGGAGTAGACACAGATGAGCTGGACAGCAATGTTGATGACTGGGAGGAGGAGACTGTTGAATTTTTTATCAATGAAGAAATTATTACCCTTGCAGAACCAGAGTAATTAACAAAACTGTGGTAAGATGGTATACCTCTCAGTAGAGAGAAACTTTTTCTGTCAGCTATTGCTATTGGTTCAATAATTTGCTAGAGAAAGTTAGGTCTGGTTGTTGCATGAGTGAATGTGTGATTTTCTGTTTTCGTTGTGGCTAGATGGGACAAAACCTTTTTTTTTTTTTTTTTTCTTTAGTAATCGTAGATGTTCAGATTTATGAGTTGTACTGAGCAGAATACTGTGTATGTCCTGTCTTGCCAGAGCAATCAAACCCACAACAGAGTCAGGGTCAACTTTTAAACACAGCGTATTGCAGACTCTCTAAGTTCCATCAGCAGGAGGAATTGTAGTTAGTATGAGAGAGAAATTTTGCCTTTTGGAAGAATTGCCTGTTAGTTCAAGGCTGGACAGAGCTTAAGTACTGTACTAAAGATTATGCAGCAAGTTGACTGTGGACTGATAAAACTAAAACTTTTGAGTAGATGTTTAATTATCCACATGAATTCTGCTATCATTTTTTAGAAAAGTTGAGTAGAATTCAGGTGGTAGCAGATTCTTGTGTACTGACTGTCACTGCTTGTTGTTGAAATCTTTTATTTAATCCAGTGCTTTTCCCAGTTCCTTTTTATGAATTCATATTATATATTTATATGTTGAAAATAGAGGCCACTTTCAGCCCCTGTTGTAGGAAATGTCCTTTAGGGAGCTCCACACTGTTGTATTGAGGAGGGAAAAGATATTTTGATAGTGAAGACACTCACATAGGACTTAAAATCTGGAATGTGTTCCTACTCTATTATATTTAGGACTTCACTTAAGGAAGAGGAAGGGGAGACTGGAAGTACGCCTTTTGCAGCTCTAAGTCACCCTGCAGCTCTTTAGCCTCCAGATATCCGTGGAGTTCAAGTAAAATATGAACAGTATACCTCTTGAACCTGTAGAAAATTAATAGCCTTGATACCTTTGAATATATTTGGATCTGGCTTATCTGTCCCCCATACATGGGAGATCCTTTTATGGAAGGAAGAAGGAGAGAAGCTCCTTAGTGTATGGATTTAAACAAACATCAATTTAAGAACAGGTGAAACACATGCTTATGTAGCCTTTCACCAGCTAGCATCTGTGGTGAGGTTGAGCTGTTTGTATAAAAGTACAGTAACTAACTCGCCTCTTTTTTTCCTTTTCTGCAGCACCACCATATCTTGTGCTAAAAAGAAGTTTGTTCATTTTCAGAAAGCCTACATCAACTTTGGAATTTTTAATCCATATTCTTGCACTCTGGAAGGGTGGATGCACCAGATTTTCTCCATTGTGACACATTGTAGTGCCTTTAAGTCTTGCTGCCTGCTGCAGTGAGATACTGGAAAGGCGCTGCTTTTAAATTTTTCTTCTTTTTTTTCCTTTTTTTTTTTTTTAAATCCACTACTACCAGTATTTACTTCCTGACTCCCATACAGTACTTGCCAACTGGCAGGTTTTGACTATTGCTGGTGAGGTGAGATTCATCAGTGCACCTCTGTCTTACACACACGATGCTTCTGTTTCAGGACTCTTTCTATGTCCCGAGTGCATGGACAGGTGTTCATTTTGTTTGGGGAAAAGTCAACAGAACCATTTTTCGTATGATGTGTTTTAGTGTGCTGAAGCAGCACTACAGCGGGCTATATCCTCCTCCTTTCAGATTGTGAAAGGATGTCTCCCTCAAAGAGCTGAATATGGAAATAAAAGCAGACCTATACTAAAACCAGGCTGGCTATGTGTTGTTTGTAGGGAATGTTTCCCTGAACGATGAAAACCAAACATACCACAGTAATAAGAGTGTGTTTGCTATATTGACTATATTATTCCTTTGGAATTTTTTTTTTTTTTTTTTTTTTAATCTCAGTTCCTCATGGCTCTTCTGGTTTTCTGCTATGGTTGTTTTGGTTTTTTTGCAGTCATGGTACAGCTCATTAATCTGACAAGTTGACCTGTTCTCTATAGTGGAGTGACTAGAAAATGAGTGGATTTCTTAAACCATTTGCAAACTGATACTAGCCTCAGGAATTACTGGATTTGTCTAAGTCTTATTAGTGAACATTGCAGACTTTCGGAGAGGTGCTCTGTATACACATGCCTTATGCTTCCTGTTCCAGTACCTAGTTTCATTTCTGAAGCCCTCTGTGCTCGGAGGGGAAAAGTGTACTTAAAGCTGGTGGAGTTACTTCTTTGTAGTTGTGTTAATGAGTAGAAATTTTTCTGGATATTGTCAGAGCAGTGAGAGAGATTGCCCTGCTGCTTGCCCTTTGAGGGGCAGAGGGAATGAGGATCTTCATGACTCCTCTCCTGGACTGGCCAGTGAAATTGCTGATGTGAGCCCTCTTGACTCTTTTTAAACCCTGAACTTGCTTACAGTGTCTGACAGATTTGAAGTGGAAAGCAGAAAGTATCCTTTGGGCAAAGGGTAGCCCCACTCAGCTGGAGGCAGCCAAGAGACAGTAATGTTTTTAGCACTCGCTTTTCTTTGTCCTTAGGTAAACATGCTCTGATAGGAAATGCATGAACCCCTCAATTAACTCCAGTGTTCTCTTTACCAGGAAGACTCTTCAAAATGATTGTTCTATAATGATGGTATTGACTTAGTTTCAATAGTTCACTCTTAAACCAGTGGGTGGTTTGGTTTTTTTTTTTCAGAAGTCTGTATTACTTTCCAGTTTTCTCCATTTGTTCATTCATAATCCATATATACAGATATATAGATGATAGTTTTGTCCACAATATTTACCAAGCTCATCTCTCAACTGGACTGGAAAAAAATACTTCTAGTGCATCCAAGTTCTCCAGTAACAGCTTGGACTTGTATAGCAGGAATCATTTTATTTACCCTTCAGTTGAAAAGAGCTGACTTCTCAACCATTTTCTAAGCTATGGATTGAGTTGGAAGGGGGTTTTTTTCCCCTCTCACCATGCAATGAAGTTTTAATAGGCTACTGTGTTTTATTCCTGGCCATTTTCAAAGTAAAATAATGCCAATGTTAAATCAGTTGAGTTCTCTCTAAGATGCTTCTCTGAAGTGTGGATCATCAGTGAGGGGGGGGGAAACCAACACCCAAACCTTGATGCTCCTTGTAGGAGCTTGGTAAGCTGACAAGATGTTGTCCTGACCAGCAGTTAAGGCCTCCTCTCATCTGTTACGCTGGCATTTCTGACAGTGCTCCTTTCAATTACTGTGTCTTTTCTGTAGTGTTTCTTACTTTAAATGCTTTTTGAAAATTATGTGCTACTGAAATTGCTTTATGGGTATGTATGTGGTAAACTAGTCTGTTTGGCATTCTCAGAGTAACAGGAATTGTAGTAGGGAGGAAGGGTCTTGTTGGGTTGAATCCATATTGGTGTGTATCTTCAAGTACTCTGTGCCACTGGTTTTCAGCCAGTGGCCCTTAGGGGCTTCTGAAGGATGGTCAAAATAGAAGAGGTTTGTCGGTACTGTATAGAGATATGTATGCGTGGGGAAGAAAGCTTCCAATAGCAGCTGTACCTCCACTGAATGCCTTCAAGGTCCAGAATTTGGGCAGGAGGGGGAGGGAGGGAAACAAACCTGAAGCATTAAAGTAGGATAGTATCTCTCATTGTGTTAAAAGTATTGTCTTAAGTATTTTTAATGACTGTTCATAAATAGCAAGGTTAACTGGAACAATTCAAATAATCCTGGGCTAGTCTTCACTTTGTCTTTATTTTGAATTTGTAATAAATAAACATTCTCATGACCTTTTAACCATCTGCAGTCCTTAATGCAAACTTCATAGAGCAAGTTTTGTTCACTTGCTATACTAAGTTTTAACTTCCTAAATTCTAGTATTTTTCAATAAAGCTTTACTGTAACTTTTATGAGCTTTGACTCATTTACTGTCAATAAACAATGGAGACAAAAGGTGATCTTGTTGTGGTCTTTTTTTAATAGGTTGTTGTAGTGAATGGACTGACACTAAAAATGCTGAAGGACTGCCTTCCTGAACATAGGAGTCATGAAATGCCACTGTGCCTGGTGACAATGCAATGGAAGTTGGCACTTAGCTCAGGGAAGGTAGCACACTGTTTCCTGACTGTCTCGGTGGCTGTTACCAGTTCTTGCCCTGGACTGGATGGGCCAGAGTTCTTCGTGCTCAGCTTTTGGTGGAGCTGTGGGCCCCTCTACCTGCTTGTGCTGCATGTTTAATCCTAGGGGAAGGAGAAATCTGACATCCTAGAGGGCAGAAAATGAAGGCTATGGCCTGCTCACCGAGGGTGCGTGCAGATGGAGTTGAGTGTAAAGAACTAATTTGGGCTTGCCGGTGGGTCACTTTGCTTATCCTGACCCCTTTCACCGTGCCCTGTGCACAGTGCAGTGGTGGCACCCTGCAGCCTGGAGTAGCAGGGAGCTGCCGCAGCCCCTTCCTGCCCTGGGGCTCGGTATTTCCCTGCTGCCTCTCCTGCTGTCCCTGGGGTCACCTCCCAGCTGGGGCAGGGCAGGTGTTGCCTCTCCCTTCCCTCCGTGGGGCGATTGCTGCTGCTGCCTCTGAACCATTCCATCTCCTGCCTGTGCTGTCTCTTCAAGGACTCCAGGTGCGCTTCCCTGGGCAAATCACCCAGCCCTGAGCTGGCATCGTCTTGCAGCTTGGCTACGAAGGAACAGCGGCTTATGGTGAGTCCACTTGCTTAGGGGAGAACATGGGATGAGGAGGAGCAGCTGGGTTGTACCCAGCCCCAACATCCTTCCTGTCATGTTTGCCAGCTGTCTTCCAGTGTTCCTGGCCTCTGTGGCCCAACCGGAGGGAAAAAAAACCCAGACTTGCTCTCTTTGTGCAAAGCTGTGTATGATTTAAAGCAGAAGTTGGGGATAAGTATCCTGTAGAGGAGAAAAATGTATAGTAGGGGAGGGAAGGTTGGATAACCTGGCAGGTGGTGGTGGCTAGTCCTTGAACAGTGATTTTCAGTGTGCCCATCTCTTTGGGATCTGTTTGAGTGACAGATTCATAATAAGCGGCTAAAAGCAGCTGGGATTATAGTCCTGTTGGAGCCCTCACCGTTGCTGCAGGACCTTGGCCTCTCTGTGTGTTGATCCTCTCTGTGTGTTGATCAGAGTAAGAGGAGTGCTTTGAAAATGTAATCCTTTCCCAATTTTCAATCTTCAGCCCTGTGGCTCTCTGTTGAACTGAAGCATTGTGCTGAAACACAGCGGAGACAGACACAGAAATCTCTGCTCGAAGTGGAATCGCTTAAAATAAAGTCAATAATATCTAGAATACCTTGCATTCCTCTGTAATGCAAGAAAAATCCTTAGTACTTGGTGTGACCCGTCTCCACATGCTGCTTATTTGGGTTTGTTTTCTTACCCTCAGCAGCTAAGGCTACAAAATACAGTGACTAATCAGACTATTTCAGAGGTTAAGGCTGTCCAAGAGAGACTTACACTATCCCCTGTTCCTCCTGCAGTACTTGGGATTATTGTGTGCAAGATAGTATTTTCAAATGCTTTTAAGATTAATTCAGCCCATGGGAATGAGATGCTTGTAACAGTCACTCAGAAGTGTTTTAGAGAGATGATAAAGCTAAGTTAATTGTTGTATTCTTGTGAATATTAAAAGCTATCCAGAGCCAAGGAGCTCACCTTGTACTCTGAGATATTCACAGTAAAGAGATGTTCCTTTGCTGTTGCTGGAACTGCTCAAAAATGCCTGCTACAGTGCTCGAGACTGGGAGCTGTTTGTGAAACCCTTATTAAATTGACAGGTAGCTTGACTTGTTATTGTAGAAGTAAATCTGGTTCCTATAGAAACTAGTTGCTTGTGATTGGTGGGGCCATAGAACAAGTGTGTTTCGATAATTGCACACCTTCCTGATGATCATTTATGTGCATTATGCAGTGTTTTATCAGCTCCCCTGTCAGGAGCTGCTATGGGGATGCTGCTGTATTACACGAAAGGGAAAACAGCTATGGAAAGGTGAAAATAGAATTTTTCAAATCTCTGTTATTAGCTGAGACACCGAAGAGAGCTTTTAGGTGGGATTTCAAATTGGTGGTCTTCTCTGGAGACCCTCCGCTGGGTGCACAGGTTTGGGATCTGGGACCATGCAACTCGCCCACAGCTGCAGTGAGTCAGCACCAGAGCAGGACCCCAGCCTCAGGGGGCCCAGTTAATCCCACAACTGGTCCATGACACCACACTTTCTCTATTGCTTCACCTGTAGATCAAACAGGCTGAAATAAATGTGGTCTTGTACGTTCTTAATACTGACGAGTACAGCCTGTGTGGTTTAAATCTTTGAGTCAAATTATCTTCTGTTTCAAAATGGAGTACCGTGTTTCTGACTGATTGAGTTGTGGCACAGGGCACGGGCAGTTAATTGCTACTTTATTATCGCTCCAGCCCTGCGATGAATTCCAGCTTCTGAGGAACCCCACAGGCCCTGCACACATCAGGGCCAACTTGCTCTGATCTGGTTGAACAGGCTCACGATGATTGCTACCTGGGATTAAAAAAAATGGGTACTTAGTGAAAGGCAATTCCCTTTCTTTGTCACGGATAACTTTAATCAGTGTTTTGGGAACACCAGGGGAATCTGTAAGCATGCTCAAGCTCTCTGGCTGTTGGTACGGCGGTCCCAGATCTCCAAAGGTTCCTGCTGGCAGCAGCAATGACACGGCTGGCTTCACTCTGCCGCCTTCTCTGTCAATCAGCTGGAGTCTTGCTGCGTTAGAGACAGAAACGGGGTAAGAGGGAGGAAGAATTTGTCAAGATAGAAGTGCAAATCACGGGAGAATTAACCGGTTTAAACTTTATAAACTTCCTTAAACTCCCCAGGCCCTAAGCTTAAGGTTTTAAGATTGATCAGCAGAAGAGATACAGCGAGAAGCTGCGTTGGTGGGTGTGCAGGTGGCCCTTCGGATCCGTCCCCTCGGGGAAGCAGAAGTGGAGGAGGGAGCTGCCCTCACTGCCCACAGGGTGGGCGAGCAGGTGAGCTGGGGGGGGGAATGGCGCCTGGGCTGCAGGAGAGCCCCCGTGATGGGGACGGGGGAGTCTGCCGGGCACCACGCAGACCACCGTGAGACTCTGGCTCTCCTGGCTCGCGTGCGAACGCTGGCTTTCAAATCCTGCGAAACTCCTGCCCTCGCTGTGACACAGCGGGGCTGCGGCTTCCTGTGCAAATGGCACTTCTTTTCTGCGGTTCTGCACCTTTCACCTCTCGCTCCTCTTTTTAAGAGGCAGGGATTGCAGGAGGTCCCCACTTAGCTTTTCTACAGTGCTATATCTATTTACGTATTTTTATTGTGCCCTTGTTCTTTACCTTCTTTTCCAATGTAAATCCCATTATTTTCTATCGTGCTTCAGCTGATCTTTCTCTGAACCCTTTCTGAATGCATGCTGATTCTGTAATATATCTTGTCGCTTGTCTGCACGCAATAGTCAAATGATAGCAGCCCTCAGAAGCAAAGAAAGCACGAATCTCTCTTTTCTCTTTATAGATTATCTTACAAATGCAATTTTTGTTTCGCACCTTACTGGTGAAGCATCCTGTTGTTTTCTGGGGTTTTTTTTTCTTCTTTTTTTAAAGCAGCCATTAACTTCATAAGGATATCAGCTTTATTCTTACACAGCTTATTCAGGCTTGCATCATCTGCCCTGAGATCTATTTTCTCTAATGGAAATCTGGGAAGCAAATGTGCATTACATTAGTCTGAGTAACTTCTATCTGTGAGAATGGGTTTCTCTTAATAATGCAAATAACTGTAATTATGAAAGCAAATTAATTGACTGGGCAGTTGAAGTACTTAAAATTCTTGGTGTGTATTTTGATTTACATCATGTTCCCTGCTATTTTTACTCCCAGCCGAACTCGTTTAGAACTGCTTCTGTCTGCTTATTAATCCTAACTCAAAATTGATTCTATTAGCATCTTGTTATGTTTTAATGCTTCCATGCAGCAGCAGGAGATTTATGCTTTTAGAATACTGCTAGTTAGACAAGGTGTTAGCCCCAGATTGGAAGATAAGGACTCTTTTGGACGCGTGGATACACAGTGAGCAAAACTTGGATGTTACAAGGATTGAGTAAAAGGGGCCTGGAAGTGTTACAGAATAAATTTCTTCTAAAAGAAACATGCTGACCTCATTCTCCAAGCTCTGTTCTTGGCTGTCACACTTGCATGTGCACATGATTACACAACAGCCCATCTTTTGCAGGCAAATAATGCTGCCATCGAGGATAAACCAGGAGTTCCCTTCAGAGTTTGTTCTTGTGTTGCTTCAGGTTTTAAGGTCTGAGCTGGACCAATAAAAACTAAAGAATTAAAAAAAAAAAAAGAAAAAAGAAAAAAAAAAGAAAAAAGTCATTCTGGTAATTGAAAAATTTCAGATCGAAACTAGAGATACTCTTTAGAGACTTGGAATTTAGCAGGAAATGCAAAAGAAAAAGAAAAAATGAAGTCTTGACATTTCCTGAATGCCCATGGGCACTTGTCCTAGATACTTGTCTCTCTGCCATGCCTGGCACACCAATGTAGTTAGTCTGCAGGTCAAGTGGTGGTTGATCTATGCTCTAATTGCTTATCTAATGATCTGTTTACCTGAGAGAGAGTGAAAACTGCTCTGGAGTAGGAGGCACAGGGTTCTCTGTCCCTTCCGTTGAGGCTTGAGCGTCTCCTTATGAGTCCTTTTAGTGGAGGAGAAAGAATACCATTCTCCACAGTAATTATATACTGTGATAATTATGTACTAAAATAGATCCTAAGGGACTGAAAAGAAACAGAACCAGTTCTGTAACCTGCTGCAACTCCTCTCCCACCTTTGTTTTTTCCTTAATAAAAGCCAGAAATGGAATTAAATTTCTGTCCTTGAGCAATGAAGATATTTCTATCAGTCCTTCTGCAGGAAAGGCTTTGGAAGATGACTTTGGGCACTTTTTTTGCTCCCAAGGAACTTAACTGTTTCCTTTCACAGCTTCTCTGAACCTCTGTTAAGAGGTCCTGTCGTCCTCCTGCTTACATGGGGGTTGGTTGGGTGCAACCACCGCTGTTACCCAACGCCGGCGACTGTTTCACTGCACAATGGACCTTCAAAGCATTTTGCAGCAGCTGCTAGCTCTCCAAATTACAGAAGTTGCAATGTCAGTTGCGAAACAAACCTTGCCGGCCTCAGTGTTGTGCGTATAAGTGTGTTTTCCACACAAAGCTGTAGTGCAACATCCCTCTGGCCAAGAGATGTGATGGCGATAGTGCTGTAAGAAATCCCAAGAGGCTGTTAAACCAAACCCAGACGTAACGGTTGTTCTTCTGACTTTATCTTATAACAGAGGGTGGTCCTGACGGATCCAAGCGAAGATCCAGATGATATCTTGCGAGTTAACAGATCCCGAGGAAAAACATTTGTATTTGACATGGGTTTTGATCACAGAGCAACCCAGGTAACATCCTTCCCTTTTTTAAACCACAAGGCTTAACATTAGAATTGTTTTCCCTGCCCAGATGAACGGTTTTGGCAGGTGAGGAAAACTGCACATCCCAGAGGCCACGTGTCGCCCAGATAAAAGGTGACGGTGCTGAAGGCGAGAGGACTGTGAGGGTTTTCCTTTTGTCAGAGAAGCAGGGAGACACGTGCGGTATTCGGTCTGCCTCTGCCTCCCGCGTCGGGACTCCCCAGACGCAGCACACCGGAGATGAAAAGCTTTCCCTCCCGAGGTCTCTGGTGAATGAGATGGTTGTCACGTTGCTTGGCTCCGTTGCTCACACGCTTCTTCCCTGTGCCTCTTCTGTCTCGCAGGCTCATGAAGTGAGCTCCAGCGCCCTTACTGAGCTGTGCTTTGCAGAGAGATGTAAGGTGCGGTGTGGGGATTTCACGAGCAGCTGCGTTTTGTGATCGCCACAGCGCGACTGCAGCCTCGCTTCTCACAAGCAAGTCGGTTATCTGTGTTCTCCTTCACGCGAAACTTCAGCGTAGCACCCTTGAGTGCTACCCAAGACATTTTTGGAGGCCAAAGCATTTCATGTCCAGAGTCAAAGAAAATGATCATATTTAAGGCCATTTATTTTAGTAAGCTCCTGCATGTTGCCTGCCTTTAGAAAATTCAATAAACCTCTGTGCTTTTTCTGCTCATTTGGATGATGTGTCAAAATTCAAATGGCTCACAAATGGTTCCAAAGCCCAGGAAATTTGTAAAATATAGTGAGAAAATCATGGGGAATGCAATTCCATATAGATTATTTGGACAGCTGTTGTGCCTGACCAAAAATTTATGCTTTTTTGACTGAATTAGGAGGAAGTATATGTGTCCACAACCAAAAGCCTGCTAGGAGGAGTCATTTCTGGCTACAATGCAACCATTTTTGCATATGGTCCAACAGGTAAAGTAGTCCCTGTAGCTGTACTGCTACATCATGGAGCCATGTGAGTGGTAGAAATTGGGATAAAATCTCCAGCTAACCTCCTGCTAGCTCTCCTTCCCCAGGGTTGTGTGCTGCTTTCCTGGAAGGACAAGAATGCTTTGATTTGCGTACACATGTCAACAAACCATTTGGAGAGGGAGAAGAAATAACAAAACCCCCTTGAGCTACACTGATGTGCACTTCTACGTGTGCCCTGGACATGAGATAAACAGGCCTCCCAGGAAAACAGCCCCCAACCCAACAAACCTGCACTTCCAAAGTCACAAGGAAAGGGGGAGATCTGGGGAAAATCAACAGCAAAACTGCTGCTAGCATGAGCAGGACCAGAGTTCGCCTGTGCCCTGGGTGAGGGGTCCAGTCTGCAGGGAATGCTGTGCTATGGCTTATGCAGAGCTGTACATCTCTGCGCGCTTTCCCGCATCGTTTAGATCAAGCAATTGTTAATGAAAGGAAACAAGCAATGCACCCAGGAACCCACTGCTGCCAGCAAGATGTCCTCCCGCTCGCATGCAGTGCTGCAGTTGACGGTGACGCAGAAAAGCCGAAGGAAGGCGATCGGTGAGGAAGTGTGAATTGGAAAGCTTTTCATGGTCGACTTGGCAGGGTCGGAGAGAGCAGCCCAGGTATGGTGGGAGCTTGGCAGCTTTTGGTGAGACCAGGTTGGGTTCGCTGTCCTGCCATGCAGGGTCTGCGTGCCTGTCTTCATCCCTGGGGAAACCAGCACTTGGCTAGTTTGTACCCAAGACAGCCTGAAAATAAAGTTTGATGATATTGGTAATATCTTTTATTAGACCAACTAGTATAATTGGAAAAATATAAAAGGTCTGAAAAAGCAGCAGCAAATTTCACGTCTAAAAAGAAGCTGAGGTCTGTTGGGCAGGGACCACCTGGGCTGTCAGAGAGAAAACTGGTACCAGTGGAATGGAGGAATGCTGGTGGGTGGAAAATAAGGGAGCTGGCTCCTATGGGAAGGAGGAAATGCTTGAATTCTGGGAGGTGATTTGAGGGAGAGAGGTTTTACTTACCCGGTATTTCTACTGAGACTAGGAATTCTGCAGTGATGTAGTTAGGCATCTTAATTTCTGAAATAATCTTTAGAAGATAATAGCTATCTTTTAAGAACCAAAAGGTCAGAGCTGGGTCATCTTTTCCAAGAAATGTACTCCTACCAGCACCTCTGTGCCTCAGAGTGGGTTTAACCCTGCACTCTCAGGTTGATTTTGCAGGAGGCATTGTTTGGACATCCAAACCTTGACCGCGGTGATGCCTCACATCTTCCCCAGGCACAGAATCACCATTCTGAAGCATGTGCTTTGTCTGTCTGTCCCCCGTCCCTCCCTGTCCTCCCAACAGACTCGGAACCAGGGCAAGAGGGTGAAGGAAGGAGCCCACATCAACCTCTCGCTGCTGGCTTTGGGCAACTGCATCAACGCTTTGAGTGAGAAGGGAGGGAGCCGGGCTCAGTTTGTCAATTTTCGAGACGGCAAACTCAGGCGTCTGCTGAAGGTACTGTACGCTGCAGGTCAGCAAGGAGCTTGGTGTCTCTGTTGTTGGTATCACCACTCAAACCAGACAGGGCTTGAGAGCTGATTCCTGAATATCTCTGTGTGTTGTCTTTATCCAGCTTGGAATGCTCCTCCGGGATCTTGTATGAGCTTTGCAATGTAGTCAAGGTTTGACTTGGATAGTGCTGTCTATATAATAAACATGTTGTCTTGTCATCTGCACTGTTAAGGAAGGACCGCCTACAGGGTTAATGAAATCCTGTAGATTTGGGTTGTATGTCTCTAAGCTCACAGGTGACCACTGATTTTTTTTTAATTAACCTACTGCCTTTAAATGTTTAATCCCTTCCATAAGATTTGGCTGAAATGGGCCAATAAATCTGGATGTTGTTGGGGCAGGAGGAAGAAAGACTGAGAGTGACTATGTGCTGTCATAAGTTGTCACTCCCTTAGGAAATCAGATTGCGGACACAGTCTTTGCTACACTGGTTATTTTGTGGACACTTTACAACATCATTTATGAACCTCACCTCAAGCTTTGGTTCTGAGCTACCACTGCTGCTGCATGACAGATTAACTACATATTGATTTTGCTGTTGATGGAGAGAGGGCCTAATAAATGGTCTTCTACCAGCACTTCTTTCACTCCTAATTGGGATTCTCCACCAGAATCTCAATGAACCACAGGGGTACCCAGCCACAGTGGTTACCACTGAGCAGCAAGCCCCTGTCGTGTCCATACTAACCACATCAACATTGCATCCCTCTAGGACTCATTAGGAGGCAACAGCAGGACTGTTATGATTGCACATATCAGCCCAGCCAGCACCTCCTTTGAAGAATCTCAAAAGACCTTGATCTATGCCTGTCGAGCAAAAAACATCAAGACACAGGTAAATGAGCAAACAGCTTACAAGGAGGTGGGGGTTAGAGATTAAAAGCTTGCAAAGCGGAAATATAAGATGTAGTGGATGAAGGGAGAACAGAATTCAGGAGGAGGCAGTGCAGGATGGTATAGAAGCTCACTGTGAGTGATAGAAGAGAAGAAAAGCAGATGAAGGGAACAGTGGACAGCAAATTGCATGGGTCATGGATGAGAAGAGGAATACGAGGGTCAAAACAAGGGAGCAGAATAATAGAAAGGCAGAGGATGATGTGCCTGGTATTGACCTGGGTACAGAACATACAGAATGATGGTCAGAAGATGGCTGTTGGGAGGAAAATGTATGGGGAATGGCCCAGTGGAGATGCTGGGCCTGGAAGAGGAACTAAGGGGCTGCAGAAAGGAGGAAAAAAACAGAGAGGATTGTGGGGTGAAGGAAGATGAACAATGATCCTCAACAGGGTTTTCACACTTTACGGATCTCTGTGTTTTCCCTGTGGACACAGGGTCCCTGGCTTTTCTCTGTTACCTTTCAGGAATTTCCCAGAATTAGGGAAAACCACTAATTTACAGTTTCCCCACTCATGAGGGAAAATTCTTCCCCATCACAGGATTTAGTGCCCCTCCAACTGAAAGCATAGCTTTGTTTGCAGCCATTGTACCAATAATGGACCGTGGGACAAATGCTCACGTATTCTGGCTCACCAGGTAAAATGTAACATGCAGAATGTCTCCTACCACATCAACCAATACACCAGCATCATCATGGACCTCTACAAGGAGACTGAGCATCTGAAGGCAAGGGTCAAAAAACAGAAGGAGGAAAGTGCAATCAGCTCCAACCTCAGGGATCTGCAAGGTAGAGCTAGGAGCAAGAACTCTTCTGGGTTATCTGGAGGGAAGACAGCAGGGAGAGGAGCTGTGTGGACCGGTTGTGGTAGCGCTTGGTGGGCCTCCATGCAGATGTAGCTGGGGGAAGCTGGTTCAGCAATGCTTGTAGAGAAGCAGAGCAGAGAACACAGTCTGATGGGCAGCGGAGGCAGGCAGGGGAGCTGAAGATGTTTTTCTGTGTGAGCCTGTCTCTGACGTACTGTGTGACTCTGGACAACATATTCAACCTTCTCAGCATCTTCCCCAACATTAAAATGTGTTAAATTTCACTAACTTGCCCTTGAAAAGAGCTTTAACATCAAGTGGCAGCATTTGCTCTGGGAAGTCCTGACTCTGTTACAGAGACATGACTGAGTCTGTAGCCTGCATCATCATGGGCTCTGAGGCTGTGTCAGGATGCTGAGCTCTGTTGTATGGTTCGTTGCACTTAATTAAAAAAAATGAAATAGGGAGGGGGCAGGGTGAAGCTTTTAAAACATTGATTGTTCTGCCTTGGGGATTGTTCCACCCTGCGGATTGTTCCTTTTGTCAGTGAATCTGGCAAGGAATGAAATAAAAATAGTCAAGTTCTCCGACAGACAAGACATGAAGTATAATAGGTCTCTGCTACCACTACTCAAGGTCATTTCTAGGTAACAAGCACAGAAAACCAGTACTTTTTTCTTTTTTGCGGGTGGAATGGGGGAAGAGATGTCCCTGCAATGCAGTATCCTCTTAATACTCACAAAAGCAGTAGCAATGAGACCTATTTATTGCTAATAATACAATCATAAAGATATATCAGATTCCTTAAGCACATGATTAACTTCAAGAGACCGCAGAATGAAGCAGAGTCCTATAAACAAATGCCTTTTAACAAGCAGACAGAGTGGTTTGGTCCCAGAGTAGTCTGGGGGGGGGCTTGGCAGTTTACCTGGCCTAACATCAGATCAGAAATGTCTTCTGCAGCAGAGAGGCACCAAGGCTCTGAGGCACACAGTGGCCAAGTAATGAACACCTTGCGGGCACAGCTGATGGGGGCTTTCAGGGAGCAAACGGAGATGCGTCACAGCCCGACGGAGCTGGAAAACACCAACACCGAGCTGCGCGTTGATACCTGCAGGCACCTCCTAACAATCACAGAGTGAGCAGCTCCTTAGCTTTGAGCACAACTTATATGTGGACCTCCAAACTCACCGTGAGAAATGCTAATATCCCATGGTCCCCCCTACAAAAACGACAAAGGGATGTTAAAGGGAGTATTTAATTGTTCAAGCAGAAAGGTCAAGTGTAGGTTTGAGATTTACCTATGAGACAAGGAAAAGCTTGGGAAGGTGGTGGTCTACAAAAGGTACCCAGTGATTTGAAGTAGATTAAGTCCGTGTGACTCTGAGCCTTAGATTAAGGTGCTATATTTGCAATGGGTGATTTCTGCTGTTGAGAAACACATCCCTAGTCCCTCCTGGTGCTTGTAAGGAGACTGCAGCCTGCACACAGTGCTGCGCTGCAGTGCAATTGCCTGATGTAGCTCTGTAAGGCAACCAGCTACCTC
>JAVJGG010000061.1:14619109-14633861 GCA_035590195.1 Aviceda cuculoides
GGCGGCGGCGGCGGGAGCCGTGCGGAGCGATGCGGGCCCGGCCCCGACGGGGAGGTCGGCGCGGCCGCGGCTCCGGCTGTGCGTGGGCCAGGGTGTGCGTGTCCGGGGGGGTGTGTGTGGTGCCGCCCCGCGGTGGGGCTGGGAGCGGGGGAAGCTCCCGGTTATCAGCCGCGGCCGGGGTACGGCATCATCCCTCTCCGCTCTCCCCGGCGGCCGCAGCCTGCCAAGGTAAGGGCGCAGGGCTGGCCGGTTCGGCGGGCACGGCTCCGTCGGGACCCCGCGGCGTCGTGGGGGTGGGCTGGGCAGCGCTGCCCACCCTGACGGCCTCGGCGGTGACGGGGAGGAGGCGGTTGGGTCCGTGGGCACTCGGGGGGGTCTGTGAAGTGGCGGGCGGCTCCTCTTCCCCAAACCGTGAAACGCTGGCTTCGCTCTGCCGCCGCTGCTGGACCCGAGGCTTGAGAACAGCCCGCTTGTGCCGTTTTGCCGTGGTGTTCTGGGGTCTGTGGTGCTTCTGGGCTCGGGAGCGTCTGCGGTCCGAGCGGGAACGAAAGCAAAGCCAGGAAACATCCTCCTGCGGCGGAGCGTTTCTGTCGACGGTAGAGTACGGCTTATTCACGTTGCTTCACAGAGGCGGCCGTTAACATGATTAATCCCGCTCGAACTTCACGTGCAAAACTTCGGTGCGGAGCTGAACAGCACACAGCAGAAAACGACACTTAAATCAGGTGTTTGTAAGGCAAACGCGGGCGGTGCGAGTGGCAGGGTCTGATTTCTGGCCCCTGCGCTGGCGTACGACAAATGTTCTGGGGTTTTGTCGGCCCAGGCTGTTGGCACCGAGGCTCGCTGGGGCTCTTTCTGCGTTTGTAAGGCCAGGAATGATGGGTGTGCTTGAAGTTTCCAACAAAGGTAATGAATGAACAGGATGTGCTGCATTTGGGGATTTCCTTCTGGAAATCTTAGAAATATGCTTATCAAGACAACTTCCAAGTATGGATATTAAAAAAGAGGCAACTGGCACTGCTAAGCCTGTACAAACCAGGCTTTGTGGCAGCGATGGGAGGGAAGGCGCTGGGATAGCTACGTAGATTAGGACGTTCTTGTGCTGGTCTCTAGCATATATATGCAGAGTTGCAGTAAAATGTGCAATGCAAGCCCTATTTTTTGCTTACAGTGTGCATTTGTACTAACGTAACTGCTGATGTCATTACATGGGTTAAAACTTCCCTGCTCTGCAAAAGGCGATAGATTTTTGGAAAGCTGGGGAGAAGCGGTTTATTGAGTGATGGCCAAGTGTGTGAAATTTGTTTCTGGCTATTGGTACAGCGTCCGTCTGCTTTGGCTGATGGGCACTCCTTCTCCTGCACCTGCAGGAGGTTAAATTGGTGCCACTTCTCTAGAGCCTGCCTATTCCCTAAGCATAACTGGTAGCAGGTGTGTACCATGATAGGTGGGTAAAGAAGGCTGCATGGGTGAGTGCTGGTAAATGCAGGTCCCCCAAGGGAAAGTATCCATTTGAATTTGAGGGTTTTGTATGTTTTTAAAAGTTCTCATTCCACCTCTTTCCGTCTTCAGAAGCAGGCAGAGCTCAAGCAAGCTACCTGAAATCCTGTATCTTCTCATGTTAGAATGAGTGGGCACTGGAGGAGGTGAGCTGGTGCTTAGTGCCTGACCTGTGCCTTGCGCTTCCCCATGGGGAGTTAGGAGCAACGGGAGAGCCTGGGGAAACACAAAACAAGACAGGGTGGAATCTGCACCCAAGCCCTTGGAGGCACAGTCCCTTCTAAACCATTGCTGTTCACAGAGAGGGGTTATTGTCCCCGTCTCTGGTACATACCCACGTGTAAGCTCCTTTGCTTTCTGTAAGCCTTACTGCTCCTGTAAGTGAGCTGGAGTAGCTTTCTTTTGCAAAGAGGCTGTGAGAGAATGTAGTTGTACAAAGCCAAGAGGAGAGGAAGAGACAGGAATTACTTGAGCTTCTGTTTGCCCTGAGAACAAACAGGTACAATCAGGTTGTGAAGTGCAAATAAGGTTTCCAAATCCCTGAGGAGTTGTATCTGCAATAGGTTTTGCAATAAGAGCGCTGGGGACACATCCCCCCTTTCTGGTTTTGAATGAGCATTTGAGAGGTGGTTATTTGACATGGCAGCTTCTGATAGGAGAGGATGAGACCAGTGACCTTGGACCTTAGTGTCTTTCTTGGGCCTAGGACAGGGAGAAGAGTCCTTGGTTTGCACTCAGGCCAGGTTCAGGTTGGAGATGATCATGGGATGGCTGCTCAGGGGACTCTGTAGGATGATTATAGCACTTGGTCCGTTTCCCAGTTTGCCAGCGTCATGTCACAGAAGCAGCTTTGTGTGGATCCTGGTGCACGTTCTTGTTGGCTGGTGACTTTGGGTTAAACTTGAATGTAAATTCTTGGCTCCTCTTGGAGGCTTTTCCTTTTGATTCTGGCAAGAGGAGGATGGAGGCGCATTCCCTCTGATGTGCACAGAGACCTGTAATTTGTGCTTTCAGTCTGGCGTCTTTTATGAAGTGCTCAGGAAGAGGATGTATCGTAGTCAATAGAGTAACTGTTTTCCGCAGTGTTTTTCTCATGAGGGGGAATTAAGCTGTGTTATTGCTCTTTTCCAGGTTTCCTCTCTGGCACTGATAGAGTTAACAGAAGTGGAGTCATTTCGATTCTGTGCTGCTCACTGCTATGTGTCGTGGAAAAGCCAAACACTCAGGCGGGCCTGCGTGCTGGGTCCTGGAAAGCAGACTCGAGCCCTTGGGGTGCGCTTGGTAAAACTACATTATGGTGGTGGCTTTGACGAAGAGCCCTCCTTCCGTTTGCCCGAGGAATGCGTGTGCCACACACAGTGTCTCGTTTGCTTCTGTTGCTGCTGCTGAGAGGGTGATCTCTCTGTGCCGGGGTGGGACAGCTTTACAGAAATGCTAGCAGGCTGCTGCACTGCCTGAAGCTGTGGAAGCTGCTGGGTATAGGGATGGCAGAGAGGGATGCTCCATGCAGCTTTCCAGACTTGCTGCATTCCAGCCAGCCTAAAGGTCTCAAGCAGCGTTGGAAACCCAGTGTGCTAGGGATTATGTGCACAGTGGGCACCCTATTCATCCAGAATAGGAAGCAGTCCCTGCCGTGAACAGCTAACCGGCTCAAAAGCAAGAACAGATTCAGGCAAAATGCAAACCCAGACGTGTGCCAAGCGGTAGGCTTGGCAGCATCACTCCATTATCTTCTGCTGTTGGACTGAGATGCTTGGCCTGAAATGCTGACGCACATATGTAATTTGCCCTTTCTTTAACTCCATGCTCATCTCTCTGGGTGTTTCTTATTAGATCTGCTCCATCCTCAATCTTGACTAGCTAAACGTAGAGAATTACTGCTGAGTAATAGCTGCTTCTTGCTCCGCAGAGTGCAAAGTGTTATGTCTGCAGTTCCTCCGGCTCCTCTTCACATGTAGAATAAGAGCTTGGCTCCAGGAAACACAGTGTTTGGTGTTGCAGTGCAAAGCCACATGTTAGGCTACAGCTACACTGAATTTCTGGCTGTTCCTACTTCCGAAGTGTAAATAAATACACCAGGGTGGAAAAACCCTAAACATTCAGTTCTGCATTTTATGTCTTTTGGGACAAGCTGAGCTAATACTTTGATATGTAACTATATCTGGTGTTCTTCCTGTTTGTTACTATATTCTGGTCTAATGCTTTTAGTCTAGTGTTTGAAACCAGGACTTTGATTATTAAAATCTGGCATCCCTGAGGCACAAGCACAGCCATGCTAATGGCTCTTTAGACAAGTCGTTCAAAACAAGGCTGCTGTGAGCTTCAAAGGCTCTGAGCATGTTCCCCCCCCCCCCGCCCCTCCCAGGGCATGACAGAGCTCAGCACTTTTGCATATCTGGGCTCTCAGGTTCTTTGCATCCCTGTACAGGGTGGGGTTGGTGCTGTTTTAAGGGTGGCCTGTGAACTGGTTGGGGAGCAACCTCTGTGTTTCCAGAGGAAGAGAGACCCAGTCTTCGTTTTGAAAAGCTTTTCAGGGCACCTTGCCCTGAAGTGGTTTTGTTTTCAGAGCTGGTGTTTGTAGGGCATGTTCTGAGGTCATGAAGCATCCAGGGAAGACCACGCACTGCTTGAGACTGTAATGAGATCGATGGTCAGAGGTATCACGATAAATGATATTATTTAGAGGTTTCTCGATTATATGGTTGTGTTTAAAAACAGGGATAAAGAATGGGGATGTCTGCAGAAAGGGCCGCTTTTGTTTTCTATCAGTAGCTGATGTTCTGTGTTTGTAATCAGGGGCTGGACTGTGCTTGAAGGGGAGGAGGAGGTTGGAGTGACTACTTTTTGCTTGTCTTTTGATGTTAAACCTTGCAGAGAGAGACTGTAAAACAGCAAACCTTGGTTTCATTCTGAAAATATCAGATAGCTGCTCCTCACCTTACTATGCTCTTCCCTGGCTGTAGGCACTGGCTCCTTGATCACCTGAGGAGAGAGCAAGGCTGGTTTGCCAGCCTGCCTCTGCACGGAACTTTGGACCAGAAAAGATGCAGCAGGGTGAGGAGACGGATCTCTCTTGAGGAGCTTGCTGGTGGAAGGAGGCTCAGAGTCAACAGGGAAGGAGGTAGCAGTGAAAAGATGGGACTTGTTGAGGTAAAAAACCCAAACCTGCTGCACCCTCCAGAAAAGATATTCTGAGCTGCCCTTTTAACAGTGATTTCTCAACTGTCTTTGGTGATCAAGGGCTCACCAAAGGGATTTGTTAGGGATGAGTGTGATAGAAATATAAATTATGTTAAACCAGGAAAAGACGTCCTGAACAGAGTCTGGACACGGACAAAGTTTTACTGGAGCATCCTTAATCTCAGAACTTGTGAGTGAAAAGTAGTCATTCATTTAGATGTTTCTTGATCTGTGGCTCTTATCAGGGCTGTGTCCACTTGGGGGTTTTTGTAGGAAAACTGTTTGTCTAATTGCTGTTCTTGACAAAATGAAGCAGCTACCAAGAAGGGTTGTGGAGGTGACTTCACACAGATTAGATAAGATGGTGCATTCAGATCAGTGATATTCTCTCAACAGGGGCTTGCTTTAGCCACTGAGGCAATGGCATCTTCAGCTATGTGTTTATAGCTCTGATAAGGTCTTTGTTTTCAGCACAGTGGTACAGAGCATCTTCATGGGGAGATGAGACCACAGTGTGATACCACAAGCTAAAATCATGGATTGAGCCCTCTCCTCCTGTTGTGTTAGATAAGTTTAAAAATCAGGGAGGTCTGTGAAAGGTAGTTGGCTCTACATACTTTCTGTATATAGTTGCATTTTTTTTAATACTCTCAAACTTCCCTCTGTAAACTCTAGGCCTGAAATCTTTGTATTTATTTTTTAAAGGAAAATAGAGCTTCTCTTGAAATCACATGACTCTAGAAGCTTGAGGTTGATAAAAAAACCCCCATGCTTGCTATGAAAACTGGTAAAATTGCAAGACTTTATGCCTCCTTTTGGCCGGTCAGCTCTTCTCTGCGGAGTCTCTGTGGGTACCTCAGACTCACCCAGCTCTCCGCATGTGGAAACGGATGGTCAGCCCAGCGGCAAGTCTTGATTGTGCAAGGTCAATCTCTCCAAATCGGAGTTATTAAGGGTTCAACTAACTTTTTTTCTGGTACATTTCCAGGCTCCTGGTCTGCAGCACCATGCTGGATCCCAAGCCTCACTCTGCAAGCCGGAGGTGAATCCAGGTGAAAGCCAGCTATCGCAGTAGGTGTCAGGATGACCAAAGCACGGCTCCTCCGTCTCTCTGTGGTGCTGGTCTCCATCTTCATGATCCTCCTGATCATTGTGTACTGGGACAACGTGGGAACGGCTCACTTCTACCTGCATACGTCCTTCTCCAGGCCTCATTCCCCAGGAGCCATCCCTGGTATCACGGCAAGTGAAGACTGGGAAGCCTTGCCAGACGTGGATGAATTTTTGGCAAAGCTGCTTAGTTCGAACCTGAAACAGAATAGCTCTATCCACCGAAAGACAGAGCAGCTACTCGTCCAGGGCTCCAGCAAGCCTGCGGTGAGCAATCTGGAGGAGAACGTCCGGGGCTATGACTGGTCTACGCACAATGACAGAAACAGTTTGGACCAAGAGAAACTGCAGATAGAGAGGCAGAGAACATTGCGGGAGTTTTGTGCCAATTCCAGCTTCACCTTCCCCACCAAGGAGCGCTCCTTTGATGACATCCCAAACTACGAGCTCAACCACCTGATCGTGGATGACCGCCATGGCATCATCTACTGTTATGTCCCCAAGGTGGCCTGCACCAACTGGAAACGGGTGATGATTGTGCTAAGTGAGAGCCTGCTGGACCAGGGGGTCCCATACCGGAACCCTCTGGATATCCCCCGGGAACATGTCCACAACACCAGCACCCACTTGACGTTCAACAAATTCTGGCGCCGTTATGGGAAGTTCTCCCGGCACCTCATGAAGATCAAGCTGAAGAAGTACACTAAGTTCCTCTTTGTACGAGACCCTTTTGTCCGCCTCATCTCTGCCTTTCGCAGCAAATTTGAGCTGGAGAATGAGGAGTTCTACCGGCGTTTTGCCATCCCCATGCTAAAACTGTACTCCAACCATACCAACCTTCCCACCTCCGTTAGTGAGGCCTTCGGGGCAGGCCTCAAAGTCACCTTTTCTGACTTCATCCAGTACTTACTGGATCCCAGGACAGAGAAGATGGCCCCCTTCAATGAGCACTGGAGGCAGGTTTACCGTCTGTGCCATCCGTGCCAGATAGACTACGATTTCATTGGAAAGCTGGAGACGCTGGATGAGGATGCTGCTTATCTATTGCAGCTCCTCAAAGTGGACAGGCTGCTTCGCTTCCCCCCCAGCTACCGGAACAGGACTGCCAGCAGCTGGGAAGATAACTGGTTTGCCAAAATCCCACTGGCTTGGAGGCAGCAGCTCTACAAGCTTTATGAAGCAGATTTTGTACTCTTTGGCTACCCCAAGCCGGAAAACTTGCTTAAAGACTAAAAGCAATTGGGCGGTGGGTGTGGGAGGGAACATCTGAAATACCAAAAATGTTTAAAGCCTCCTCATTTTTGCTCTTAATTCCCTTCCCCGTACAGGTTGGTACAACGGAATATATTTTTTCTACCACTTCCCCTTCCATTTTTGCAATAATGCCAGAGTCCGGGGTATTCCAGCCAGCTGTGCATATGCAAAAGATGCCAGTTTTTTTGTTACCATTTGTTTTCTGGGTTTTCTGTTTTTTAAAATGTCCCCATGTTTTGCAATGGGTTGCTGCCCTTGGTCACTCTGCCAGCTGTGTCCTTCAGTAGCTTTTTATTAATACTTTTTAAAAATTAATATATTTAAGATATTTAATACGAAGTGTGTGTCGTGGCAAAGGAAGGGAAGGAATAAAAAAAAAAGTAAAAGAAAAACCCAAGAAATGATGCACCTGCCTCTGTGTGTTGTCTCAGGGCTGCTGTTTCAGAGGTCTGAGGTTTGCAGAGCACTCGCATCTCTCTGGAAGCTGGGTTTGTCAGTGGTGCCTTCTCCAGCCTCGTCTGCTGGTGGTCGCTCTGAGCTGGGCTCGAGGCAGATGGGATGGGTCAGTGCCAGACCCTGCCAAACAGTCCGGGAAGAATACCGGTGCTCCGGTGATGTGTGCCGCTTACAGCTGGTGAGCGTGACGCCAGGGTCACAGGAAGGAAATGGTGGTTGGGAGCAGTGACGCCAAGCCCCGTGGGGTGTTTCAGGACATGCAGGTGGCCAACACAGTACCTCTGCACTGCTCTGCCTTTCAGCAAAGTGGTGTAGGGACTCTGCTTTCCAAAACTGAGGTTCCTCAGCCCCTCTATACCTTGCTAGTGTGGAGCATCTTCCATGACATATCCCGTTCCAGGACGGTGCCTGAAGTTCTTGGGGGTTGTACCCAACCTGGATGGGCAGAGCGTGCTCTTGGATGGATGTGCTGTCCAGAAATTGGCATCCAGGCTTCACACTGCAGTAGCTTAGGCAGAAACGCAGGTCACCGTATCGCAGCCAGTTACGGGACGGGAAGGTGGTACGCTGCTCCGTGGCCTGGTCACTGCTGTGTAAAGTGCAGGTCCCTTGAGAACTGTGCTGTGTCCTCATTCCTGTGCCTGCTTTAAGGGGACATGGCAGGGGTGCAGATGCTTGTCCCTGGAAGAAGAAGATCGAAAAGGTTTCTTTCAATAGGCAGGTGTCAAGGTGAACTCAAAGTTGGTTTGTTTTCAGAGTGCCAGCTACTGCTTGTGACGCTGCACCCTCATCCGCTGCCTTTCTGTTTATACCAAATGACTGATGCAGATTTAATCATCTGCCTTGCCGGGACCTGCTGCAGGAGTGATGGTTGCCCACTGTGCTAGGAGCATGTGGGCTGCTTCCCAAGGGAAATTAATGCTTTTAAAGAGACTTTTTGTGTCTCATCAGCTGAATCTGCTTCTCTTTTTCTCTCTGAATTGCTTTGCAAAAACTGTCTGCTTAGCAGATTGGGCAGGCAGCTCTAAAAGAGTTGAAATGCTTAATTATTTCCCTGGGCTGTGGATGGTATCAGTGATTAAGGTCCCGGGTCAGGCCTTGGGAGGCAGCCTTGTGTTTTGGGCAGACTTCTCTATATTGTCCTTTTACTCTGTTTCTGTCCAAGGCCATCAGCAGGCATGACTTTTCCCCTCTCTCTCCTTGCTTCCCCAACCTCTGTACACATTCTTGGCATTGCATGCTCTTCCTAGCGAATATACTGTATCAAGCTTTTTAACCTATAAATGAAAGGTAATTGCTAGTAGTTACGCCTGAAACAAAGGGTTTGTTTCTCATTGTATTCACACTATTCTCCTGTAATTTCTGCAGAGGTATTTGTAGTTTACATGAGCCTGAAGCCGTGATCAGGGTCATGGTGCTTAGCTCTTCACAGCTTGGGGAAAAAGGAAGTGCCTGTGTCTGAGTCATTATTTAAAACTAATAATAGAAAAATGTTGATCTACTCAATTTTTTTTCCAGTTACCAGCTAATTGCTGCAAAACAGAAAGATGTTGCAAGTCTCGTCTCCTGTAATGAGTAATCCCAGGAGTCTCTTGGTTCCTGCTACATTTACATTTCTTCAGCGGGGGTTCACCTCGCTCTCCAAAGATACAGCATGGATGTTTTCCTCTCTTGTCTTTACAGAGTGTTTATTTTTCTCTCTTTTAATTTAAATTTAATTGATAGTTAGTATGTGTAGATGTGGGCGGCTGGGACTGGAGCGCAGATAACTGTGCAAACTTCCTTCCAGCTGTTTCCTCTGCACCTCTTGATCCGGTCCTGTCTCTTCCTGCCCCTCCGACCAGCGCTTGTCCAGTGTACCCCCATGATGCCAGCTCGCCCTGCAAACCAGCTGCTGCCTCCTCAACCGCAGTTGTCCTGTGATTCATGGCTGTGGCTTGTGCCAGGCAAGAGCCCAGGAGCATCTTTTCAGGGCCGCAAGCTGTAAGTCAGACACCCAGAGCAGAGGAGGAAGGGGTTGCAGAGTGCGACCATCATTTTTGGTAGCAAGGTCCTGGTTGTGCAATTGGCAGAAAAGGTGCAAAATGGCTGCAAATCCTGCACAGCACCTGCTCCATGCGATGGGAAAGTAGCCTCTCCTTGTGGCTGTCTTGTAATTTAACAGCAGTAGAAGGAAAAGCCCTCCTTTCCCTTTCAGGCATTGGCTAGAGAGGGGAGACTTTGAACACACCAACTTGTCTCCTCTCTCTCCCCATCCAAAGGTGTATAAAGGGGGTAAACTCCAGCATTATGTGCTAATACTGCCCTGCATCCCGCTAAGGTCCGAAACACCCCACGTGCAAGGTTCAGTGAGCTGCCTGCATCCCACTGGCTTCATCGGCCTCCCTGAGAGCTGCAGTCAGGAGAACGTATGGATGTCGCAAGGCCGCTGAGGGCTCTGTCTTCCATACTTTCCTTCTTTCGTGCCGTTAAGTCCAGCCTTTGTTGACATATAAGACATTTTAAAATTTGTAGACACTTACCCAGCCAACGTGCTGGGTGCTGTTGGCTCTCTCCTCGTTTCCCGTTGCCACGCTTCAAAGCACTTGCCGGGAGGAGCAGTAAAGCTCAGATGGAGCAGTGGATAGCTTCTGGGTTCAAAACAGCTTGTTTCTTGCTGCTCTTTTCTTTTGAAGCCCTCCTTCCCCACCCTTCCACCACTGTGAATGTATTGTTAAGAAGTCAAAAAGGATCCAGGCTGCGCTGAGCTTTGTGGTAAGACCACTGGGTTGCCAGAACTGGGACGTAGCCTCTGGCTTTAGGAATGTGCATTTTTTGTGGGTTTCTTGCTCTGTTCTGATGATGTAAAAGTAGTGGGGGCAGGGGCAGGGAGGAAGAGAAGGACAAAGAGTTCAACCAGCCATGCTTCCTTCCTCCCTGGTTTCCTAAAGGAGCAGGAATTTGGTATTTGACAAATAATGGCAGAATGATTGGAAAAGGCAGGCAGTATGCATCCGTGCTGGCCTGAAGTCAGAAGAGGACTAAAAATCCTGGAGTGTAGATAGTTATGATGCTAGTACTGATTTTATAAGGGGTGGAAAAGTGCTTTGAAGCGGCCTATTTGTGTCTGAATAAACCTGGCTTTGTCATTTCACGCTCAGCCTGCAAAGTTACGTCCTGTTCCCCTCCCGGCTTGCTTTTCCCTGGGGCTGACCACTTGGCTGAAGTCAGCACGGAGTCTCTAACAAGACAGAACCAAGGCATAGATACAAAAATAACCCGGGGTTTGACCAAGATGTTTCCAGCCGGGTAGAACTGAGACCAGCTCACTCAGCGTCAGAGCCAAAGTCCTTACACAACCATTGAACAGGTTTGGTCCCTTTCTGTTTGACACCGGATTCACTGCTATGGTGGGATGTGTACGACCTTACCCTGCAGCCCCTGTGTCCTCCAGGGAAGGACTGTCAGGCCTCAGAGCTCTGCTTTTTGATCAGTGACATGGCTTTGCCAGGGTACGCTGCCCTTAACACATAGGTACCTTTGCATCTCAGTAGTTTTTGCCTCGAGCCTTTTTATTCACGTGTGGTTTAGGGGGACAAAATTGTAGACCCATTACCGATGGACAACAAAAATTTGCCGGGGGATAACGTGTGAGATGAAGCGCTTCGGCTGCGTGTTTTGCATCCCTCAAGGTGGCACTGAGAGGATGAAGGGCAGGGGATGAATGGCAGCATTGAAAGGGTGGCGAAGAAAAGCTAGTTTGTTCCTTCTTATGTAAGCTGGACCTTCGCGGCAGCCTGCGGGGAAAGCCGGTGACTTGGCAGGGTGCTGCGTGGCTGTGGTGCAGAACGGTGCCAGGGAGGGTGCGGGGTGTGGTGACTTACAAGCAAGTCGTGTTGCTTGAATTTAAGGGCTTGCCCACGCTGGTCTTGCTTGGAAACCTGCTAGTGAAGGGCACGAAGGGAAAAAAAAAAAAAAAAAAAAAAGGTGGAATTTAATAAAGCCATCGATACCTGGCTGGCTGGGGAGAGTGGGTGGCGCTGGGTCGGGAGCAGGCATAATGCAGCTCTTCTGCTCTCTCCTTGATGAAATCACGTCGGAGGTCGAGCTTGGACTGCGGAGGCCGAGGTTTGCCCTTGCGGGAGCTGGGTGGCGTTTGGCCTGGGCGCTGCGGGAGAGCCCCGTGCCAGGACGGCAGCGATGCTTGGCGGGGCGGCAGGGCTGGCCGAGCCTCTCGCCGCAGTCGCTGCGTCTGTGCGAGGCGCCGGAGGAACCGGAGCCGTGTGGCCGCTCCGCAGTGGCCCATCTGAAACCCATTTTCTGTTCCTGGGCTCTGACAAATGCCGCTGCCGCTCCCCCCCCCAGCCTGGCTCCTGCGGCAGCGGGGGTCTGTCTCGTACAGCCGCTGTCAGCCGCGACTCCTGTCACGGGTGCCCTGCGAAATGAGGGAGCAAAGCACAACCCAAACCTGCAGTCGCGCTCCGGAGGAGCTTTTATTTGTGCAACCTGTCCTGCGGGTAGTGCCCAGCCTTTGGGTTGCAAGGGGCTGGAGTGTGTGAGGGGGTGTGAATACACTTTAAAAGTGAGTGACCCCCCCTCCTCCTGCCTGCTGGCTCACTGCTGGAGCTGTGCTTTTCCCCTGCAAGACATGAAGCTCCTTTTCCTTTATCTCTTCGCCGTGTTCCCCTGTGTCTAGGACCACCAGTGTCCCCTCAAGTGTCCCGATGTGCCATGTTGCCTTCCTGTGGGGCTGGCTGTGGTGGCCTGATGTCCTCCTGGCCCTGATTTGTCTTTGATTTTTGTGGTTTCGACTCATTCAGAGATGGCTTAAAATAAAATACTTAAGAAAAAAATAAGAAGTGGAGAAGTTGCAGCAGCTGGTTCCTGTCAGGAGGGAGGTATGAGGTTAGCAGCCTGACCCTTGACAAGGAGGGAGGGAAGTTTCCACGCCAAAACCCTCTGGCTGTGGGTTTGGGCACCCTGAGTCGCACCTCTTTGAACTTAGGCCTTTCCTGCTCTTTAATGCTCAGGAAAACCCACTGCCCCACCTGCAGATCTTGTTTCCTTGCCTTGGGAGGCTTTGGGTCTCTGTCTCAGCTTCTCTTTTGTGCTTTGTTTCTGCCCAGAGGGCAGCCCCTGCCAGCAGTGGGGGGGGGCAATGTTTGCCAGCAGCGGGGTGCGAGCGCTGGGGCTCTCACCATCAACAGAAACTTGGTGAATTCGGGAGAAAGCCTGATCCTTGAGGCCCCTCGAGAAAGCTGTTGTGATGTTCAATGGGAAGCAATCACCTTGTGCAGGCTTTTTGTTTCTTCTAGGTGAGCCGTGTCCGCAGGAGGTTTGGAGGTCTCCAGGAGGAGCGGTGCCTCGGGTGGGAGTGTTGGAAGACAGGGCTGCAGCATTCGGCAATGAAAGCCATGCAAAACTGCCTCAAACCAGACTTTTCTTACCAAAGGGTGAGTCTGGAAGCTGTTGGCATGAAAACTCTGTATTGACTCGAGAAGTACGTACCCTTCAGAGAGCTCAAGGGCTTGTAGGGGTCCATGGCCAAAGCTCAGCTGCGGAAATGCAGAGGTCGCGGCTCGCTGTCCTGCTTTGTCCTTGGCTGGCTTCCAGGCAGCTCGGGATGCAGCGGAGGCACAGAGCGTGCCATCCCTCCGAACAAAATGTCTGTCTTTATCTTGGAAAATGCTGGGCATCCTTGAGCAGAGGGTGCTCAGCCAGCTAAGATGGCTGTAAGCGTTGGTGGGGCTGTTGCTTTCCACCTAACGAAGGGGTTTGTAATTTTGTCTCAGGTTCTCATCCTCAGACAATGCCAAATCTGAGTGTCAGACTGTACCGGTATCAAAACACTCCCAGCCTTGCCCAAACCATGTGTTAAAAAAGCGAGGGAGACTTTTCCCGACCCACCAGGCAGTGCCTTCACGAATCCCATGTTTTATCCCCCAGGCAGATGGATCACACGCAGCTTTGGCAAAGCCACGTTTTGTGGCAGAGAAGCTGCAGTTTCAGTGTTTATTTCTCTGTCATTGCCGGAATTCAAAATGGATGGAAGAAAATGCCATCAGGATTGACTCTTTGTTTTGTTTGGACCCTGGACAGGTCTCTGTGGAAAACATGGGAGGAGTGCGGGGGACAGAGAAGAGCCAAGAAGACGTGTCAAAAAGACAGCGGCAGCCAACAGAGTGGTCAGCGGGGAGTGGAGCAGGGCTGGGGGTGCGTTTCTGAAGGATAAAAAGGGTGGGGGGAGTTGAGGGCATCTACAAACAAAATGGGGATGCTACAGAGTGCGTAAACGCTGAGATGGGCGAGAGGGGCTGCTGAGAAACCAAGTGCCGTCTGCTGCAGCATGGAGACCTGCCCTGTTTGCTTTTCCAGGGGTGGGAGCAGGGGCCAAAGTAGAGGAAAAGAGAAATAACTGAATAATTCAGTGGTGGGCAAAATCCAAGGGGTTCTGATACACGATGCAGGGTCAGATTATCTGAAATAGATGTGGCTTCATGAATGGTGGTGGGACTTGTAGGTTTGGACCAAACAAGCAGTCATTTAGAGGCAGACTAAAACCAGCAGTGGGCTAAGGTGTTCCTTGCCTGCGCTGGGAGAGGAAGGCTTGCAGCTTCACCAGCTGTCGGGCTTTGCAAGCAGGGCAATGTCCAGAGGGGATGGAAGTGCAGGGAATGTGGTGCCAACGAGCTTTCACATGCTATTGGGCACCTCTCTCTGTCTCTGGTTTTTCTCTCTTTCAGCCTTTGCATGCCTTTTTGATTTCAGACTCAGTATATTTTGACTCTTGGGTAAATCAGAAGTATTTGTCACCTTGAATGATCATGCTGAGAGTATAAAGCTTTTTACAAAGCCTTCAGTGACCTTTAGCTAATGGGAAATCAATGAACTGAGTGTATATAAGCATTTCCCAAGTGCTGGGTAATGCTGTGCACAGTGGGGACCCACCTTGGCATAAGACAGCTACCCAATAGTAGTCTGGGCATGCAGGTCTTCTGGGTGAAGGTTCTTGCATCAGGTCAGGATGACCTAGACTTGTGTTTCTTGATTATCTTTACTCGTGTTGTATATTGTGAGCGTGAATGTGTGTGTATGTGTCGTGGTTTAACCCCAGCCAGTGACTAAGCACCACGCAGCCGCTCACTCACTCCCCCCCCCACAGTGGGATGGGGGAGGAAATCAGGAAAAGAAGTAACACTCGTGGGTTGAGATAAGAACAGTTTAATAGAACAGAAAAGAAGAAACTAATAACGATAATGATAACACTAATAAA
>JAVJGG010000061.1:14635183-14652816 GCA_035590195.1 Aviceda cuculoides
GGAGGGGTGGGGGGAAGGTGTTTTTAAGATTTGATTTTACTTCCCATTACATTTGTTTTGATTTGACTGGTAGTAAATTAAATTGATTTTGGTTTTTCTCCAAGTTGAACCTGTCATTTGCCTGTGACCATAAGTGGTGAGTGATCCCTCCCTGTCCTTGTCTCAACCCACAAGTGTTTCTTTATATTTTCTCCTCCTCATCCCACCCGGGCCGGCAGGGAGGAGTGAGCGAGCGGCTTCGTGGTGCTTTGTTGCCAGCTGGGCTTAAACTACGGCAAGGGGCTGGGAGCTAATCCCTGCTTCAAAATGATGGAATCAGGATCATGTTGGTTTTTCCTCTTCTCAATTAGATGCCTCAACTCTGAGCTTTCTTGGCTTCTCAAAATAGCATCAGGTTTCCTTCTAAGACCTGCCAACTGCAACAGAAGAAAGAGTATAGTGTATGGTGGACAGTAAAACTCGTAGCATTATTCCACAGGTACTACTGAATCAAGGCAATTCTCAGATTGATTTTGCATCATATACACAGATTTTCCTGGGGCAAGTGAGGGTGCTAGGAGCCAGCCTGAAAACAAAAGCCCTTTGTAAGACCAGGACAAACCCTGTTTCTGTTCCACCCCACAGCACCAGGTAGAGGTAGAGTAGCTGCATGGTGAGGTCCCCTTCGTGTACCAAAACTGGGTCACGCTGGGACCAGGTCCCCCAGCGCAGCCATGGCTGCAGGCTACGGCATGATTTCTGGGAGAAAATCTGTTTAAAATAAGGTGCAAAATGTCTTTCATCAGCAAGTGAGAATGTGAATTCAAGATGTCAGGGCAGGTTCCAGATGCTGTTGCACTTTGCATTTATTACATTTTTTAGAGCTTAGCAAAAGGTCAGTGTGCTTGGATGCAATTCCAGACTTTTGGAAAGTCTGCAGGTTTGGGAGTAGTGCTTTTCATTTTATTTGTAATAGGAAAACAGCCTGCTTGCAAAGTTTGCCTTTGGAATTGAGATGCTAGCTGAAATCAAGCTCTTGAGTTTGTCAGTTTAGGCTAAAAAGACAAGTAGGAACAAGTTTGGTTGGTTGGTTGGTTTTTTTTTTCTTTTTTTGTTCTTTCTTTTTTGTTTTTTCCTCCAATATACAGGAAAAAGCTTTCAGTATAGATTAGGCTGCTGTTGTCAGTGTTAGCTTTTTTTTCTGGCTGTTCTGATTGGAAGGAGATTTCCAATACAGCTTAGTTGCCAGAATCAGATTCTTTGCTGGAATATTTTGGTTAAAATATTCTGACTTGCTCCTTGGAGTGATGCCATTTAGCACGAGAACACAGGGCAACTGGCTGCTTTGTTCTTAACTCTGAGCTTGAAATTTTCGTTATTTTTGTTGCAGTGTTTTTGCTGGTGTTTGCTTTGGACACGCCTGTTATCACACTAGAGAGATTGTGATGCCACTCAGATGTCCACAAGCGAAGTCTTTCTGTAGGATCCTTTCTTGGCTGTTCTGTAGACCTGTGTCGTACTGGGAGTCGAGAGCAATGGCAGGAGGAATCCCATCAGGATGGAGTTTATACGCCGGTGAAGGACCATCATGCGGGCAAGGCACTGGAGACAACCTGGTTTTTCTCTCATCTTCTGATCTTCTTCCTTCTGGGAGTAAGACACTACGTGTTTGCCTCCAGGGTCTCATTTGGTGTCTTCCCAGTAAAAATGGGGAAACTACACGTGTTTGGCTTGATCAGCCTGACCCTGGCAAGGCATTTCTGAGGCCGTTGTGCTACTGCAGCTCCCTGGCCCGCAGCTGCAAGGCTTGACAGCGTGGTGCCGAGACATCGCTCTTCTCAGCCCTTTTTTAGACAGTTACCCAGAGATAGCATGAGCTGGATTTGGATTTGTTTTTCTTCTTTTCTTGTTTGGCCAAAAGCAACGGGGGATATTTCCCCCCTGAAAGAACAGCAGTGTTTGGTTTGAGAAAGGATGAGGTCAAGAAAAGGCAGGAAAAGGCTGTCTCATTGTGTTTTCGGTTACTCGATTGCTTTTTTGCACCTGCACCAGACTTCCACTGGTGAGAACTGGGGCTTTGCTGGGCTCCCAGAACGGTCCTGTCAGAGAGGAAACGTCTTCCACTCCCCAGTCGCGTCCTGTGTTTTCCTTCTCACTCTGTCATCACTTCACAGAGTAAAATCTCGAGCTCACGTCAATCCCTCCAAGGTCTCTGGAGCAGCTCCGAGTGGGCGGCTGTGTCCGCAGAGCCCACCGTAGTGCCGGGCAGGCACTGGCTCCTTCCCAAAAGTGATGGAGCTGAAATTAGCTCCTCAGCAGGATTTTTCTGACTCGGAACTCTATCCCAGCTATACCATTTCTACTTCTGCACTTAGGCTGGAGATGGTTTTGCCTCGTGTGCTGTAAAACTGCCTTTAGGATCATGGCATTGGCGTAAGCAATTGGGGTTGGATTTACGGGAAGGTAAAGCTGTCGTCTTCAGCAAATGCAGCCACCACCTGGCACATAACTTCTGTGCCTTCCTAAACACACTGTGGCACAGAAGGGGAAGAAAAACCCAGGATTAGCTGCGTCAGATCTTTAGGTGTCTTGACTCACATCAATGGGACTTCCCTCCCTATGTCTGGGAAAATGCTAATTCTTAGGCTTTTTGTTTCGGAAACGAAAAGAAAAGAATCAGAAAAGAGCTGGGGCGATGGACGGAGAGCGTTTTCCCTTCACCCCTTGCTAGGGACGTGGAGGGAGATGCAGGCTGCAGAGGAGGTCGGCTCTGGGATTTGTGCCCGGGCAAGGTCAGCCCCATCCCCGCGGGCTCCTGCTTTCCGACGGACAGGCAGGGCAGCCGGCTGCCCTAACAGCAACGCGGGTTTTTTGCTGTGCAGCACAGGCTTATCACCAGTTTGAGCTGGAAGGCTTTTAACACTTTGACATTTACACAGCCACCCACCCTTGTACTCCAGGAGAGTGGAAATCACCAGCAGCAAAGGCATTAACGGGCAGGTGGTTTTAAGGGCTCCCTTTCCATTAGGGACATATCTCCTGGTTTTGTCCGGTGAATTTTCTCTCTGCAAATACAGAGAGGTTTTGATTTAAGAATAAAAATATTGGAAGGAAGAATAAAAGGATTTTAAGAATAAAATATTTATTTTAAGAAAGAAGGGAAAAAATTTAAGAATAAAAAAGAATGAAGAAGGAAACACAATTGACAGGTCACATTTCTGGGCTGTTTCAATAGCAGTTTAATACAAATAAATTCCTGCATGTAAATGTCTCAGAGCTGCCTTTGCATTGCCTTTCCCAAGAGCAGAGAGCACCAGGAATGCAGCTGTATCCAAGGGCTGGGATATATGACTAAGAGGTCGAGGTGAAGGGTTTTCCATTCCTAGTGCTGCAACTGGGTCGCCCTCTGATCTTCAGGGAGTCACTTATCTGCTGATGCCTCCAGTTTTCCTGAGGTTACAACTACTAAGTTGTTTCTAAGGATTCAGTAATGAAACGCCAGACAGATACAGAGAATTACAGAAAACACGTATTAGGTTAATGGCTGCAACAATGAAATGGTTTCAGTTATTTACCGCCCCAGGCTGCGGTTACATGGCAAGTTAAGCGAACAATCAGGTTACTGCTGCGGCGCCCATAGGGAGCTACTGACCCATTAAAAATCTTATTTTGCTAGACACCTTGTACAGAGGTTTTAGTTTATGCTAGTTATCCTTAATCTAAATCATGCGTGTTTGGTAGTTTAGTGTGCTGCAGTTGGGTCCTTTCCTATTGTGTTTTTCAGGGATGTGTGGTACGTGCCTTGTATTAGCTCCAGAGCACTGTACCCAAGATTTTCTGCATGCAATAGCCTCTAGATTTTAATAACTTATTGGGCAGGTCGACGGTAAGTTGACAGCTGTCTAGTCCTAATGGCACCTCCTTGGTTTTATTTTGACTTAGGAAACTGCAGTGTGAAGCAGGCTTTTTTTCTGCCAAATAATTTTTTTCCTAGGGTGTGGGGTTTTTTTTTCTTTTCCTATTCCTGCTTTAATTTTGCCTGCTCTGCCTGTTTTAAAGGATGAAGTAGGCTAGCCCCTGTTCTCCTTCCCTGCTCCCACATGGACACCTTTTGAAGAGTACCACAGCCTCAGTTTTGCAGTCTCTGCAGTTTGAATGTGTTAGATACTCTGGTCTCTAACACCAGCTATTAGGGCTGTGTTTAGTCTAGCAGTATTTGAGATTATATTCGGACTGGTGGAGCTGGGAGAGGACTTTAGAGAAGAAAAGTTATTCCAAGAAACCGATATACCCTCAGGAGCCCCAGGAGCAGCAAGAGAGAGAATAGAAATAGGTTATCTAAAGCCCAGGCAAATAAAATATTCTTATTATAACTCCACGGGCAGTATGCCAGTTCTCTGTAAGCAATATTTCTCTTTGCATCTTGCTTTGCCAGTTAATTGGACATCTATTATTTCATGATTTCAGCAGGAAACATAGCCTGAGTGATGACTTTGGTACCCAGCCCAGCGCTACTGTGCACTTTCTGAGCCCTGAATTGTGGAAACGCTTCCAGTCAGTCTCTGCTCCTTCTCCAAATGTGTATGTGAATTGTCAGGGCTGCTTGGTGACATTTTCTAGGGATGGCGGTTCTGCGACACGCTTCTCCAGCTGACAGCTCTTTCCCTCATGTTCAGGGCCCTGTAAGGATGGAGGGCGGGGGCAGCTCCTCCTTCCCCATCTCCTGCCCCTCTCCCTGCCTGGGGACCAGTTTTGCTGCTCCCTTGGGGACATTGGGGCAGCTGGAGGACAGAGCCACACACCACGTGCAGGGATGTGGCAGCCCAGGGCTGGTCCCCCAATGCCCGGTTCTCTCTGCCAGCCTATTCTAGCCACAGTTACATCTAGAAGCATCGGCGGAAGCAGCTAATTTTAAGCTGATACAACTTTTAAAATCTTTTTTTCAAGATCCTGATTTTGTAAACAAGCTTGTTTACCCTTCCCGCCTGACTCTGGGGTTGTCCACACACAGTCAGGGAACAGACCAGAGTCTGAGCACAGTCATAGCTGCCTGCCCGGATGCTCCTAATGAATTGTTTGCAGACAAGCTTCAGACCTGCAATTACTCACAGAAATTATTCAGCAAATAGTTTTGAATAATGAATCCCTTTGAGAAATTTGAGTTGTTTTGCAGGCAGATTCCAGACAGAGAACATGCTCAGAAGTCATAGCTTTTAATACATTTTCCCCTCTATTTGCCAAGCTGTGGAGTTGGCGTAGCATCCTTTTCGGATACCTTCGCGTAGGATTAAACCTCCACCAGACGTGTGTGACGCAGGCTGAGAGTGCCCACTCGAGACTCTCCTGCCTGACAGAGCTACAGGCACCCTGTGCCCCCCAGTCTCCCCACTTCCCCTCCTTGAGAGGGGTCTCGGTCGCTGGTTTTCCGGTCCAGCATCTCTGGAGTGAGGCAGCGGGGATGTCTTCGCTTATAGATGCTACCGGCAGTGCAGAGCATCAAGGGTTGGAGAGCTGGGCCCTGCCTGGTGTCACCCCTTTTGGCCAATGTTGCCTCTGTGATCTGCGAAATCTGCACCTTAAATTGCCGTGGGGCCTTTGAGCAAAGGGGCTGTAGAAGAGCAAAGAGTCAGGAGAGGTCTGGGTGAGAATTTGACATCTTGGGAGCTAAAAGGAGAGGAGAAAGCAGTTTGTGAGGTCAAGTTTCTGTGGGTTTGTTCCAGCTCCCACCCACCAGAGAGTGAAACACAGTGTGTGATGTTTTATAGCTGGGGGATGGAGAGCTTTTGGCAGGGAAGGCAGAAATTACTGACACCACTTTGTGAGCTGAGGCTGCTCGGTCCCCGAGTCCTGTCGAGGAGCTGATTACTGTGGAATAAGAAGATGGCACTTGCCAGCAGGGAATCATGAGGGCAAGGATCTGAGGACCTGGCTTTTTTTTTTGGCAAATGGCTTTCAATCACCTGCTCTGGACCCTGCAACTGGCCAAAGCGGTGGATGCTGTAGGAGGGACAGGGCAGAATCTGGTAAGCGTGCTGGTAAGTGAAGGATACAGGTCCTGGGGTGACGAGGGTTGTTCAGCCTGGCAGCACAATAACCTGATGGTTAAATATTGGGGTCTGTCACTCACATGGCCCTAAATCTTCTGTATCCACTTTTACAGACCAGGGCAAGGCTCTGGCACCAAAGGGGAGAGGAGACATGATTCCCACCAAGAGATCTGGGCAGGAGATGCGTTTGGGGTGAGGTGGTTCAGATGACGCCCGTGCACATGCAAGAAGGAGCAGTGGGAATCTCCCCTTCATGAGACAAACCCTTCAGGGTCAGGCTGCATCCATGGGGCTGGGGACCCTTCGGGGCAAAGGAGAAAAATATGGGAGGTTGTGACGGGTATCCTCTCCTCCAAACGTGGTCCTATCCCCCACAGTCAAGGGATGGAGGTCCATAAAAACAGAGGTGGCATTGCCACAGGAACAGGGTTTGTGCATCCTCACTCATTGCCCCATGGGACAGATCTCCAGGTTATCTTCCCCTTACCCCTGAGCAACCGTTGAACCGGGGCTGGTTTCCAGCCCTCGCAGGGATTTGCCTTAGTGAACGCAGCAGCTGCACTATTTCCACCCCAAAAGGGGATGTGGGAGGAGGAGGAGAGGGGAAAGTCAAGGATGGCATGGAGAGGCGTGGGGGAACCATGCTGCCAAAATGGTCTGTTCTTCATTTTGGAGCTGCTGAAGGGAGAGGCCGGCACTGCTGCCCGTGCAAAAGGCTTGTGGATGTCCGTGGACCACATGCCGCACGTTTGGTTCTCCCGTGCCCGTCGCAAGGAGCCGGTGTATCTTTGTAAATAGGTAGGCTCTGCTCTAATCCGGCACCGTTGTTTGCATATTTCAAAGACTATGGCCACAATCTGTCAGCGGGAGAGCAGCGGCAAAGGAAACAACTTTCGATGTTCATACGCAAATACCTCCACCTGAAGGTAGGACGGGAATATAAATTAACTCGTGTCTCGGTTGGGCTCTATGCATTTAGACTTGCAAATTCTGCATTTTCAGCTGCGTTTGAAAAACACCTCAAAACTCCCACAGCCCCTTCCGAAGGGGCCAAGATAGGAAATTCCCTTTCTCGGGATGTTTTGCCACCTAGTGCCCGGCTGGGAAATCTCAGCTGGCAGGCTGCTGTGGGCAAAGCTAGGGCCTTGTGGAATTAAAAGCACCAGGGATGACTTTTTTTTTAGAAGAGCATAAATATTTTAGGAGGACAAAGTGATGCAGGAGCCTAGATTTTGGGAATTCTGTGGGTGAGACTCATTGGTAGCCAACAGCGCTTATTGGTATCTCGTTTCTGATAGCAGACCTCAAAATCTTAAATCGTTCCACTGTTGTCAATTCTCTTGCATCTCTGCAAAGGCAGTGGTGGAAAGTGTGAAGAAAGGAGAGGAGCAAAGACCTGCTGACCTGGGGGATGAGTAGAACAAAGGGTGGTAGAGTTGGACATGAAGAGAAATGGCAGAAAGGACAGGGATGAGCTGGGAGAACATCAGGCGAGGAAACAAGTTGCACCAGTCATTGGTCTGGGTCTGTCTTGGTTCCCTCATCCTTCAGACAGCAGCTCGCGCCTGCTGTCCAAGTGTGTTGTAGATCTGGAGCTGATGGTGGGGCTGAAGCTCTGAAGAAGAAGCCCCCTGCCTTGTTTTTAACTGGCCAAGAGCACATCTCACTGCTCTTCCCCTGCACAGGAGATGCTTGAAGAGATGCTGGTGATGGACAAGTCCTGTCTGTGTGTAGCAGGCAGGATTTTTGTCAAATAGCAAGTGAGAGCAACGACACTACTGACCCAGACAGACCCAATACCAGAACAAACTCCCTGTCTTCCTGAAAGGCAAATAATATTAGCTGGGAAGCCAGACCCATGATGGTTTCTCTCTCTCTCGTTGCTATGACAGTTTGCAGATGATGGAGAAATGCCCTATTGGTGGGGAGGGTGAGGACGCAGAAGATAGAGATGGAGCTTGAGAATCACAAATAAGCACAACCTGCCAGAGCATCCTATTTGTCCATTAGCTGATGTGTCAGCTCTCTCCTTTGCCACGTCTCCTTTAGCCAGGGCATGAGCAGCACATAGAACCACTTCTGGCACGGGGATTTGGCATCTCTCACCGTCACCAGGTTTCACTGGGAAAGGGGGACTTGGGGAGCCACTGTCAGAGGTGAATTCCTGCTGCTATGAGATGCAGCCTTAAAATGGTGCTTGGAAACCGCTGAGGAACAAACATCGCAGTGCCTGGGCAATGGCTCGGTGCTTTTGCTAGCCAGGAGCTGACTTAGGAGAGAAAGTCTTGTCCTAAAGAAGCCTCCCACAAGCATCCTGCCTGCATCTGGAGAATGTTCCCAGAGAGACAGGCACCCAAACTGGGTGCTTTTCCATCCTGGGACCTGGCTGCCCAAGTCTGGTATTAGCTAGCAGCATCAGAGCATCAAGTGCTGTGGCTGGTTCAACAGCAAGGATGGGATTGCGTGCGTGTTCTTCTGCCGCTTTCTATTTGTGCTGCCAAATACTCTGCTGCTGCATGCATCCCATACGACCAAATGCTTTGTGCTCACAAGGATCAGATTTTCAAAGCTATTAGCCTCCTAAATATGCCAATAGGTGACTAATGGCTTCTAAGTGGACTATGCTCTAACAAACCTGGGACATACAAAGGGGCTGAGAAAACAACAGGAGAAGGCTCAGGGCTTTGTATCATTTTAAAAAAAGCTGCAACTCTCAAGTGTTTTGAAAGAATATGTTTAAAGTCTAGTATTCGTTTCTAATGAAAAGAAAAACCTGAAAGAAGTACCTGAAATATTTCAATTACTTTATCGACTGGTATTATAAAGTATATGTTACTAAACCATGTTCTGTTGTGGTTCTGCAACAGCTGATAAACAGCATCCTCGGCAAGTGTTTTCACAAGCCCCTTGTTTATATTCCTCTAGTTTGCAAAATGCAGGTCAATGGAGTTCAGCTTACCCCTATCTATTTATCTTAAAAGCAAAGTACAAAAATATCACTATAGCAGATACATGAGCCATCTCAAGTAGTATCCAGATGGTCTTAAAAATAGAAATAAAAAATTACAGAACATAATCATCATCAATGGCTGGAACAGAAATAGAACCACTGCTACACACGGGTTTTTTAAAATTATTTTGCAAGTTTAAAGGTCATACAAAATCCAGTTTTTCTGTTTGCTTTAAAAGCTCAGGTATTGGGGGAGCCTAGGTCAGAGCAGAGATAAGGCCTTTCTCCCCATAAATGGAAGTTGATGTAAGTAACAAAATCCATGTCTCTGACTTGTGAGAGACACCAAGCTGGTACATGGGGAAGAAGCTACAGTTCAAAATCACTATCAGATAATCTTTTCCAAATTGTTTTATCTCCAGCTGGGAAATGTGATGAAATCCAGACTTTTCTCACATCTCGAAAAAAATTGGTGGTTGAAGTAGCTCACCTATAAATAATTTAAGTTCCACCTATATGGAACGAAGTTTCCAGTATCTCATCAGGTCATCATAAAGACCATCAACAACTTGTATCCTGTTTCATCACAAATCCTGTGGAAATCCCCTTTTTTTTTTCCTTGAGATGCAGTGCTGTAGTCTTGATGAGAGCAGACGTGGGATGCAGGGCAGCAATTCTGCTGAGGCATCAACTAGATTTCAAAGCTGAATTCTAAAAAAAAACCCTCTCAATTTGTCTATCCGAGATATGTTACAGAAACATGGGAATTAAATTTAATGGCCTTTCTTTGTAGAGTCCAGAGACTCAGTAATTTTAATGCTGGATTCTTTTCAAGCTGATTTTTTATTTGACATTACTTTTTAAATTGGGTTGCTTACAGAATGGCTGCATGGTGCAATTTAGGGATGGGCTAGGAACCCTGGGCTGTTTCCTATGGAGATGGAACAAGACAAAATACAATGAACCACCATTTCAGATATCCCAGAATTCACTCTCAGGACACTGGAGTGTCTCTAGGGCACAGTGACATGCCCAACTGCCATGGAGACCTGGGTCATAAAAGTACTAATAGCTCCTCAGTAGGTCTAATGAGGTATCGCATTGCAGCAGCAGACCTAGGAAATTCATATCATCTTAAGGATCTCTGGACCAACTGTGTCATGGAGAAGTTTACTATTTCTTCAAAAGCCACTGAATCTGTGATGGTGGAGATTAAATCCAGCTATCAAACGTTCCAGGCATATACCCAAAAGCAGTCTTGTGAAAAACTTGGATTAGTGTCAAGCAATTTAACAGAGGACCATACCAAACTGGCATCTTCTTGTTACGATTGCTTCTAACTTTACCTTACTCAATGACTAGCACAGTGCATAATTCTCTAGGAGCAAGGTGCGAGTATTTGGGAAATCTTTATATAGTCTGTGTAATCTGGAAGGAAAAGATTAAGGCTGTGCATTCTTTATAAGAATACTGTGAGGTCTACTTCTGTTGATGAAGCTGCCTTTGAAGAGAGCAGAGGTGAATTCCATGACCTGTGGAGCTGGAATGCCTGGGAGATCAGGGCTTAGGAACAGGACTTTTGTTGGAAATCCATGCTCACCTTGGGGATGTGGGACAGCAAGGGCATGGGTGGCCACCTCTGTGACGTGGTGGAGGGGCTGGGTGCTTTCATGCATGCCAAAGATGAGGCCTGGAGCCGCCAAAGATGAGGCCTGGAACCACCAAAGAGCACAAGGGTTGGTCAGGTTGGAAGCCAGTCACATCAGCTGAGGGCCAGTCCAGCGGGGAGGCTTTTATGAAGGTATTGTGTAAACTGTATACTTTAATTTAAACCCTTCTTCTGAATTGGCTCCACACCCTTTCCAATGTGTGGATTGAAAGAGAACTAGTTCAAAAGCAGTTACTTAACATTTCTGTTGGATTTAGGTTTATATTTCGTAGATGTAAGAGGAGAAATGTGCACACAGCGTTTCCTAATTAAAAGCTAGCATGCTGTTCATGTGTTCTCACCAGAAAGAAAATGCATGTATCCTACTTTGCTATTTTATTTGAAGACTACAGAAAGAAAGAGCCTGTGGAAGAGGGTCTCTCACCTGTTTGCAGAAGACTCTGTGAGATGGAGCCAGTAGCTCTTCTGGATTTTGCAGATGCTTTTATGCATCTCGCGTGTCGACAGTCCCACGCTACAGCCCGACCCTGTGCTGGGTTCACTTGTGTCTGTCCGATACCACAAATGACTCCGATTTCAATTCCTCCACTTCTCAGCTCTTTCTGTTGACACCCAGTAGATGGTGCGACCATGTAGCGCATTTGTTTGAGCGGGTTCTTATCGGGGGCTATTTATGTTTGCTTCAAGGACTGCATGTGTCATGATCCAGCAGAATTCCTTCCTTCCCCCTCTTTAAAGAGTTTTTTCCCCAGGTCTTGAATGTGACACCAGAAGGCATTTATGCCTTTAAATGATCCCTATTTTTCTCAGGCCATCTAATTAGCATCATTTTTACGGTATAAATATTTAGGAAAAAAGTCCAAATTGTGATCATTAATTTTTAAATTTATATAATGTCTCTGGCTTTTCATGGATTTTGAGTAAAATTCAGTGCTCAGATTTTGTATTGGGTCAGAAGCTACTGTTAGAAAAACTCTGTGAAGCAAGTGGTTCTGCAGAAGAAATGTTGTGAGTTGAGTGCTCAGCGTCCTCGCTCACATCTTGACGAGAGTCTCAGGTCTCCGTTTTCAGACTCCTTGGCAGCATATTTGCGAGCTCTGAGAGATCCACCGTTGGTTTTATCTCTGGCCAGGCTGGAAGTCATAGCAGCTAATTTCTTGTAACCAGAGCTGACAGCAAAGAAACAAATGGTGACCTCCATTTCTGGCTTAGATATCTTCTGCTGCATCAGCCCCAGAATGAGAATACCTTCTGTGTAGCACAAATGCTTTGATAATTCAGGCTGTCAGCTTGTCTGCAAAAGGCAGAAAAGAAGAAATGAGAGAAGGCTTCCCTGTGGCCAAAGTGCAATACTTCCTTCCTAATCCTTTGTCGGCTTTTTTGTTGGAAGTTTCACCTATGGAGCATTTGGGTTTTCTGGGTCTCAAAGCATGGTTTTCCTATAGCAGGCTGTTTAAATATTTACCTTTTCTGCCCTTCCCATCCCACCATACTTCAAACCAGAGAAGGGAACATTTATCCGCATGCAGTCTGGAAGATGCTTTGTCTGAGCGAGTAACAAATATTTGCAGTTTAATAAAGACTGGAGCTTTCAGTCTTTGGGAACATGTATTTCAGCCTCAGTTTGGAATGGGTGATGAGGTGATTACTAAACCCTGGTTGCCATGGGGAAGGGAGGAGGGTGATAGCTTTTTGATTGAAGAAACTGAGAGATATCTAGAGTAACTTATTACCAATATACACTCAAGGTGCACTTGGCATCAATGCGTCTTACGGGGAGCAGCAGTCAGTCTTCCTAACGTCTAAGGAGTCAGCTTTAGCAACATTAATTATCGATGCTGAAGGTCAGCTTTTCATGACTGCCCATTCCTTGTAACGTCCCTCGAATTTCGTGCGGCTGTGGGAGTGATTCCCGCAAGGGTGGTTGATTGAATTTGTGAGCGGTTCGGGGGTGCTCACAAATCAAGCAGACAGCTGGCCACCTACAAACAGGCACTTTAGCAGCACAAAGCATCAGTACGAGATGGAAACTGGAGGCTGAGGGCTTCCTAATAAGTCAGATTATCGAGCCAGCCTGCTGGAGAGCAGCTCCTGCCTTAAAATTCACGGAGCTGAGAAGGAAAGCTGTACAGTGTTGGGGCTGTTCCTGGGGTGCAAAGATGCCCCAGCTGAGCCGTGAGTTTGTGTTTTGGTGCTTGGAGCACAAGGAAGAGGCTGTTGCCTTGATTAGATACACCAGGCTTGACTATCTGCTGGTGCTGAGAGGTACTGAGCACCTTCATCCTTTCCTGCCCCCCCTCCCCTGCAGAGTGTGGCTGAGGGCTGCTCTTGGTGTCTTGTTTCTCTCTGAAAATGGGAAGTGAAAATGTGGGGTGCAACCATTGAAAATATGGGCTAACTCCTGCCTTCTTTACTGGTTGTCCCCCCACTGTTTCTGTGGGGCTCCTGTGCCACACACAGGTGACAAGCCGGCCTGTTTGCCCTGGGTCACTGTGGGTTTTCTGCCTTGCCCTTTTTCTCTGCTTAGTGCTTCTCGTGTTGGAAACAGCCCCCAAGTAGGCAGAGTCTTTGGAATGACACTTAATTCTCTTATCATCGTCCTTAACGATCAGACAGCGGTGGAGACACATCACCGTAATTGTGTTTGTCTCCTTCACTGGCTTTTCCTTGTAAATTTGTTCCTTGCATTTGTTTCTGGATGGCAGATGTGTTAATGGCTGCGTAGTTTGAATGTGTTTATCTTTTGTGTGCTATATGTTTTGGATATAGGAGGAGTGAGAAGAGATAAGCACGTAGAAACCACTTCTGCATTTATGCCAGTAGTTCAGAGATTATAAATATATATGAGAGAGTTTCCGTGATTGTGAGTATATTTTAATGTTTTGTTTAATGCACCGACTCTCTGGGGACGAGAAAAGAGAAAACCTCATTTGTATAATTTAAACGGCTAGCAATAAAAATAGGAGCAAAGAAAGGACAAATTAAATAACCATGCTTTCAAATGTATGCAGATAGCATTTCCTTTGAGGACCCAGTCCTTGCCACAGAGTCTGTACAGCTCCAGCCCATCCTTTCCTGGACCAAAGCCGTGGGATGTGGAGCCTGTGGGATCAGACTCCCGGCATCTGCTCGGGGATGGCAGGAGGAAAGTCAAGTCCCAGCTCACGCGGTGGTACGAGGGAGGCACGGGGAGTTGCTTGGCATTTTCCATTTGCGGGGACCATGGAAAGGGCAGCAGGGATTGCCAAAGGCAGTTGTCCTCCCCTTCCCCTGGCAGAGGGCAGACCATCACCTACTAAGGGGAGAGGCATATAGGATAAGACAAATTCATGTAGTCCCCATGTTGGCTATCTGGTTCTTGAAGCAGCTCCTACTAGCAGAGGAGGTACAGACATGTGCTCACCTAAGGTTACTTTATTTATGTTTTTTTCTTGCTGCTTCACAGTCTACGCTGTTTTCAGCTCTGTGTCCAGCTCTTTGTTCAGGGTCACACTCCATCATCTCAGCCCTTTATTTGCAGATTTCTCTTATTCCGGCACAGCATGCCAAGGAATAATAAGAATAAAAAATACTTAACTTTTCTCACAATTGAGAAAGGACTTGGGGGAAAAAAAACAACAATAATCTATCAAAACATTTCCCATGGGCAAAGGCTGCTTGACCGAACACGCTCAGGCTTATCAGCAAAAATGAAATGCTACTTTTCTCCTTCTCACTCCTTTTGAGTTCTTCTCACCAGCAGAGCACATCTCTTCTCCCACAGGACAGGATATGGACCTTCATCAGAAAGTGCCGTGCCCTGAGGATTTCCTCCAGTCACTTCCAGTTGCCAACATGAGAAGAGTCTATGGGTTATGGGCCATAATTCCGTGCTACAACAGCAGGCAGCAAAGAATGCCGCTGGTTGCCTGCGTTTGTTTAACAGCTTCAAGTCTGCAGTTAAGAAATTTAAGGTCTTGCTGTCAGGTTGCGTTGTACCCTTGCAGCTAACCGAACCTGGAGCGAGGAGCTTTCCCCGTGTCCTGGCAGTGTCTCTCTTGGCTTCCCTTGGCAGTGGGCGTGGAGGAAGGGGAGCTGCTCCGTTACTGCTGCCAAGACCCCTGCACCCATCACTGCCCCCCATTTTCCCAAGTTTCACTTTTTGCTTGATGGAGCGAAAGACTGGGGAAAGAATTTGCAGTTGCTAGGAGTTCTGGCTTCGAGTTCTGGCTTCCATTTCTGGCACCGTGCCTTGAAGAAAAGCTTCGCTGTTTCCATGACAGTTTTGGCAGCTTTCTGGCTTCTGGGCTGTCCTGCCTGGACTTCAGGAAGGGAACTGGGGAGATGAGATCAAGAAGATTATTTTGTTATTTTACTTAAGAGTGAAGACTTTCCCACTTGACACAGCATTCCTGCACTGTACTTGCAGGTGCGGAGATGTGGCTGTTGTAGATGTGTTTTTCTTCTGGGACCTGTGTCTGTGTAGATCCATTTCACTCCTCACCATTGGTCCTGTTTGACATGATATTGGTTAAGCCATGAATTTCCATTCACAGCCTGTGGTCACACAGATATTCACTGATTTTTGGAGGGACCAAGTTTTGACCTTGATATGCCTATACCATTATTGGCTGGGAAGTATACTTATATGTAAGTATTCCTTATTTCTGACGTATACAAGAAAAGCCCATATAGATGGAAACCTATTTATTCCTCATTATCTTAATTTTCACTGCAAGAGGCTGCACATCATCAGGCTGCTGCTTCGTTCCCAGAAAATGGCAGCCTCAGGAAGGGGCTTAATACTCCTTGCAGTAAATTGCTGGAGGACTCCCTGGAGGATGCAGTTACCTATTTGGGCCCCTGAGGGTCTGTGTGGAACAAGCAGATGTCTGAAAAATATCCAACCTTGAGACTTGAAGGTAATCTGAAAACATTAGTGAGAAATTCACCTTTTAAGAGGGAGAAAAATGAATACGTTGCAGCTCAGACCTCTTGGAAAGATCTAATGTGGTATTTATTTCAGATATAAATTTGACTATATAAAAATGACACCTTTGTACTGGGCATCTGCTGCTGGATCCAGCTCCGACTTGTAAATTAGGAGTAGATTCATTAAGTCAATGGAATTACAGCGGTTCTTGTGACAGCAGCCTCACCTTGACAGTATTTCATTCACTGTAGGCTTCACTCTATATCCTGCTGGTATAAATAAGAAGAAACTGCCGAAGTCAACGGTTGTGGAGAGGGAATGAAAGAGAAGCAGGACCTGTGTGCTTTCGGGCAGCAGATAACCTGGGCACACTCCCCTGCCCCAGGTGAGGCAGCATCCCCACCGCCTCGCCGGGCGCTCGGGATCCGTGCTGGAGCGATGGCATCAAAAATGGTTTTGCACAAACTCTCGATTATCCTTTCGTGTTGCTGCACCCATGTACCTCCTCCCCGACGTGCCGGGGTCACCACGGGGACCTCGTGGGGCTGCTCGTCCCACCCCAGCCTGTTTCTCCTCCCGTTCACAGCGGAGTGGACTGCAGCTTTGCCCCTGCCGCGAGGATTTAGAAGGAGGATTTTTGATACTTTTCCCATTGCGTATCTTTTTCTTGATGCCTTTCTGCCAGAGGCCGTGTTATGTCGTTAGCTTTTGAAGGAGAACATCCCACGCTTCGTGGAGACTTTATGAGCCAGCCCACTCCAAATACTGATCCGCACTGCAAGGCTATGCAGGAACTTCTTGTTTTCTCCTGTGCTACCCAGAGCCCAGAAGAACGGTCTGAAAAAGCAGAAGTGCTGGATGGAGCCTTAGGAAATCCGGGTTCAGGGAGGCAATTAGGGAGGTTACTGAGTCACAGCCACTCAGCAATTACTCTGACATCTCAGGTGCAGGTACTACTTACCTGTGGCTGGTTGTGCACGTTCATGCTGGAAATGGCCTTCCTCCAGGCCCATGGCTTTGTGAGATCCTTGGGCTGCCTCTGGTAATGATTACTGCAGATTTAATAGTGTTATTAGTTTAGCCAGCCAGACCTTTATCAGAAGAGATTAGCAGGTGTGTGACAGCTTTAATATCCTTGGCAGCTCTGTTTCTTCCCCAGTAATTGCCTTAAGATGGTTCTATTTCACTGTCTGGATTTTCTTTCAATCCCCTTTTTATTTTTTAGCTTATTTCCTGAATGTTTTGCCACATTTTCCTTCCTCACACCGAGAAAGAGCAGCTCATGACTTGTGAGCACCTGGTAACGGGATACATCTGCCTAAAGACTCATTCATACAGCTCTTTAATTCAGCAGCTCCATTCTCCTGGTGAACGGCTGAGGAGAGGAAAGCAGGGGTTGACTGAAAACACCTCAAGTGGCAAACGAAGAAAGGCAAAGACTCTGCGGCACGCGGGGTAGCAGCATGCCCGTGCCGCCGCCCAGAGACGCCGGAGCATCGCCGGCTCACGGTCGGCGGATCCGCGCGGCCGCTTTCCGCAAGTTCGGCCTCGCTGCAGCCATTAGAAACGAGATTAGTTCGATCTCCCCAGCCTGCACCGGCCAAGCGCGACCGACCTCCCGGCCGCGGCCAAGCCTGTTTCATGGAGCACAGGAGCCAGCCTGGGCATCCTCCTCGGTGGCTCTGCCCGAGGACATCGTCCTTGGCGTTTGGAGGTGCGGAGCCGAGAGGCTCAGCCTGGCCAGGCACCAAGCAGCCAGCTCCTGCAGGGGCAGGGGAAGGCCAGGCAGCCAGGACAGCGAGAGCCAGCCCGTCGGCAATGCTGACCTGCTCGCTTCTCTGCAAAGTGGACCCAGAGAGCCTGCCAGAGTGCTGCGGCTGGGGAACGCCTGCCCGATTAAGGAGTGATTGAAGTTTGGTGGCTTTATCCGGTAGCGCGCACAGCATTTTGTGCTTCACGGTATCTGTCTGTTATCATAATGTCCTGGTTTCAGCTGGGATAGAGTTAATTGTCTTCCCAGTAGCTGGTACGGTGCTGTGTTTTGAGTTCAGTATGGGAAGAATGTTGATAACACCC
>JAVJGG010000061.1:14661020-14702162 GCA_035590195.1 Aviceda cuculoides
TCGGATCGGGCGGAGATCGGGCAGGGCTCGGGCAGGGCAGGACTGGGCAGGGATCGGGCAGGGATCGGACAGGGATCGGGCATGGTCTGGGCAGGGATCGGGCAGGGATCGGATCGGGCAGAGATCGGGCAGGGATCGGGCATGGTCTGGGCAGGGATCGGGCAGGGCAGGACCCGGGCAGGGACCGGGCAGGGACCGGGCAGGGACCAGACAGGCAGGGACGTGCGTGCACTTGGCCAGGCTCTTTCTGATGTTCCCCTCTGCTTTTCTCCTGGCGGTTCCCTGGGCTCAGCGACAGCAAGGCGAGAGGTACCCAGACACTTCAGTGCTTACCCTAACATCAAATCCACCGTCCTCCTGTGCTTTCCAGCAGAGGCCAGTACGCCAATGGTTAACACCACAGGAGGTATTGGTGGGAATCCACTCAAGCAAGGAGCACCCCAGAAGGAAACCCTTCTTTTTTGTCTTGTCTCTTAGACTGTAGGGATGGGAAGAATGGGTCATGGAAAAAAAGTCACTTGAAAAAGTTGAAGGGCTTGGTTGGGGAGCAAGGTTCGTTTGCAAAATGAAGCTTTTGACCAGAGGTACTTAGATGATGCACACACACACACAAAAAAAAAAGTTTGACAAGAGGAACTGATACCTCTGCCTGAGGTGTTTATTTTCTTATTTTCTTTCTTTGCCTTCTCTGAGACAGAGCAAGGTAACAAATATAGCCCAGGTGGAGGCTGTTTGTCACTGAATGGTGAATGCCCTTGATTTCAGCGGGAAATTCTCCATCCATTTTAGTCTATTTATGTCAAAGAAGAAAGTAAATATTTTTGGTCAGCCTTACGTGAAATGAAAGAAAGATCAACAGTGGAACCACATTTGGGGGTGGGGGGAATGTGATCAGCATATAAAGCTCTTCTGCATTAGAATGCATTTGCTTTAAGCATGTGACTGCTTATTCCCTTATAGTTTTATGTATGTGTATTTATAGATCTTCAGAGACAAACAACTTCTACAAACTAATTATAGTGTGTTGCCCAGAGCACAAGGTACACATTATTCTATGCAGTGAAATGCACGGATACTCTCGTGGATACCTAAAATCTGCTGCAATTTCGCAGCTGCTCCACAAGCAAATAGATCTGTCGCAAACAGGCAACTACACAGGCCAGGGTCGAAGCTAGCAATTGGAAATCTCCATGCACCCAAGCCCTTGCCAGCCACTGCCCAGGCTCCCTAAAGCAGACCTGCCATTACACACAGAAAACAACAGAATGGAGGTGTTTAAGTCAACGGTTTTAGTAGGGTATTAACAGAATACAAGAGAAGAGAGTGAAGAAATGTGCCAGGGATCTTTGAACGTATTTTGTCCAAGTAGTTACCTTCCAAATGTTCAAGCTAATAAATATAGTTAACTTCCTTTTTTCTCCCCCATGCACTTTATTTGGAACCTGCACAATTTACTGCTAAGGAACCTTTACGGCTTAAAATACTAGACTAGACTACTAAGTTGATCAGTGGTTCGGTATAATTAGAATGAATCTGCTTTTGTATCAGTTGACACAGCTCACAAATGCCAAGTCATCTCTAACAACAAATGACAAATCTATACGCTGTGTACAGCTGATAGAGAGGACAGGGGCAATGATTATAACAAGTTCATTGATTCTAACAAGTTCAAAGTCACCAGATAACTCAAGATGGGGAATCTCTGACAAAAACAAATGGTGTACCCTTTTCACATTGGTTCTTCTCTTATGGAACAGCTTTGGAGTGGAAGCTAAATAAAGCCCACTGGAGACAGGAGCCATCCTTCACCAGCAAGGGTAATGGACTAGACTGTGACCGTACAGCAGTGTACATCAGAAATAACCCGCTGGTCTCACTGGAGTTACAGCTGTGAAGAACTGACCCGAGAGGAGGAGTGAGTCAGACACTTTGGGGCTTTGCCAGAATCTCAGAAAAAATCACAACAGCTCCCAAACCTGCTACGGCTGCCCAAACCTGCTCTGCCCACTGCACATCAGAGTCCCAGGGTAGGATAAATTTAGCATAGCTGTCTCAGCACAAGCTCCTGCTGCAGCACAAGCTGGGTGTCACACAGCCACACTAATACTCTGCCTGTCCCAGACCCAAGAACTGGTGTAAGTTCAGGAAACCCTGAGGCTTTTCCAGCTTATGCTGGTGACCAGGTGGACCTTGAGATTGTGAAGGTGGAACAATTCCTCCGGTTGTGCATCTACTTACAGCAGCTCATGTGCTCTCCCCACTTAAACTTTTCTCCCTGCTGAGTACAAGGGGGACAGAACTCAGACAGACTCCCTGCAGCGCCTGGGGAACCCCCCCCCCACCCGTGTGGTCCCGGTGGAGCTGCATCCTTGACCCGCTGTGTGGTGGCTGGCACCCTGCGAAAGGGCACTTTGCTTTCTTAGCTTTCTTCCAGTGCGTATCCTGACACGCCTGATGTGTCTCAGCTGCCATGGTTGGACCTAAAGGCCTGTTTTGAGGGCATAGCTGCTCCCCCCGCCCCCCCTCTGCCGCCGTGTTTGCCCAGCAGATAGGTGGGATGGGATCTGCTCACTTCACAGAGGTGAAACAAAACTAGGGTTTGTCTCAGTCAAGCGGGGGCTGGATTGGTGCTACCAGGATGGATTGTCCGGGTGCTGCTTGTGTTAGGTGAGCTGGGGGCACATCCCAGCTTGACGTTAGGGGCAAAAACTGGCACTGGTGAAGTCGTTTCCCACTGGTTTTGCTGGGAGGTGCTGGTTGGACTGCCCTTGAACAGCACTGGATGAAACCCACCTTCATTGCCACTTACCCCTTCTGTCTCTTGCGCTTTTTGATCGATGGCATGGAGACGGGAGGACCTTGGGGTAAGGGAGGTTTCCTGAGCCCCTTCCATCTGCCCCCGCACTGCACAGAGTCCTTCCCCCTCCCAGGGACCCTGCTGCTGCTACAACCCGAGAGGGTCTGCGTGAGCGTTTCTAGTGCTTGATACAAACAGGAGTAACACTGAAACCTGTCTCTCTGGCTTCTCTCTTGCCATCAGCAGAGAGTAACAGCATCGCCGTTTGCTAACTTGTATTGGACAAAAAAAAAAAAAGCCGTCCATCCTTCTCTGGGACATTTTCTTACAAATCTCTAAGCCAGCAACAAAACTCCCTAAAACCTGGGTGCCGTCGGTTTGGGGGACCTCTAAGCCGGCTTTGCTGCTCCCTCTGCTGGTGGCTGCTCCGTCCCCATGTCACCTCTGCTCCGGCACTGCTGTTTAGGGGGGTACATGAGCTATTTCTGGCACTGCTGTCCGGGTCCTCGGCATAGCTCTGGCGTGGCGTTTGCTGATGTCAGTGCATTGACGCGGCTGTGAATCCAGGAGGAGATAAGAGGCCAACGCTGCTCACAAAGACAATACACAGAAGATGCCAAGTGCACTTCAGATTCTTTGAAAATAAAATCACAAAACAAATAAAAAACATCTGGGAATTGATGTTTGTTGTTTGTAATTACTTTTATGAGAGTGAAAACCTTTCTTCTCCCACTATTCTTCCCTCTCAATCAAAGAATGAAACATTTAAACTATTTCAAGTGTCCTTTGGAGGATTTTAAATGGAGAATGTGTGCATTTTTATGCCTGAGAATATTCACTGATGTCTGTTTTCATAAACAGATATGCGCCAAATTTCTTATCTTCTGTCCTTTTTATTGGAAGCCTCTTAGATTGAGTGCTCCGGAAATGTAGTGGCTGAAATAAAAAGATAATTTCGTACAGAAGAATTTGTCTGATATGATGTTCACTCACTCAAGAACAATGAAACGCCATTTTGGCATTAGTGTGATTGAAAAATCTGTCTTTCAGCTATCTTTGCTTTTGGTTTGTGCAGAAGCGCAGGCAAAGAGCAGGCTGGGGGATGCAGGGCTGAACGTGCTCCTGCAGCGCCCCTGCTTAAAACCAGGACCACACCAAGTGAATTTGACCCTGTCTCATTAAAAAGAGAGTCACTAAATGGAGATGTGCTGCACAACAAAGTGTTTTTTTTAAGGAGAAATCAGTCCTGTGGATCCCTAATTCATTGCACAAACTCGCAGGCAAGATTTTGAGGTGATACTGAGCACTAAGTCGGGTCTTTGAGACGTTAAGAGAAGGCAGGACTTCGCAGGGACGGCAGCTGACATGCAAAGCGACTGCCTAATGCTGCCTGCACCCAGCCCTTCTCTCTCCGGGCTGTGACCCAGCGTCGGTTGAACCGGTGGTGGGATTTCCTCCGTGTCCATGTTTTGTGTGCTGGTCTCACCCTCTCGATCAGTACAGGCACCGTCAGCCCTGGGGAGGAATAACAAGAACCAGACTGAAAGCAAAGCCCAAATCAAGCAGATTTGGTAATTGAGTTAATCTAGTGGTCTGACCAGGTTTGTGGGGCTCCATTTCATCCTGTTACAACTCTAGCAGTGGTCTAAGCAGTTTCCCACAGGAACTACTGAGAGGGAGGCAGATAAAACAATATTAAGAGTCTTGGCTGCTAACAGTCAGTCCTCTATCCTTCCACCTGAAGGCTGCCAGATTTGCATAACAATATTGCTTCCCTGGTGCTCTATACCCAGGTGCAACAGGCTAATAAAGGGCTTTTTAGATGACAAAGCTTTCTCAGTTCCATCAGCTGATTGCCATCTGGGGGAAGTCTCTGACAAAGGCTTTAAATTTGCCACTGTTTGCCTATTCCCAGCTGCAGAGGCTTGCAGGGGGGAAATGCAGGGAGGCAGGAAGGAAAGGCTCTGAGAAAAGCACTCTCAGGGCACAGATTTGCTGGCGTCAGGGAGGAGATAAAGATTTTAAAGACTACAATAGGAGGGAGTTTGTCTTTCTGAGCAAGATGTTTTACTCTCAGCCCAGGTGATGTTTTGCGGGTAGCTGTCACAGAACAGATATGCCTGGGATCAGGTTGCAGTAAGAATTAGGACTTGAGCGCGTTTGCAACAAGGTCTTGGTGATCAAGTGTTATGTGTTTAAAAATAAGCTTTCCTATGTTTTGTGCTTCCAGTCAGGAAATCCTTAGGATTTCTGCTTTGTGGATTCAAGAGGAGATCAGCTGGGAGGCAGGGAGAGATGTGATCCCGGGTCTGAATGCTTTCCAGCAGCCTGCTGTAATGTTTTGACAGGATAAGAAAAACAGTCTGTGAGCTGTTATTTATTTTGGGCAGCCTTTTAGAAGGAATCTCCACAACCAGTCATAGAAAATCAGGCGGGCAAAGGCTCTGAGAGATTGTTAAACTCTGTCAGGATCAGCTGTAAACTTTTTCTCGCTAGTAATAATGTCTCACCTCTCTGTGTGCAGTGACTCGTCTGGAAAGACTTGGACAATTTACTGGAAGTACAATCGCTGCCCTCTCATCACCACTGACCACGTCTGTCCTTCTGCTTTCAGTGTGTGTTCACAGCAGAGCAACTTCAAGAAATGAAAGCTGACAATAGCTGGAGTTTAGCACAAAGGTGGAGGTTGAAAGGTGAAATAGCTGCATCTCAGTTTTGCTCCCAATTTTTGAAACCAGCAAGCTTTTTGTGCAATAAATCATGCAGCAATTTCTAAGGCTTTCTTTGGATGGGTGGTGTATCAAGGAAGGGGAAGGAAATGAAGGGATGTTGGTGGCTCTTTGGTCGTTGTTTGGGCTGGAGCATGAACCAAGCTAGAAAAATACTGATCAGTAGCTGAGACCACAGCAATGATATCTGTGGATGGATGGATGAAAAACTCCTTGGGCTAATGAGTTGGCCTGGTCACTCATTTAAGATGAGGGCCTGGCTCGTCTGTGTGGCCTGGGCTGTGCTGCAGGCTGTAGAGGGCTTCAGCATGGAGCCTGTTAGCTCATGAAGGCTCAGGGCAACATCTGATAGATCATGAAAAATCCCAGCCAAACCTACCCACAGGCTACATGGCCAGGCCACGAGCTGCAGGGTGAGAGCACCGGGCTGGAGGCAAAAGCACCTGGTTCCTTCCCTCCTTTTCTGCTCTGCTTCTTTCCTCCACATGCCTTGGTTTCCTCACCTGCACAAGGGTGTTATGATCCTTCCTTCTCTTTATAGTTTACTCCGATCCCTATGGTTTTAAAGTGCTTTATAAGACCTAGACAGCCTTATGATGTGTGTTGGTGCAGAGGAACCATCCTGATCTCTATGGGCTGTTGCCTTGTGCTCCGGTAAAGTCAGAGATTTGGCTAGCTGTGTTCCTATAGCTTGAAGGAATAATATGAAAGATTGTGTCTAGCTTTGGCAAGAGGGTCTTGAACAGACTGCAGAACTGAAGGCCCAGCAAATTTGGGCATCAGGCTAATTTGTCACCCTTTCCTTAGCCAGCAGTGATATACAATAACACAGCTGCCAAATAAAGTGATACCATCAGCTTCCAATTCTTCAACCTCTAGAGCAGATCCTTTCTTTCAGAAAATAATCCCTCTCCAGCCTGCATTTAATGTCTGCACCATGCGTGCAAGATCAGGCCTGGGAGGTGTACTTTCCTGTCTGAATTGGCTCTGGATGGAGATGTTGTGAGTTAAAATGGCTTTATAAAGCTCTCTTTAAATGCAATAAAAGAAACATCCCTCTGCTTTCCAGCAGAGACTCTTTTCTAGCTGCAATATGGGGCTGCCCAGTGCCTTAGAAATGCCTGTTCCCAGCCAGAACTGAGAGTAACTCCTCCTTTCCTCTTGTTTTTGGTTTTGTTTTTTTTTTTTTCACGTACTTTTCAGAAAAAGGCTGAACATTTGCCCTTCCTGTTCCTCAGTTCTGCCAGCAAACACCTGTGACTCCTGAGCATTTAAGGAGTTTGACAGCCCTTGTTGTCGAATAAGCAGCCTCTTAGGTAAGGGCTCAGAGTTGTAAGGAAGAAAGTAATTGCTGAGGTCTGCACTTCGGGCAGCTATTTCTGAGGCAACATGTTGGGAAAACAGAAGCCTTGGGGCACGGGGGAAATTAGAGATTCCATAGACATAGGTCCACAATTACTGAGCTGCACCACAACACAGTTGCATAGGATCAGTGGAGAGGCGAAGATCTCTGCTGCAGGCCGGCCGTTGTCCATCAGGAGATGCTCATGGGGGCATTGAAATGGGAGGAGAAAGGGAATTGTTAGTTAAATGGTTAACAAGTGCCTTTCCTCACCAGAGCTGCCCTCTAGCTATGAGTAAGTAGCTAAAGCTCCAGCACCAAAGTTTGGTGGGTTGGTTTGGGGTCCTTTTTGTAGAGGGATGGTTATGTTAAAAAAAAAAAAAAAAAAAAAGGCATCAGATCAGAAAGCAAGTGTGAGGCAGATACAACCTGTGTGACCTTCTCCTTTTTTTGTGCTTTCCTAGCAGTCTTTCTCACTGCATTGGCAACAAGTCCTTGCCCTTTTCCATGCTGCCTTTCCTATCTCAAGGCAGGACCCAGTGTCTGATACTCAACTGTCCCTTACTAAAGCTGGCAGAGACAGTGTCACTCAGTCCGATGTCTCCAGGCTGGTGCTCTGCTGGTGAGACGTGACTGTCGCTGACGTGGGAGCCGTTTGCTCACCAGCCTGTGAGGAAATCGCCTGTGCTTGCTGCTGGGGTATGCCATGATTGCCGGCGGTGTCCGCGACACCGAGGAACGCTCTCCGATCATGCATCGGCAGATGCTCCCCAGGAGATCTGCAGTGCTATGACACTGCCAGAGGGGACCTTGGCCCTGGGAGTCCTGGCACAGCTCAAGCACAAAGGACGACGAGCCTGATTTTCCCCTCGTTGATCTGGGGACAAGCCAGAGCATTTCACTGAGCACCGCAGATCCAGCCCAAAAGAGGAGAATCAGAGGGAAGGGGAGAGCCCAGGTTGGAGGTCACCTCTTGGCTTTGCCTCCTGAGGGACATCTCTCTCGGGTGTCCCTCCCCAGTTCACGTAAGCGTTAAGGGCAGCAGCTGCTGCTTTATAAGCAGATCCTGCTTAGGACAGTCTGGATCCCATCCCACAGTAATTGCTCTCTCTGGAAGCATTTCAGCCTGGTTCTTGTGCTGCACTTGGCCACAGCAAAAATATCGAGCTCGGCCTTTAGGTTGGGCAGTGAAATGCTGGTCCCTCCCAGAGCTGCATCCCCAGCTGCCTCTGCTCCTTCCCCTTCAAAAGGCCTCCAGCTCTTCAAAAAATACCCCTGGGCAGGAGCTCGTCTCCATCAGTTACCTCCCCAGTTTCAAACCTCGGGTCATGGATAGGAAGGCTGGTTAAAATTTAGAAGGATTGATTTGTTCCCTTTGATCACCTCAATACCAGCATGCAACGTCTCTGTGCAAGTCTGATGTGCCACCCCCCCTCCTGAGAGTTTAATTGACCATTATAATTGTGGGGCTTCATTTTCCCCTGGAGTTTCTCCTTAAGGGTCAGATGAGGGTCACAGACTTGGAGGGCATCTCTCATTCCCCATAAAACTGTGCAAACCAGCTATAAACAGCCAGCCCTGGAGTTTTCCTCCCAGAGATGCTCTGTAGCTCCCCAGACCTCTTTTGCTCTGAAGACCCCTTCACCCTTGGGAGTGTTTTGGCTGGAGGAGGCAGCAGATAAAATCCTGAAGCCAGCAGCAGAGCTGTGGATGTGTCAGGAGAGATTGGGCTCTCTTGGTGCAAATGGTAATGGAGTGAGATCAGCCGCTGGCAGAAGCTGCAGGGAACGTGTTCAGGAGTCAGGGCATAATCTCTGCTGCTGCCTGATTTTTTGTGGCATCTATTTATTTGTACTTGAAATATTTTTTTGTCCTGGTTGTCTGCGGTCCTTTGTGCTCGTTTCTGGAGAACAATGAAATTGTGGTGTGTTTCTGCAGCAGTGGCTATAGATGGAGTTTGCAGCCATATAAGTACAAAGTATTACCCTTATAAATCATTTCATCACTTTTCCTCCATGAAAAATGAACTGCCTCTATCAACCCCCAAAAGAAGCACAAACAAAAATAATAATTTCTTTCAAATGCAGTTCAGCATTATCAGACATGTGACACAGAGATCCCAGTGGGCCTGGTTTTGTCTGTGTTTGTGTGTATTTTACTGGAGGGATGGCCGTAAGAGTAAAGCTTGTTGAATGCCTGAGTTACATCACGAAAACCAGAATTTGAGCCAAGCCTCTTGTCCCAGTGGTGACAGATTTATTCCAGGCCAGAGGAAGTCTTACCATCCCCAACCTTCCTGACCTGCAATCAAGACCATGGCCATTTCCAAACCCTGTTTTCTGTTCTTTTTGGAGGGAGGAGGTACACTTGGGACCATTTTGTGTTCCCATTGTGCTCTTTGCCACAAGAACAGGATGGTTTCCAGTTAGTGTTCTTTATAGTCTAGAAAAACATTATAAACTTTTTAGCAGACTCATGAATGTCAACTTTGTGGCATCATGTGTTGTGGTTGGCTACACGGTCACCTCTTCCTCATAAGTCCTTGAAACTATAAATAGAGGGAAGAGTTGGGAACGGCCAATCTGAGCACTGAGAAAAGGCTGGAGCAAAGCTATGACCTTCAGAAATCTCACCTAAAGGCAAGGATGGATCAGAGCTGACTTCTTACCAAGTGTTTTCTCCTTGATGGAACGGACTGGCAAGGCAGGATTGTCTTTGCCTTTTGCATCAGGAATGTGGTCTGTCTTATGTCTGAGGAACAAAGCAGTGATTTGGGGGCAGCTGTAATTGCATTTTTGGAGTGAGTTCCTGTTCAGATTTAACACTGTGACATTATGCTTCTTATGGTGCGCATAATTAAAACAAAGTAAAAATAACATCTTTTAGCCTGCTGTGGCCCGGTCAAGGAGTCAGAGATATGTTGCGCTCCAAGGAAAAGGGTGGAAAAGAGAAGAGGACGCAAGGGACAAGTGGACCGTTTTGAAAGGCAACTAAAAAGGAAGAGAAAAGAAAACAAGAAAGCAGAACAAAGACAAAAGCCAGAGGCTATCTACAGGAATAGTGGTACTTTGTTTGGTTCAAACTTATCATAATTTCTAGACCCTGATTTACTCAGATCCTTTTGTTTGGAGTCCAGCTGCATTTCTGGTGTATGGCGAAAGGATCACATGCTTTTATGTGTCTCTCTAAACTTTTACCCTTTTCTGACCCACTCAGGGTCTGTCTAAGAAGCCTGGACTTGGCAGGACTCAGGCTGAGCAAACGTCTCTCAGTTGGTGAAAGGAATCTCTGGAAATAGCTTGCAAGTTGAATCTTATGACCTTGATTTACCTACGAGGGACCTTCGTCTTCTGTTAACTGTCAAAGGAAAAAGGCAGTATTTTCCCAGTGCCAAAACCAAGCAACCCCCAGCCTGTGTCTTCCTGCCCAGTCACCAGCCTTTGATCATGCCAGGTGCCTGGAGACTTGCAGGGAATTAATAACTCGATTGATCTGCCCAGTGAGAGACGTCTCAGCAGAGATTTCCTTTTTTGATTTTATTGGCAAATATGGTAGCATTTTTACCCAGCTCCTGGAAAGAAATGTGCCTTTCCATCCCTAACATCCACACCCGTTACACCCCTCACCACGTGGCCAGCTGAGGACTAGTGCTAATTCACACCCTACTCTTGGGCAAACGCAATTTCTAGGGTAACACTCAGGTGTCCAGACTACTCGAGGCAGAATTGTACATACTGTAATGATCTATCAGGCTGTCCAACAGCAAAGAAGTTGTGCACCCTAAGGCATAGGGCAGAAGGTCTTCGGTGATCTGGGCTATGGTTAGCAACATGGCCGGGTGCTAAGTGACACTTGGTGTCTTAGTGTGCCACTAAGATGGGAATAACCATCACTTCCACTACGAGGATATGTGTGTAGCTTATCTTCCTGGCTGATGATGGCATGTGTTGGGTGGAGAAGGGGAGGGGATGGTCCTTGGCTGGATCAGGAGCTTAACGGGGAATGGTCTGTGAGACTGTCCCAGCTCCAGTCTCTAGTAAAGGCCTCGTTTGATGATTTCCACTGAAGAAATGGCAATGTCATTGAGAATCTGCAGCTTGGTGATGGATGAAAGCTGCTTCTGCCGATGCTTGTACTGCAAGATTTTGTTTTCATCGATGAAAATGTGGAAATAGTCCTGGTCAGAGTAGATTTCAACCTGAAAGAGAGACTGTGTTAGGTTCACCACGTGGCCACATATCTTCACGGGACCTCGCTGTCACGATGCCAGTGAGTGCCCAGATCTGGGCACACGCATCTACAACCCGCTTCAAATCCTGCCAGAGCTGACACGCACACTGCTCACCTCCACTTTGGGCAAAAGGAGGGAATAACTGAGTTCCTCACTTCATGATAGCAGAAAGTGGTGATAATGCAAAGCCTAAATTGAAAACAAATGCAGTGTCCAGGGATTATTGCTGGAGCTTTGCATGTCTGTGCCAGAGCTGGGTGTAAATCAGCAGCAAATCGGAGTACAACAGAAATACTAACAGGAGCCAGAGCCAGAGAGGGGATGTGACTGGATGTGGTGCTGGCAGAAAAGGCAGGGCTAGATCCATGAGGAGGACCCCAATATTGACTGGGTCACTCCTGTCCCACCCGAGGAGACCCATGGGTTGACACAGGGTTACCTGGAATGGCTCCTTTGCTTCCAAGGGGAAGGTGTTATTAACCTCTTCCTTCCCCCAGTGGTTGGCGAGGAAAGAGTTGCAGACGATTCTGGAGCTGGAGAAGCGAGGGTTGAAGTGGAGAGCGATTTGGTCTCCAGGATCACAGAGCAAATTGATTTCAAACCTAAGAGAGCGAGAGAAAGAAGCGATGGAGAGCCACGGAGAGATGCTGCTGGCTCTCATGAGCCAGGAGAGCTGCGAGTGCGTTGTGTCCTTACATGCTTGTACTGGAACTGGTCTCGCCCTTGACCACGATGCTCCAGCCGGGACACATCCCCTCTGGGTACAGGGCCTCGAACTGCCAGCGAGGAGGTGATGGTGAAGTACGGCAAGATGGGAGAGGTGCATGGCCCCACTCATCCCTTACGCATCTCCATCTTTCTCACCCTCTCACCATCTTCTCCTTTCTCCCCCCTTGCCATGCAGGCAGGCTCTCTGCTCCTGCCTTTTTCTCACTGCTAAATAAACTCGGGGGCTTAGGTTATTCTATCTTTCTCCATTTTTTATTTTATTTTTGCTCCCTGATCCCACCTAGCTCTTCACAAAAGTCGTCAGGGGCAGCAAAACCCACCTCATCAACTGGATGTTGTAGCAACTTCATTTGGTATCCATTTAGAGAAAAATGCCAGGGCTCTTATTAAAGAACCTGAATGCCTTCATTGTGGACAGGACACAAAGACGCTCTGCTCCCTCTCCCTGCCTGGGCAATACGAAATCCAAAGCAGAAAACTTTGTGCTATTTTGAAGCAGAACGTGAAAGATAAGGACTGATCAAGGAATAGGTGTAAGGTGGCATTCAGACTGTCCTCATCCAGCATTACATGGGTGACTTCTCTCAGAAGCTCCTGCCTGATCCCCTGTTCCACCCGCTCCCCCCATCTCCAAGGTTAAACTTGCATAAAATGAGCTGGAAAATGTTCCTTTTTGAATAATTCATAGTTTTATTAAATACCTCATTTTAATAAGAACTGCTTGCCATTTCACCCCACTTCTTGTAACGCTCTAATGATCTTGCATTTCTGAGCATCCCTCTCTCTCAAACTTTTTGCTTACACTGGAAAAATCTCTCCAGCCTTGGCATCTCCACTGCCAGCTGCGTGCCTTGCTTTCCCTCCCCATAGCTCAGCACTTTCACTCTCCTGTTTCTTTCTCTGCCATGATTTCCTCCTTCCAATGCATTTTGGGGATGTGCACATTTTTAGGCAGGAGCTGAGACATGATGACGGCCAACCTCATGCCCTCGTGCCCAGCTACTTTTGATGAGTAGCTTCAGGAACCCGCGCGTGGTCCTTCAAAGGCTCTGACCACACCAGTGTTCCCCCCTGTGAAACACAGAGGGCTGATGGAGCTGACGACACGGTTTCAAACAGCGGGTGGTGATGGCAGCACCCAGGTTAGCCTTGCTTTGACCCTTAGTTTGTCATCATTACAACCACCCCAGCAAAAGACGCACCACGTACACAGGAAACAGCGATTCCCTCTTTGCTGCCAGCTGTCCCAGCAGAGACAGATAGCAAAGCACCGATCTCCTCTGCTAAAGCATCGGTTGTATTTTGGTCTCAGCTTAAACCTTCCAAGCCAGAAGTGCTGCCATCAGGGCACCATTACCCCAGACCAGCCCTGGCGTAACCGAGACAAAAAAAAAAAAAAAAATCTGTCCTATCACCTTTTCTCAAAAGCCACGAAGATCTCAGCTTTGCAACAGCCTGGATGGGACCGAAACAGAGAGGCAGCACCGCAAATAGCATCCCCACGTCTTTCTCCCTTTCTTGCCTTTATCCGTGCCGCTTCCCTTTACCCACCGCCTGACCCCGCGCTGTCACCCACCAGCCGGACCAGGCTGTGCCGGCTCCCGTCCCCAGCGCTTACCCGCAACGCCATCTCGCTCGCCTGCCCCGGCGCCGCAGAGCCGGCCGGGCGCGTGGCCGGAGGGGTCTATATAGGGGCCACCGGCCAGGAGCCCACGTGCGCGGGGATTGGCAGCTACAGCGGGCTCAGGTCCCCTTTTCGGAGCGGGCTGTCGGCTGGGAGACGGGGAGCAGCAAATCCTGCTCCCTGCCCGGCGGGGCCAGCCCACTCGTGCGTGCAGGGCTAATCCTGCACAAAGGCAGCGACGGCCGGGCAGTCCTGAGCTGGGACGTGATGGAGCTGGTGTGTAGCAGCAATGGGGTGGACAGGCATTCAGGCTGTAATCCGAGGGGGGGGGAGGGGGGTAGATGTGTTTAATGCATGAAGGAAGGATGGGGACTTCCAAAGGTGGGGGAGATACCGGGAGTCCCAGCCGCTGCAAGGTCCAGAGAGAAAGGAGGTGGCAGAAGAGAAACGGTGGCTCCTAGGGAGGCTCAGCTTCACCCTGACCAACAGAGATTGTTTTTTCTTCCCGTTTTCCTTTTTGATCACTCTTTGTGGGTCAGAGCCCGGCCTGAAACAAGCTGATGCCAGCTCTGTCGCAGCCGCTTTTCCACCTCGCGGCGCCCCGAGGCCGGCGGGGCTGGGGATGGTGCTGTGCTGAGCTCAGCACACCCCGGCTTGCCTTTCCCCTCCCTGCTGGGGACAATACAGGGATTTGGGAGCAGGGGGAGAGAGCCTTTGTCCGACATTTCCTGTCATGGAAAGGCACCGAGACATGGGTAGTGACGAAGCCAATTTCAGTGATGGAGGTTTTCATACTGACGGTCAGTATGTGCTAACGTATGGGGTGGGTGAAGCTGAGCTGGAGAAGGGAGGGATGGCTGCGTATCCCTCCCCTCTTCGCAGGGTAAATGCATTAAAAACAGATGCTGACCCCGTCCCTGCATGTATGGAAGGCTGCGAAGCTCCCCAGCTGGTCCTACAGGAATGCATGGCTTTTGGTGGTTAAAACGTCCTCACTGTATGGGCTGCAGTGCTGATGTTATTTAATGTGTTTATTTTATTTCCAGCAGATAAGCAGAATAAGAGTTACTATCCCAGGCTCTGGTGCCCTTGGCAGACGTTTAAAAATGCAATCCAGCGGACATAGAAGCCAACAGCCTCTCTTGGGGCTGAAAAACCCAAGTCCCAGGCTGGGATTTGCCCGTCTGGACTCCTACAAAACCAAACCTTGTGAAGCTGAGCCCTGCTGTGGTCTCCTCGCTCAGCTCCTGGCTCTCCAGGTGCCATGCTGGGGAGCACTGGTGCGGAGCTCTGCACTACAGATGGCAGCATCGGGACGTGCAAGGGAGCTGCGAGCCGGCAGCAGAGGTGCTGAGGTGGGGGTGGCAGGGCCAAGGACATCCCACCCATCCCTCCTTGGGCTGCTGTAGGGTGCTGGACATTGGCCTCTCCAATTTGCCCAGCCGCATGTCTCCCCTACTTATGGCCTGAAACCAAAGTTGCGTTTTTGCCCCCCAAATCATCCCTCCCTGCCTGTTTCTCCTGCCAGCCAGGCAAGGGACTGCAGGGAGAAGGGGCTGCTTTTGAGATACCCACCACGGGCATTGCAGTCCTGCGCGTAGGAAAGGAGTGATATGCGAGCTAAATAATTGTGCCAAGTTTATCATAATTATGCTAATGAAATCACTGGACTGGGGAAGGCTTGGGCACTGCAGGGCAGGTCAGGGTGCAGTGGGATAGCAGAGGACCTTGTCCAGTAAGCCATAGTGGGACAAATACTGGCTCCTTTCTGTGCCCAGGGGCTGCATTTCACCCACGTGGTGCAGAAACCGGCGTGACTCGTGACCTCTAGAGAAGCTGCTGTAGCCTTTTAGTTTGTCTAGCAAAAGCAAGCGCTTGCCACAAATCTGTGCACACAGCCTGTTCTGGCAGGGTGATGGCCCAGCCACGCTGACTCTCATTCCAGCTCCCACCACAGCCTCTGCTGGTGCCACCACCAGCAACAGGCTTTGAATTTTCTCCCCTGCTGCAAAAAGCTGTGTCAGGCCAAGTGGCGTTGGGAGCACAGCTGTCTGCAGGGCTGCCCTGTGGGAAAGCAAAAAATCCCGGTGGAGGCACATTTGGAGAGACAGGTGAGCTCTCAAGGAGACAGGGGCTATTTAGACTGGTCTGCTTTGGGGGACAGGAACTTTTGAGATGCTCAGCGCTTCCCAAAATTCAAAGCTTTGCTTCCTGTTGGCATTTCAGCAAGAGCCAGAAAGGTTGCTGGGGAAAGATGCAAACACATGTGTTTCACCAGTCAACGGTGCCCAAATACCATCTGGTTTTACAGTTGCACCTTTATTTGCCTTCTGCCTGTTCTGCCACTGCTCAGAAGCCATTGTAGCATCTGTCTGTTTAGCAAGGAGGAAGGGACTGGAAAAATGTTTAAAAGCTCAGATGTTGGTTAGCTCTTAATGCCATAACTTTTCCCTCTCTTTGGTGATGGATAGAAAAAAAAAAACCCAAACACACTGATTATGTGCCACTGGGATACAGAAAAGACAGATACAGTCTGAGGTAGAGGGAGTCTAGCATAGGAAAGATGATAAACTGATGGCTTGGCTGACTGCAGGGGATGCATTAGCAGACCTGCTTACGCATTTGCCAGCCATTTGGTCTTACAGCCATCAGAGTTTGCACCTTTCCTTAAGCTGTTACTCACCATGTCCCGCTCTTGGTTGTTTGTCCCAAAGTCTTTTTCCTGCTGCTCACAAAGTGTCAGAAACACTCAGTGAAGAGCTTAGCACCGCACTTCCCACGGGAGTTTTCATGCAAGGCTTCCCCGTGCTACACCGGCTGCGTTTCTGGACCTGTGATTATTTCCATTAGTCTCTAGAGGTCTCCAGACACACAGCCTGGACTTTCAGGACCTGAACACAGTGCTTGCCTCTCCACAGCATGTGTTGATTTTCTCCTTGTTGCGCTGCCTGGCTCTGCAGGTCACCCACCGCGTGATGCTCCGGTTTCTGACACCTGCTCAGGTTTTCCTGCGAGCTCTTGCAGGAAAGAGGCATCCATCCCATGATTAACTCAGCCGAGCCCTGATGGGAATGGTGCCTTTGGATATTGCCCCAGGTGTACTCTCCGCACGCTGGTACCCGTTGTCCCGTATCTGCCTTGTCCTGCCAGCCAGGAATATCAGCACACAGACCTGGCTGTGCCCACACCAGGACATATATATATTGCTATATATGTCCTCAGGCATTATTGCACAGCCCTGTTTCCTGTGAATATTCACCCATATATGTACTCACACACATATATATAGCATCCACTGAACCTCAATGACATATACCTACTGGAGGCCTGTGATCACAAATCAACCCACATTCCTTAAATACACCAATGCAAACAAGCCAGCCCAGTGCTCCTGGCCCACAGCTATGTGTGGCCAGTAGACTCACGTGTATAAAGCTATGTTGGTACATAATGGCCATAGCATGGTGGCTCTGGCCACAGGGATGCAGCCAGAGCCGGGCTCCTTTTGGAATCACCCTTGGATAACTCTTTTGGGACTAGTCCAGGGGCCTCCAGACCTGCAGCCTTATGGAATAATTTAAGATTAAGCTAAGAAATGATGCATTTTTAGTGGTGGGCCCTAACACCAGCCAGGCTGGGCACAGCAGTGAGGCTGCAAATGGTGCCATTGCAAAGTCCCTTGCTTTTTCTTGCTTTGAACATTCCCATCCAGCCACCAGCTGTTACCTGGGGAGAGCACTGGGAGAGCCCAAGGTCTCAGGCCTTTTCCTCCACCTCTGGAGCCAGAGAGACTCACCGGCTTTCCTAAAACCCCATGCTCTTTGTTTTAGGACAATAGCTTTGCAGAAAAAAAAACTCCAACATATTATGAAACAATAGCCCGGGTGCAAGCAGAGCCTCCTGGGCATTGCCCACCGGCTGTGTGCTCCGGGCAGGCTCAGCTCCTTCTCGGAGGGTCAGTCTGGGCTACCCCAAATCCAGATGGGTCTCCGGGAGCCATCCCCCATCAGACCAAATCAGGGGCTGCGATTTCCCCAGCGCACGCCTCTCTGTGAGGCTTCTCCAGACTTGCTTATCTGCTGCTTGGCAGTCTTTATACCTCCTCCGCAGCCATTTCAGTTCCTCCCGGGAATTCCTAAAACTCCCCTGTGTAATCGGGAGACAGCCCTCCACTCCAGCTGTGCTGCCTCGGGAACGTGTTACCTCGGGAAGGGGTTTTTTTTGCCAGCTCACCCTGATTCCCTTTCCCCCAGATCTACAGCTCCTGGTTTTCTCTTCTTGGGATCTCTCTCCAACACTGCTGTCTACAAGCAGCATCCAGAGACCGGCCATCTCAGTGCCATGCCAGGGCTGGACAGTGTGACTGCTCCTCCGGGCTTAATGCTGGAGAGAAAAAAAACTATTTATGGATACAACCCTTTTGAGTTAAACCTCAGTGCAACAGGCTGTGATATCTCTATATTTCTGCAATCTCACCCTGCTGTGCTTTACAAGACTGGCCAGAAGAGGGCTGGAGACTCCAGGCAAATCCCTGAGACAAATGATAATCATAAGAAAACTCACACATGGGTCTAACTCTAGAAGAGCCTGATGCAACACCCGCTTCTGCTCTGGGATGGGGGTCAGCTCTGCAGCCTGCACCTCTCATATCTGCTTTAAGAAGACTTTAGTCTCTCTCAACATACATTGTAGAAGGAGCCCCTTACGGCTGCTCAACCTAAACATCCCAAGGCAGCTCATCAGAGAGCAAGAAAAGAAAACATCACACCCTGTAAGGTGGCAAGAGAAACAGGGAGAAGCTAACACTCCCCGGCACACGCTGCCTGGTGTTGTCCGAGCATCATGCACCTCATTGGAGTGTCAGCTCCGCTAACGAGCCCCTGGGAATGGCCTCGGCGTTGGCAGCTTCTGGGGCCATTGCATTTATCAGATTTTCCATTCTTCGGCCGCTTGTTAGTATGCCCCATCATCCTCCCAGTTAGGCACTGGTGCTGGGGAAGGGAAGGGCACGTCCTCTCCCCAAGCAGCTGTCTGGGAGCTGCTGGGTATGAAATTCTGTTTTTACGCTTGTTGGCCAGTAAGTGAGAAACGGAGCCTGGTTTGGTCCCAGGCAGTGCCGTGAATGTGAATCACTGCAAGCAAAATCTCTGCCTCTCGTTGCGCTCTTCCCCTGTGCTGGTGAAAGGGGAAGGCGATCCCACCCCACGCCAGGGCCATGAACCAGGACAAGTGCAACTGAGGCCAAGCCTGGAGCCGCTGCTGTCCCCAGCACAGCTCCCGCTTGCCGCTCAGGATTTCCCTTTCACGCGGCTTTGAGGAGCGGGGATGAAAGGCAAGGCAGTGGAAACACAAAGCATGCCTGGTTTATTTTATTTATGACTAGCCTCTGCTTAAAAGGAAACCAGCATTATCAGCTCCAGCACCACCGGATCAGATGAGTAAATGGAAGAGGAGGGTTTCGTTTATGATCTGGAGCTCGAGTTTGCTCTTATATGGGCATCCCTACCAGGCATTGCTTGCTGCCACCTTGCTGCTACTTGTGTCACGGGAATGGCCAGGCTCCAGCCAGAAACCGAGGCAAGGTCCTCCAGGGGTGAAAGGCATGAGGCAGAGAGTGGTTGAGCTCAGGTTGTATCTTCCCTTACTTCCCTGGCTCAGGACAACTACACGTGCTGCAACACAAACGTCACTGCAGCCAGCGCATCCCAGCCGGCTGGTACTCATACCTGCTGCGTCCTTATCCAGCCAGGCTTTGTGAACCGCGACTTCATCGTTTCTTGCTCAGTTCCCTGAGGAGAAGGCAGTAAAGCTATGTCAAAGCAGGTCCCATTGCCCTCACCAGTGGCTCCAGCTGGAAAGGAGTGGTGGGTTTGGGGCATGGCTGGTGCTGGTTCTGACCCATCACTCCTGCTCAGCACCGAGACGTGCAGGCGGAAGGTAAACACACGACCTGGCATGGGCTGTTGTTTATTACCTGGGGTTCCTAGAGCCAATATTTGATCATCCGTAAATAATTGCTCTGTTGTATGTGCAGGGACCTGATTTATCCTGCTCCTTGGTGATACCTTCCAAACTTCCCGGGGAGACGTCTGTCTCCCTCTTCCCAGTGATTGATGGGGAAGGAGGATAGCTGGCGCTGGGCCTCGCCGTGCTCCTCAGAGTCAGCGTGTGGGTGTACTGCATGTCCTTCCATGGTGGTCTCTGGCTCAGAGCTAAAGCAATGACAGATCCTCGGGAGGAGGAGGGGATATGTGTGAACTCTCCCTGCTCAGTTTTATGTTGAATTCCTGGTTCCTGGAGAACGGCATCAGCACTGCCGAAGCCACCCCCTGCCACCCCCCCCCAATCCCCCATCGCCTCACCGCTAACCCTTGCCAATTCAGAAGCGTTTCCCAGCAGCTTCCCAGGTGAGGTTAGTCTCCGAGGGACGCGTTTCCTCAGCCTGAGCAGCTCTTATTCTGTGTCGAATGATTTACCGCCCCAAAGCACAAGGGGAGGAGGAGGCACGTCACTGGAGGGGCTGCAGCTTGGCAGCGTGCTCTGCTCCTGCACTGGGCTATGCGCGCGAGTAGCAGCACGACCATCTCTGGCTGATGCTCTCCCCTGCAAGCTTCGTGCCAGCTCCTTGGCCAGGGAAACCACATGGCAACAGGCCTGAGCATGGCGCAGGTGGGCCACGCTCCACGTATCAAAGCCTGGATTCCTCCCCTGGGGACCAACGCGTGGGTTGGAGCCGCAGTCACGTGCCTGTAGGTGGGTTTGGAGAAGACGCAGAGGAGAGGGAAGCCTGAGGCTGGTGGGGGGAAGGAGGGAGGTGACCTGCAAGGTTTGGAGATGCTCTGGGGTTCAGGGAGCAGGCAGACACAGGGGCATCCCATGTACTGGAGCCCTACTGGCTCTTGGCAGGTTTCATGAGGATGGTTCGGGTCTGGGGACATCAGGATTTGTGTAGCCCTGCTTTTCCACAATTTTTTATTGAGATTTATTAACATAAGGAGTCATAGCCAGGTGCTGGCAACATACAAACCTTCCCATGCCCGTGTTTGATATCCCCATCAGCCCTGAAAATAGCTGTCCTGCAGGCTGGGTCCTAGAGAAGGTCCAGTTTGGGGTCAGATGGCAATTGGCACCAAAGGAGGCATAAAAAGCTCAGAAGAGGAGAAAAAGATGAGACCACCAGTGTTACAAACCTTCCAGACTCTTCCAGCTGGCTGCTCAGCCCAGACCTGGGCAACCTTTCCCAGGCACACAAAAGTGCAAATAATATTTACCCAGGAGGAAAATGCACCAAGCCCAGAGACAGCACAGCCGCTTCCCAGCAGGTGGCCAGCCTGGAAAGCAATGCCTGGAGAGCCACCATCCATTGGCACTGGCAAGACATGCTGGAGACGCTGCTGCCTCCGAATGAGCAGTTTTGCCTCCAGGCAGATCGGCGGTGGGTAGTGCTGGGACACAATAGGATGGGCATCATGCGGGGCTCCTGGAGCTGCTGATGGAAGCCTGAACTCCACCCCAAGGAGATCTCCAGGGAGCTTAGAAGGGTTTTAGAGGTATTTGTGGGGGAGGAACTCTGGGTTTGGTCAAGGAAAAGGGTTTAGGAACCGAGAGGCTTGCAGCTCTGGAGTCCAGAGGATGTCCTTCCTCCACCTCTGAGCATTTAACCCACTCCTCGCACCATTGCTGCTTTCTTCTCTTGGTCCTGCTGTGCTGAAGACACCAGGCTGTCGTCTGCCCTTCCGCATCAGTGGCATAAAGGGACTGTGATGTTTGCAGAGGGGATGTGGGGTCCGCTTCCCATCCCAGCCTCTGAGAGAAGTTGGGATGTCACATGGGAGGTGAGTGGTGGGAAGGGCATTTTCAGCCTGGCACACATCCAGAGGGTACCAGTATCAGCAAGACCCCATACATATGTGCCCCAGGCCACCAAGTCAACAAACCCCTGAGCTTGGGGACTTGGTCCTCGCCACGTGGGCTCTGACCTTTGCTACACAGGGCTGGTGGCTGAGCAGAAGCACGGAGTGTTGTAGCAACATGCAAGAGGCAGCTGGGGAGGAGGATGCAGCTTTCTGCTATTTTGGAGAGCAGGGAGGAAGAGGAAGGGCTGCTGACAAAGACTGAAACTAGAAAAATGACGACGATGACAAAAAACCTCCTCCCATTTAGGGAACTAAATGCATTTCTTTCCTGATGTGACCAGGATGCTCAAACCGAGAGACACAAGCTCAACTTACTAAACTGCAACTCCTCGTGTCCTGGGATGAGGGTGGGCCTGTTTCAGCTGGAAAGGACCAAACGCCCTACCAGACCCTTCAGTCCCTGACCTGCCCAGGGGCTGGGAGGTGCCTTTAACCAAACGCCTATCTCCTTTGCCTGGGTCCCTCCATCCTCTTCCCTGGCCACTGCACAGGGCTAGCTACCAGGTCTTGCGCTTGCACTGCAGAGCCTGGGACTGCACTGGGGGAAGCCAAGGAGGTGGTAGCCAATGGTACCATATTTTTGGGAGATTCTGGGACACACAGTGGTGCTAGGAATGAAGAAGGGGAAGTGTAGCCTTCCCTAGAGCCATGGTTGTTGCTGACCGTCCTGCTGCCTGCTCCTCCAGAGCTGGAGGAGCAACAAGCCCAGGTCTCCCTTGGGAGCTCTGCTCCTCTCTGCCCCTTCCCACAGTGAGACTCTCTGACCCCCCTGCAGCTCCTCATTTGCAGACAGTAAAATTATTCTTCTTGAGACAAACAAAAAGACAGTCACTGCCCCAGGGAGCCTGCGGTCAAGGCAAGGAGATGCCATGTTATTTGGTTTCTTCTTTATTTTCATTTTGGCTTTTAGAGTTGCAGATGGGCTCCAGCCACAAAGTCTGGAGGCAGGTCTAGCTTCCAGGGACTCCTGACTTGGGTGGAGGCTGAATCCAGGCTGCTGATTCAGGCCCTCTCTATTTCTGGTGCTGGATTTATACATAATTTGGTTCTATATAGTTATGAGTAGAACAGAGCAGAGTGTGAGTTTTTCAGCAGGGAGGTGAAGGGATGCTTTATAAATGAAGCACTTTGTTAGTGCAAGATTTCAGCAAGAGGAAGGGATACAAACTGGCAGCAAGAGCACGGTGTGGGGGGATGCCACATGCTCTGTGAAGGGTTTAATCCACGAAAGGCTCAACCCTTGGCTGTAATTTTCCTGCTCGTAGAGCAGCTCTGGGAAGCAGGGTTGAAGCTCCATCTGCATCTCAGTAGGAGCTCAGGCGAAGCCAAGGCGTGCTTGGGACCTGAGGACAGAGCTGCAACTCCAGAATGTGCTGTATCCATCTTCCCCACTCCTGCCATGGCCGATGGCTTGTTTCCAACCCCTCAGGGCTGGGGAGCAGGCACCGTCAAGGGCAAAGCTCCCACGGATGGGAAAGGGCTGCAGGGTTTCAGCCTCCATCTCCAAGAGTGATGTGGGGTAGCTCTGACCTGCCTCAGCACTTCATCAGTCCTGTTTTGTACTTGATGTGGACTGTAGCCTTGGGAGATGTTATCTGACCATGGCTCTGCTCCCCACATCCTCTGCCTCTCCTCCTCCTCCTCCTTTAGATCTGGCTTCTGGGAGAATTATGTTTTTTTCTGGAGCTTTTACCAAACTGTGAAGGGGTTTCCAAAACATCTGGAACAGCTCATGGAGCTGGAGTGGAGTGTAAGGCTGAGGGTAGAAATAGGGTCATGGAAACAGAGGCACCCTGTTGGATTGATGCTCGACAGCGGCACTTGGGAAGGGCTGAATTCAAATCCTCACCCCACTCGCAAAGGAAAAGAGTTGGAAAAATCCCGGGGAGACACTGTCCACACCACCATGTGCCTCTGGGTCCTGCTCCCCAGGGACCATGCCTGGAGGAGGTCCCACCAGTGCTCACCAATGCCCACCACCTTAGCACAGGGATGTGGCACTGTGCTGTGAAGTGCAGTGTGGGCCTTTTGGTCTCCCAGACCCAAAACCTGCTCCTATGTCCAGGCTGGGAGGAGGTCCAGAAAGAAGTCAGTATTTTGGAAAGGGCAACGAGGCCCCTCGGGTATTCGGAGGCTGCCAGCTTGGCATCCATCACAGCTGAAATACTGAGATGGCTTTTAATACAAAGCAACATGTAGTTAATTAAAGGAGGGGTGTAACTGATACCAATCCCAGAAAATGATGAAAACAGATCTCTGTTAACTTCTTCATTTTTACAGGGCTAGGATTTGGGCTGATAAAGATGATCTTGTCAATGCAACAGCCTTGGTTGTGTGGCGTGACTTGGCATCTGGCCATGGTAGAGCTGGAGTGGAGTCTACTGCTTAGATAGACTGACAAACACTAATGATACCAAAGCATCACAGCTCACCTGATGGGAGGGCAAATGGGGCTGGCTACGGGCTGGGGGATGCAGCTCACTGGGGAAGTGTGGTCGTGCAGCTGCCTTTCCAGTGGGGCTGCAAAGAAATCGGTCCTTGAGCCTCCCTGGTTTTACCTGTTTGGTGAAAAAAAACGAAACCCTTCCGATAACATTTGTAAATGGCTGTTACAAAATAAGCCAGATCACTCACTCAGTGCAAGGCAAAACTGTCTCTTTTAGTACAACCACATAAAGAGTCTAGGAGCTAAAAGAGAAGGCAGTATTTACAGGATGGGACAACCTCTGTCTTGGAAAGCAAAGCATGTGAAAGCCGTGGCAGAACCACGGGTTTTAGCCTTATTTTAGCGGGACAACCTCTAAAAACATTTCTGTGGTCCTTCAGAGGTAATCCAGACTCTCAGGGTCCTCAGATTTGTGGTTTCAAAGTACTGCGGAAACTCTGACTGTGTCCCCGGTGCAACGCAGCAGCTGTGAGGGCAACCACCGTCCTTGGACGTGGTGGGGGAGGCTGGAGGTTTTATTTGCCGTGGCCGTGGCAGTGGGGTGAGCGCAGGGAGAGCGGTGTCCCCAGCTCTGGGGTCCCCTGGCCAAGGAGGAGCTTGGCACGTTGGGATTGTCCAGGAGAAGAGCCCCAGAAGTGATTCAAGGACTGAAAACATTGCCTACACAGATAGAGTGGTGGGGAAGCTCAGTTTATTTACTGAGTGTTTATTTTAGCATTATACATTGAAGAGTTTTGGCTGATGATCCCTAACATCAAAGTTGAGATGGGAGAGGGTTTCCTGGGTCAACAGACAAAAGCAGGATAAGATCAAATGAATGGATACCAAGGGGCACAACTTTGGGCTGGAATGAACACTCAGATCATCTGAAATATTTACATGGAGACTATGACACCCCATCCCCTGCACTAACTGCCATTAAATCTTTAACTTCTGCAGGGAGCATTTGGGAGACAGGGTGAGGGACTCTTGCATGCCGTGGCGGGTACCTCCACCTGCCAGCTCGCAGCAGGCTAGCGGGATTTAAACCCCGCTGATGGCCTCAGGCTTTCCCATCCAGGCGAGAAAACAAGCTGTGAAAAAAGTAAACATGTCACTGAAGTATTTTCCTTTCAGATGGGTTGATCTTTCCGAGCTCAGAGAAAGGACACAAGGAAGCTGCTGTCAGATGTGAGCACACCAGCCCTGACTTCACAAATATTTGAATAATATTTACTGAGCTTTATGTGTTATTCTGCAATAAATTTTAAAAATGAAAAGGAAAAGGTTTTGCTGGATTCTGCCAGATGTGATTCCCTCAGCTAACCTCCCTGCCTCTCTCAGTCCCACACTCAGCAGCCGCTGTCACCACCAACTGCACTCACCCTGGTGTCCCTGGACCCAATCCTGGTGGGATCAAAAGCTCAAACGGGGATGCTGACCCAAACATATCACCCATGGGACACCGTGCCTGGCACAGCGCCGGGAGAGAGCCTGCCCCATCTCCATCACACCCCACAGACACGTGGGCAACGCTGCCGTAGGGATGGGTGCCATCCGCCCCATCCCTTGATTAATGCACAGGCGGGCCGTTGTTTACGTAGGACCTCCCTTAAGTGCCTTTGCTGTTGAACTCTCCCTGCCGTTTCCTGTATTTGAACCCCTTATCACAGCCTTGCCCTGAGAATATGCGCTCGGGAGGGTGCGTTTTATGAGTCGATAAGCTTTTATTGCAGTCAGCCTTTATTGACGGGATATCTGAAATAAAGAGGTGGGGATCCTGCATCTGGGCGGGCGGAGAGGGGGTCTAAATGGCTCTGCTTTCCACTAAACCTAATAGTCTGGACAAGGTTTTAAGTAAAACCCAGGCAGTTTTGAGTCCAGCTCCGGCACACCTGAGGTCTGTGTCAGAGATCTCCGGGAGCAGCTGCAGTTTGTACCAGGGAATTGGGTTTCATTGAAATATTTATTTCCATCCCCGCAAGAGGAAGCAGCACATGGGGACGTGGTGTCCCCTGCGCCCCGTCCACACCTTGGCCCCATAACACTCCTTGGGACCCCCATCACCACGGCGAGGGCTCCCCACTGCACCCGCTGGGCCATCCCACTTGTGTACAGAGCGGTTTGCACCCTCTTCTGCCTCAGTTTCCCTCTCCACTCTACACACCTCCATCATAGCATTTCCTCCCATGTGGGCCAAGTTCTTCTCTTGGCAGCAGTTTGCCTTTTACTTTTTTTTTCCTTAGCATCAGATTAGAAATAAATTAAAGTGGCCAATAATGACTTTGCCAGGTGCTGACTCCCTCTGCACTTTAGCTCTGAGCATGCCTTTGTGTGCGTGTGTGCGTACAAGCGACGAACAATGATTAAAGTGGCTTTATTAGTCCCATGACTAAGCTATAATAGGAAAAACCTGTGTCCTTCCTGCCAGTGACCAGCACGAGGGCAACAGCTCGCTACGAATGCTCTGCCCCAGCTCCCCGCTCTTGCGCAGAGGACAACACTGTGGCCACATAAGAGGGTTTTCTGATCTCACTTACCCCAATAAATGTCTGGGGAACATAATGTCGGACGCAAAGATGGTTGTATGTGGTCTTTTCTAAGCTGTTCACGGTCCCACATGTCTGCTACCCGCAGGCGTGACTGGTCCGTGGGTGCTGCAGGGGAGCGGGAGCTGTGGCCACGCAGCTCTCTTCCACGAGCCGGTGGTTCAGCCTGCCCCTGCTGATGGAGACCGTGACGTCCACCCAAGGACACGGGGCAATGCTGAGGCTGCGGTTCTCGGCAAAGGATTTGTCTGCAGGGACTCGAACCAATCTTCCCCTAAATCAGTGCTGCAACCTGAGCTGCAGAGAGGAGCCTCACAAACACCTTCGAAGTGCTGCCAGGGAGCCTGGTCTTCCTGATTTATCCATCAGTCTAATACAAGATATCACCTTTTTTTCAAACTTCACCTTGCTCTTACCCAACCAAATGCACCTGACCTCACGGATGCACCCTTCCAGAATATGTCTTCTACTTCTGAGATGGCAGATACCAGGACATTTCCCTGGCTGCTGTCTAAATTGCAGGGCATAGGAAACCATCTCCAGGAGAGATGCAGAGATGCTATCAGATGCTGGCGGGCTGTGCCTGTGCTGTCAGCATCCCCTGGTCCCTGTGGTGTGTGACTGTCCTGGACCTGGCACCATGAATTAGGAGCTTCTGGGACCTGGGAAGTGCTGTGAGATCAGCATGTTGGGAAAACAAAGCAGCCCAAAGTTACTGTTGCTTTCTCTGTAAGAAGGGGCCAATTATTCAGAGCATTTTGGGCCAACAGACACAAACTGCAGTCAGCCACGCAGCCTGCCCTATGGAGGCAAATTTGTCAAGAGTCCAAATGATGGGGAAAGGGCTAATTTTTACATTTTGGTTCAGACCTCTTCCCAGCACATGGCTTTCAGCTGGTCACTCATCCCAGCTACACCACATCTCAGCAGATCAACGTTCTGCGCTTCTGCCACGCTGCAGCTGGCCAGAGGACGGGGCAGGGGAAAGCCCAGGGAGCAACGCAAATATTGCAATGAAGAGAGAAGGCAGAGCAAGACATTTTCTTTTCTCCCCATACCGCCATGATCCAGGCACCCCTTCAGCAGCTTCAATCCCGTCAGAGGAGGCAGGATCCAAACATCGGGAGTGGGATGCCCTTTTCCCTGGGCCCGCTGCCACTGAACCACCCCGGGCTTGCAAAGCCTTCTGCAAATGCCCCCCTGGGCCAGCTGGCACATCCCGCCCTCCTGCAGAAACTGGCATTACCATCCCCACTTGCATACAAAGGAGGTTGCATCATAACTGCTTTTTAAACTCTGAGGCTTTTGAAGTCAAAGCCAAAGTTTGTTTTTACGCCTGCATTGAGCCAAGTCCCTTGTTCTGGTGTTTACAAGAGTCTCTTCGGTTAGCAGGAGCTCACCTCACCTTTTATAACAGCGAGGTTATCTCGGAGATGTTTGTCCTGACTGGCAAGAATCTGGGCTCTTGAAGGGCTAAAAATCAGCGTCATGAGAGAAACCAAATGACAGCTCTACTAGATTTCCAGCTCTTTCTTCAGCTGTAGCTGAGATTATCAGGATTACCTAGAGGGGAAGAGACAGATTTTCAAAAGATACACATCCTTTAGGAGCAACAGGGAGAACCTTGAGAACAGGGCCTCGAAGTCCACGGGGTAGGGACGAAGTCAGCTGCACCGTCGTTCACTCCACATCTGTGCTGCAGGAAGAAGACGCTCCAAACCAGGCAGGAGGGACCACCAGCACCCCCGAGAGCAGAAGGTTTGTGCAGGGACTGACTTTTCCTCCATTTCTGGGGTCATTTTAGGGTTGCAGAGCTACGGTGCAAGCTCGAGCCATGGCACCTTGCTTGCTGGCAGGAGCGAGGCCATCGCCATCGGCCTCTGCCCAGGACGGCTCATCGCATGTTCTCTGTGGAGTATTTGCAGGGCAGCAGTTTGCAGACACCACTCTGGCTGCTCACAGCATCCCGGTTTTCCCCCAAATCAACCAGTCAGCCTGTCTGCTTGGCATAAACATCCCGACTGAGGGGCTGGGGCCGAGCTGGCAGCAGCGGGAACCACCCCCCCCAACAGGGGAATGGGGAATGGGCTGAGCAACCCCAACCCAAATATCTCACCCCAGGCATGGAGCAAAGAGGGTGTTCCAGGAAAGTCTGGGCTGGCGGATGAAAGCCAAGCGGTTAACACAGCGCCTTTTCTGCACTGGCTTTCCAGTTGCGGCTTGCACGGGCTTCCTTGCGGACATCTGGCAGATGGGCCGCGCAAGGAATGTAATGAGTTGTGCAGATGGGAGGTGCCGTGCTCAGGTTGCAGCCCGTGGGGCAGGGAGTCAGTGTTTTGTTTATAAACACAGGCGGGATGATTAAGATAAGGGGATGGTAATTAAATTAAATTAAGGCTCTGGAAGTCGTTAGATGAGCCTGAAAGCATCGCCAGTCACTTTAATTCCTAGTTCTGCAAAACAGGGGCTCACTGTGATGGAGCATCGGAGGGTGACGGGGCGAATGGGAGACTCCTTCATCAGCTCAGTGGGGAAGGGATGCACACGGTTATATCCAAACAGGGGAGACGGGAGGGAGTCAGGTAAAACGAAAGCACCGGAGTGTCAGGGGAGGGAGGGAAAGTCCACAAAGCTTCTCCCCATGCCTCTGGGAACAGCGGTCCTGGAGTATAAACAGGGAACTGAGGCACGATGGGATGAAGGGCCAAGGTTCCCACGGGGATTTTGGTGCTGATGGTGCAACAAGGAGTGGAGTGATGTTTACAGAAGTCAGTTAGATTGTAAATGCCCCTGCACATGCAGAGCATCTCTGCAGATGCTTGGGAACCCCTTTGTGAGCAGAGAGGAGCCTCCAGATGAGCAGGGAGAGCAGGATCAGGGAAGGCAGCCCTGGCCCAAACTGCCTCAGAGGCATTTCTTGGCCAAGGGGGTAGCAAAGCTGGTTGCCCACTGAGTGGGGGGTAGAACAAGTTCAGAGAAAAACGGGTCAGGAAGCATGACAGCTGATGTGCAGGTTTCGGATGTGTTTATGCATCCAGCACAGAGGCTGCAGCTGTACCTGTGCCAGCTCAAACCAAATGATGGCAACAAGACCCGGAGCCTGACAAACCCACCCTCCCGGGGCACCGAGGGCTGGCGGCTCCTCTTCTCAGGGCTGCCGGTTTGCAGAGAGATCCTGTGCCTGTTTATTTTTCTTTCCTGCTTGCAGTGGCCCTGATACACTGCCAAGCCTTAAATGCTTTCCCGGCTGCACAGATGGGGTAAATTGGTCCTAGGAGCTTTTGTACCTCTTTGGGAAGAGGGAATGGGCCAAGAAGGTCCGGATGCTGCAGGGTAGGGGGGGTGGGGGGCTAGAGCAGCTAACATTCGGGTGAAGGATGCTTTATCAACTGCCTGTGACCCAGAGACTTAGATCTGCTGCAATCCCAGCTTAGGAACCTGGCCCCGAGTGCCCAGTGTAGAAACACGTGCTTTTCAGCTTAGGAGGTCTTCGGCCTTGTCTTCTGGTGCCAGCCCTTTGCAAAGGGCTATTGGGAAGCATGGATGAAATATCAACAACCTGTGCAGCAATAATCATGGCCAGGATGGTGAACGCAAATAAATCCCTTAGCTGGATCCTTGGAGAAGGGGAGAGACCCTTTTCCCACCAAGTGTTTGCAGAGGGGTGGTTGATCAAGGCTGAGCTCTGGGAAAGGTCTCTCTCATGCAGGTGTTGAGGGGAGAGCTGATGATTGGTGGCTGCATGTTTCTAATTAGGGGAGGAAGCAACCATAAAAGCCATCAGGCAGAGCACCCTGCTGATGGCCCTCAAGCCAGAGCTAAGCACACTCTCTAATCGCAGTCCAAGACCCTGGGAAACCACCAGCTCGCACCCGTTTCAGAGCCTGGCTGGGCACCGGGAACTGCAGGAAGGCGGCAGCTTGGTGGGATGCCGACGGAGCAGGAGGGACCACACCGGTGAAGAGGCGGCTGCAGCTAGAATGATGCCTAACAGCTTTTTAGGGATGGGACTCCCGCTCCCCTGTCAGTGTGGGTAGGTACATCTTGTGGGGCAGCCAACGCGCTTCCAAAGCGGGTTTGTCGGTGCTCATTAAACACAGCAGCTGACTTGTTTGCACTGACAAATCCTCTCCTCTTTGCCCACCAGCCTCCGTGAAGCCCTTTTTCCTTCCCCCAGGGCCATGGGACCTGAGGGAGCGGGCTGGCAGTGGGGAGGGGATGGGAGCTGCCGGCCCTGCAGCGTGCCGGGCTCGGGGCCAGCATTCCTGCTGCTGCTCTGCAAACAGCCCGCGTTTGTTCAGGCTGCTCGCGGTGCCGAGGCACAAGCGTGCCAGGACTTAAGGCTGCACAGCCCAGGTCTGAATTTGGCTTCTGGCACAGGCTGAGTGTGCGGTGGGAGCTTAGCATCCCTGGAGGGGCAGGGGACATGGATCTGTAGCTCCGGGTGTGCACCAAGCCACAACCGTTGGTCCCTGTCACCCCATTCTGGCCAGTGGAACACCCCAAAGGAGGTTTCAACCACCCAATTCTGTCCGGCTGTGGTCCTGGGTGCAGGCTGAGCTCCCCATGCAGACGCCCTGAGCTCCCCAAGGGAGAAACTGATTCCCCAAACACTGGCTGGGGCTTTGCGGGGGGAGTACATGCTGGCTTTCATCCTGCTGATCTCCCCAATTAGTCTTCCATCTCCTTTTTCTCCTCTTCAAAGCACTAAGCGTCATTAATCTGTTAGGGGGATTAATGCCAAGCTGAGCTGGAGAGGGTGGTGTCTCCCCGACCCTCTAGCACACAGCCATGCACACTAATAGTTTTTTGCGATGCCGTCACAGCTGTTAAGGCCACAAAAGCCCCGAGTAACGTGATCTCCTGGGGCCCTTGTCCACCGAGGCCCAGGCACCCCGGGCCCTTTTGAAGGCAGGAATGTGGCCAAGCATGACCAAGTTTGTCCCAGCGATGGCCCTGTGCTCTCCTCCCCGACCGTCGGAGGGGAGTTAACAACCCGTGAAGAATCGGATCAGCCCATGGGACTGCCAGCCCCCAGTGCCCCCCCCTTCCACCCTCCCAGCTCCCACCACCACCACCATCTCAAGGTCAGGGACGGGTGGCCCAAGACCCGGGAGGGTGTGCTAGAGGCACTGGTGGGCACAAAAGGGTTTAAGCCCAATTTAGGGCAATAAGCTTGGCACAAGGGTAATTATTCCAGACCTTTGCCCGCGATTGCGCTGTCTCAGGAGACAATGGGTTGAACACGTGCTGGAGGAGAGGTCTGGCACAGGCCATACAAAAGGGACCAGAGTGCATGGGGATGCAAGAAAGCACCCCTGTGCATCCCTCGCCGGGACACAGGGTCTTCTCCGTCCCTGTAAGGGAGATGGGTAACGGCCAGGCATGATGCAGGAGGGTGCTGGTTGCCCTGGGGTCTGTGGGAGCCCTGCTCCAGATCCCAATGCCCTTTTCCCTTACCCCAGGGACTCCAAGCCCACGGTTCCCCTCCCTGGTACCTGGGGCCGGGGTGCTGAGTCCCGTGGGGAGGGAGCCCAGCTGTTGTTTTAAGCACTGCCTGCTGGAGACACTCCAGTCTAGATTTCAAAGCAGCTGCGGGCTCTTTGCTTGGATCCGAGGTGGCTCAGTGGGATCGGGACAGCTTTGTAATTTGAAACAATGGGGTTAGGGCAGACTCTGCCGCCGCCGGCACCGGCCATACAAGGAAAGAGGATCCCACTGTGTGCACAGCCCTGCATTCCCCATCCTTCCCCTGCCCCAGCCTGGGGCAAGCAGCCCCCGGCACCCACTGGCACCCAGGGGCGCCCCCGAAGCACCCGACAAGAAGGGCAAGATGACACTGTGATGGAGACCAGGCACAAGCTAGGTCCTGTCCCTCCCCGTGCTGCCGCAGGTTGGGTTTGGGTTTCTCTCCCTCTTGTTTTCTACCCTGGGTTGAAACTCTACGCCGGAGCGGGAGACGCTCCAGAGAATTCGTGACGGCAGATGGTGGGGAAAAGAGAAAAGGACAGAGCGCGCTGCCCGCGGGCAAGGGAACACAACACCCCGGGAGGGAGTGTGGAGTGAACAGCCAAAGGTGACCAGCCTGCAATGCTTTTAATGTCAAAAATGCCCGGTGCTGCCCTGCCTTCCCCACACACACACCTGCAGGCAAGGAACAATCCGGCTCCGGATGCCTTTTTCCTCTCTTTCTTTCTTTTTCTCCCTTCTGCTCTCTTCCCCCTCTAAAACAAAGATGTTTCCCCAGATGTGCTGGTCCCCATCCAACAGATCCCTTTGTCTTGTGTCTTTGAATTATTTTTTTCTTTGTACACATTTGCCATCCTCCGAGGCTCAGCACTGGATGTCTCATTATAAGGGAGATACTGGTCAGTAGTGCCAAAACTCCTCACGATGCTGACGCAGAGGGATCCTTACTAGAGCAAAGATGTTAAAAGCTAAATCTCAGCCAAGGGAAGACTGTAGCCTGAAGTCAGAAAGGAGAGATACCCAAAGGGAACTGGGAAATTTTGGGGTGATTTTAGGATTATAAAGACTAAAAGGGGTGAAGAGAAATTGCAGGAGCAAAACCAGAAGACTTCCCACCCCAAGCATATAATTTCCCATGCCAAATGCGGCACCGTCCCCCGGCTCTGCGGGGCCACGTGAGCCTCCTGCCGATGCCGTACCCCGAGGAGGAGTGGCACGGGCCACACGCAGCCTTGGGCGATGACGGCTCCTGCTGTCCCTTGCTCTGGGGCAGGGTCCCAAAGTGGACATCCCGGGTGTGATGTCCTGGGCTGCCCGTGTCTCCCAGACAGGCAGGTCCCGCTGAGCAGCCCAGCTGCTTGGCCAAAGCCGCTGTGCGGTGACTGAGGACTGGCTCTGTACCGGACTACGGCTGTCCTTCTGTTCCAGTAACACCATTTGCTTTTGCAAACTTGCCGCTGGCTTTGACCTATCTCCAGCCACATTCTGGCTGCCCCACGCTGGTAGACATTCAGGCTCCTGTTTCTTGACCCTTTCTTTACCCCAGACCTGAAAGAGCACTTGGGTGCTCAAACCCCGACCCATTTCTCCCAGCTGGCTCAAGCTGGTCTAGGAAAAGAAATGAGTTCTCCCTGCAGGCCTGCCCTCACTTAACTTTGCAAGAGGAAATTTTCTCCCGAGCTCCAGGGATTGCAGGACATTTTTGATGTGAGGGAGATATGGAAAGCAAACCTGACCTTTTCAACCAGGGAAAGGCTGTTTCCCCACAAGTCTGTCTCGCAAAAAATGTTGGGTTTTATTTTCCTCCCAACGCAGCACTGAAAACAAACATCCAAACCTCAAACTTTGTTACAAAGCACAATTGTCTCTCCAGACCAGCTCTTACACATTTCTATCCGGCCGTGCCTCCCCGTGCTGCTCCCCGCCTCTCTGCAGGCTCAGGGAGTGCGGTGGGATCAGCCTGGGAAGTTATTTTGTTCCCACCAAACACCTTGGCTAGCAGTGGAGTCCTTTTATTGCCGGGATGTCATTCACACTGTGCTTGTTTAACACACATACCAGCTGCCTCTTTTCATGCTACTGCTCTGAGAACGGAGATTCACGAGGACTGAGCTCATCCTAAGTTCACAGGAAGATGGGCTCAGATGGGGACGTGGGATGTAAATCCCCTTGAACACTGCATATATTTGCATCTGCATCTGAATTTACATCCTCTCTCTCATCACAAAATTCCTTTGTCGTGGCGTGTTGGGGAAATGCAATTCATCCCTCGCAGGTTGAGTTTGGAATTTTTTTTTTCACTGTTGGTGACTGGTTTACTTTGCATTGATTTTTAGGGTCATACAATGACCAAAGAAAGACTTTTTTCCATCGAACAAAGCGACTGCTGCTCAACAACCACGTGGCCCCCAAACCTGCAGCACCTGGAGTGTCACCATCTCCTTGGGCAGCCATAACGTGGCACATACGTGGAGCAAGCTCTTCCTCGGTCACTGTGACTGTTTTCCCACTTTAGGACATAACAGAAGATCCTTTCAACAACATTTCCTTTGAAAAATAATCCATCTAACTCTGTTTTTGGAAAGTGCTCCATGCTCTGCACAGGAAGAAGTTAATTACTGTCCGGGGGGTGAGGGCGTGTGTTCTCAAATGTTTTAAATGTTTAATTTTCTTGAAAGAAAAACCATCTCTGATCTCTGTTGGATCCTCTCCCTGTTTATACAGAGGGTTTCTATTAGCAGGGCCAACAGTACATCCCCGACCGCCACGTCCGTGTCCTTTTCTTCTTCCCTCAAAACAGGAACCCCTCCCAAGGGGTGTGTGTCCCACCTCTCCATGCACCTCTCCCGAGGGAGCGGCGGTGGCCTGAGCCCTCCTGACAGCGTCTGCCTCCAAGGGCTGCTCCGTCCAGACCCTCAGCTGGGCCAAAACTCTCTCTGACTACTGCAACTTTTCCTTTCCTGCCCATTTTCCAGGAAGATGAGGAAGGAGGGGAGGCTTATCCTCTTCACAGCCCCTTCCGATGAGGGTCTCCGAGTAAAGCATCGCTGAGATCTTTGCTGGTGGGTTCAAGCCAACTCCTGCTCACATCAGCTGGGGATGGGCCATGGTGATGAGACATCCATAGCTATTGCAGATGAGGTTTCCATGCAGAGGGTGTCCCACAGACATCCCTGTCTCCCTGTCATGGAGAACAGTGCTCGCTGTAGGGACATCATTAGCCTTGCTTAGTCCCAACCTCCTCTAATGGGAATTGGGGTCTATCCTCCATCCCATGTGCACCATGGAGGGGCACAGGCTTCCAGGCCCACCCAGGGGGTTCCATTTGCTGGCCCCCAGCTTGTCGGGGTCCTTTACAGGGTGCTGAGCATCCCTGGTGTGGAGGCCATGGGGAGATGGACTCTGTGGTGGGACAGCCCTGAATGCCTAGCCGTGTGTCGCCTGCCAGGACACCCTGACCCCCACGGGCTGCCATGGAGGATTGATTTCCTTTTGTTATTGCTGCTTATCTCAGCCTTACTGGTGCTGCTATCAGGGCATTGTCGGGGTTGCTAATTTAATGCTGATGAGAGGATAATGAGGGCAGCCACCAGTGTTGCAATACCCATTTGATTTTTATTTTATTACGGTAAGGAAGAGGTGACTAAGAGGAAGGGGAGCAGGGGTCAGGGTGAGTTGAGCATGCCGGCTGCATGCTGTGGCATTTCCAGATTTTGCTGGAGACTCAGGTGGGCAAACCCTGTGGGGCCTCCTAATTTCAGAGGTTATTCCATGAAATGCTCAAGGCTGGGGCTGTCATCTTCCAGGGAGCCTTGTATGACACCTTTGCATTGGGGTGGATAATGGTCTCAGGATCCTATCCACCTCCAGGACCTCTAGGACAGCATGGGCTAGTGTTAAATGAGTGGGGTCTCATGGGAGAGCAGATGGACAGGGTTTGCTCTTCATCCATGTGTGTGGAAATGGAGGGGATTATCTGTGGGGCTGCTGTTGGGTGGAGAGGGGCTTTGGCGCTTGGTTGTGGGGCTGGAGGAGGGCGGACGTTGCACAGGTTGAGATGAACAAAGGGGACTTTGAAGGCTCCGCATGCTGGGCCTCATGGCTCTATCTCCTAGGGTGTCTTCAGACCTCTCCCAGTCTTAATTTTCAACTGTTAAGTTCTTCTGGACTCATCTCCCAGAACAACTGGTATCTCGCACCCATGGCTCGTGTGCTCAGAAGTGTCCTACTTTCCCCGAAAGTCCACAGACCCCATCCTCCAGCAGGCTGGGTATACTGTGTAGCACTGCGACCTGAGGAGCAGGCTCAAAACCGACCTCTGAGCTGCCCTTCTACACCACCAGCTGTATTTTGGGCCCAAAACATCCGTCCTGTGGTCAGGATGAGCCGAGCTCAGTCTGCAGCGAGCAAACCAGGCTGGTGCACAGAGCGCAGCTGCATCCCATCGAGCGTGTGTGGATGTACCCGGCGAGGAAGGCAGCGATGCTGGGGGAGAAGTGGGAGATGGAGAGGATGGGAGGGAGAGGAGATGAGGCGGAGGGCAACGCGGGAGTTCTGGGGAGGCTGCGGGGGCCACGGGCACGTCCAGACGAACCCATGTGCTGCTCTTTGCATTAAAAACTGCTGCGGCTGGCGGAGAGGGCTGCCTGGGGAGCACTCAAACATGCCTTTGCTGGGTCAGGGCTCCTCACAGCTTCACTCTGGCCGTGGGGGCAGCAGCGATGCTTTGCAGCAGGCTGTCGGGTGGCTGGTGGTGCTGGAGGAGCACCAGAATGACTTTATTTTGGAAATATGTCCCTGTGAAGCACTCAGTGTCCCTCGGCCATCCCAGCCCAGAGCCGGCTGAGCCGCTGGGACCTCCTCTGCTTGTGATTGTGCTCGCTCCGTCTCTTATCGCTCTGCTGGGAAAAGAGATGGCGAGAAAGCGAGCCAAACCCGCGCACGCTGTCGCTCCCTTCGGCACACTTGAGCCAAAGACTGGTTTCTTTCTTCCTTTCTTTTTCCTTTCCTTCTTCTTTCTTTCCCAGGCATATTTTTCAGGTCGATAGCACAGAGGAGAGGGTGATAACGTGGCAGAGCTTTGGCCAGGAGCGGGAAGCGGGGGGACGGTGTCGTGGCGCTCGGCAGCACCGTCTCTGCCGTGGGGCCAGCCGGGTGCCAGGCAGGAAAGGGCGTCCCCAGCCCTCGCAGAGTGGGACGGGGAGGAAAGGAAAGGGACGTGGACAGGAAAGGCAGAGCGGCGCCCGGGGGGGTCACGCCAGGCGGGGAGAGCACCCGGCTCCCCCCCGGGCAGGTTGTGCCCTTCAGCCTCCCCGCGGGCTGGAGCTCGGGGCCGGGCGGGACACAACAGCGCCGTTGAATCTGGCCCAGAATAAACAGCCTTCTGCCGCTGGAGAAAACAGCCGGCCTGTTTTCCAGGCGGACGGGGAAACGGTGGAGCCTTTTTCCTCTGGCCCCATTCCAGCGGGGAAGCACAGCAGCGTTAACCCGCTCAGCCTGTGCGGGAGTGGGGAGTTTGTCCCGGGACTGCTGCTGGCGTCCTTGGTGATGGGACTTCTCCCATTTGGCTGGTGCTTTGCAGAGCAGCGAGGTTTGGCATTGCCGCCGGGTTTCCTGCTCTTACTGTGTCAACCGTGGGTCCCCTTGGACGCCATGGATTAGGGACCTGCTGCCTGGAGTCCTGCTGCTCTGCCGGCAGCGGTGGTGACCTGCTGGGAGAATGGAAGGACCTAGAGCTGGGTCAGGCTGGATGTTCTCACCCAGCTTCCCACACACCAGGGACGAGGTGACTTTGCAGACCACGAGGGGAAGAACAGCAAAGAGCAACCCACACCTTCCCAAAGGTCTTGAAGTCCATCACCTAATAGTATTATTGGTGCCAAAACCAGAGCCTTCCCCTCCCTATGGGACATGGCAGCCCCATGAAGTTCCTGCGTGTTTGCAATTTGGAGTGGAGCTGAGCTGAGCACAGGCACGTGAGCCAGTTGGCTACAGACCCCCGAGAGCCGGCGATAGGATGCCTCCCCATGGGAGGAGCAGCTTAGCATAAATATTTAATGGCTCCAGTAAATATTTAACTTCTCTGACATGAGTGAGGATGGAAAAAACAGACCCTGGCGGGCAACCTCACAAAGCCCCTGGGTGAGATGCTTCTAAGTGCTCTTCCCAACTCTCAGCCCGTTGTATGGGCAGAATTCTAGGCAGGACCTGGCTTTCATTAGATGTTTGTGCAGAGCCGAACAGAAGGAGGCTGTGATCCGAAATCAGCTCATTAAAAAATAGCATGCCCTTTGCATGAGTCAAAAAAACACCCGCTCCCAATTAAATGGGAATGTCATCCATCTGAAGTTTAGACCAGCACTTCAGCTGGCTCATGCTTGGCATTAAAATCATCTTTTGGGGCATTTCTAGCTTGAGGGAGTGCTCCTGGGAGGATAAGACTTTTAGAGGATGGGCACAAAGTGCAGCAGAGGAAATTCTGCTCTTGAAGCTGCTTAATGCTGATGTTAACATTAACAGAGGAGTTTCTGCCCTCCCCAGCTATGGACAGCACATGGCAGATTGAGGTCAATGCAAAACACCTCTTCTCTGCTGAGGGATCAGGTATGTCCGGAGCAAGGGGAGACCTGCACGCCCATGCTGCAACCGCATGCAAGCCAACCCTCTCATCTGACACACTGAACCTCAAAATTTGATTGTCAGCATCATTTCCTCTCTTTTTAGATGAAACGCTGCTTGCTGAGGGGATGTTCCACACGTGCAAGATGCTAGAAAGCCCTTGTCCCATGTGTCCCACTGCCTCAGTGCAGCAGTCTGGGATCTCAGGGAGCGGCAGGCGATCCCAGAGCTCCATTCCAGCCTGTTTTATTCCAAAGAGCCAGTTTTGCACAGCAAGACCTAGAAATGTTGCCATCTGGTTGGATGTTCCTGCGCTAATAATAGTGCGGCTAAATATTTGCATGCGGGCCTCTTAGCGCTGGGGCTCCCAGAGGAATATGGGCCACATCTTGGGTTTTTAATAGAAAGTGAGCAAGGCCACGAAGTCAGAGGAAGAAAAGGTGTCAGAAAACACCAGGTCAATGGGACGGGGCAACAGGGGGACTCCACCATGAGGAGGAGTCCTCCAAAGGCTCTGCGTGACCAGCTCCAAGCGATGGTATGGGACCGGTGGGTGCCACGCGGGTCTGGGCTTGGGTGAAGCTCTGCCTCGCGCGAGGGAGGAAGCCTGACAGGTCAGCAAGCTGAAACCACTCAGACTCATCCTTCCCGAGACACATCGCCCGATACTGGTTCTCTGAACTGTGGTTTCCTGATGCAGCTGTGTGATAAATATTTATCTCTGCTCTATTGCGAAGCAATTAGGACAGCCTCAGAAGTGGGTTTACTCAAGAGGCACCACAAAAATAAGACAATTTGGATAGTGAATGTATCTATTTATTTTCCACTCATAAGGACTCTCCTGAAAGCTCCCGCGGAAGCAGGCATTTCCCAAAGCTTCGTGTATGTGTCCGGTGCGCGCAAAGGTTAAAATTCACATCTCTGTTCTCACACACCTCATACTGGTTTTACCCCAGTGTCCACCCACCAGCTTGCACCACTATAAGGGGGAGCCAGACAGACTTTAATCAGGCCACTGGCTGCAATTTGAGAGGCTTATCCTTCAGTGTCCATACGTTCTCCCACCTTCAGCCTGAGAAGGGAGGACCTTCTCCCAGTGCAGGCTATTGGGTATTGCTGTACGTAAACACCCAGTAACAGCCACTAGGCTGTGAGGGCTTGGTTTTCACTGCAGAATAAAGATATGGTGTTGTCCCAGGGTAAGGACTGGGGGTCTCATACGAGGTGCTTGGTCGTGGGGAAGACAGTGGAGGGATTTAGTCTTCAATTCAAGCTGTGAGCTCATAAGAGAGATGGTTTTCAGCTTTCTACTTTAAGATGGGTTTAGCTTTCTACTTTTAGCTTTGCCAAGGACAGAGAAGGTGCTGGGGCCATTCCCAGCCTACAAACTCATATGGTACAGGGCGGACGCAGGCAGGGTATACTAACTGCTGTGGGGTTAGCTCAGGGGTCAAGCCCCAATTTCCTGCTCATGCCTACAAGGAGCCTGATCTCATTCCAGCCCCAGGCCACTGATGCTGGGTTGCACCATGGCATTCCTCATTCGTGGGGATCAGCCTCCATGTCCCATCCCTGGAAGAGGTGTGCAGGGACCAAAGGGTCTGCACACCCTTCGTGCAGGGACCAAAGGGTTTGCACACCCTTCATGGAGGGACTGAAGGGTTTGCACACCCTTCACGGATGACTCAAGGGTGCTGCTTGCAGAAAAAAGAGCTCTTTTTATGGACTTGTAGCACAGACCCAACAAATCCTCCACGTGTCGTGGCCAGAAGATTAACTGGTGTTCATCCATGGGAGAGTGACAAAGGGAAAGAAGAAGCTGCTTTGTTGGATTTGGGAAGAGGCAGCCCCTGCACTCTCCTTCATGGGACCACTGCCTCTTGCATCGCTTTCTTCCCCTCTCCCTTCAACCGGTTCCTCGACACAAGCCTCCCCGGCATTCGGGGCCATCCCACCCCCTCCCCAGCGCCCATCACCATCTGCTCGCCTCAGCCCTTCACAGCCTGGCCCCGATCCCTCGTCCACCGCGGCTCCACAACCCTTTGTGCCATTTTATCCCCTCGGCCGTAACTCCTCCGCTTGCCCCTCGCTCCCTCCTCCTCACCCGGAAAGGCGAGAGGTGGGGAAGGGGAAGGTTTCCCCAGCTCTGTGCAGAAATGTTCAAGTGTGTCAAAAGACAAAGCCTGTCCCCTTTGCAACCCACCAGCTGCTGCTGCCACAAAAGCGGGGAGAGGAGGGGGGCCGGGAGCGTGGGGGGCACTTTGTGACCCGAAAGGAAAAACCTTGAGAAAAGAACAGAATAAATATCCCCTCCTTCCGCCCCTTCTTAACAAGAGGGGACAGAATTAAACACTTTTGTTAAGTGAGGGGCTGTCCCCCACACCAGTTAACACGGCTCCTGCGCCCTGTCCTGGTGTCGGACTTTAACTCACTCTGTGTCGTGTCTTTCTCTTCACGGGCAGAAAATTCAATTAGTCTCGAGCAAATGCCTTCCTAAAGGACACAGAAAACGAAAATAAAGAGGAAAAATCTGCTTTCATCCTGTACAGAAAGAGGCTTTTGGGGGGAAATACAGATTAGGGAGATAAAGAGGCAGGTTTAAGTCTTTCAAAAGGGTTTTTTTCCTCTCTCTCTCTCTTTTTCTTTTCTTTCTTTTCTTTTCTTTTCTTTTCTTTTCTTTTCTTTTCTTTTCTTTTCTTTTCTTTTCTTTTCT
>JAVJGG010000061.1:14702262-14726263 GCA_035590195.1 Aviceda cuculoides
TTTTCTTTTCTTTTCTTTTCTTTTCTTTTCTTTTCTTTTCTTTTCTTTTCTTTTCTTTTCTTTTCTTCTCTTTTCTTCTCTTTTCTTTTCTCTTTTTTTTCTCTTTTTTTCTCTTTTATTTTTTTCTTTTGGTTTTCTTTCTTTCTCTTTCTTTTTTTGTCTCCCGCTCCTCTCTTTCACTCTCTCTCTTGCTCTTTCTCTCCTGCAGCCATCTGATGACCAAAGCCTGTTCCCACACACACCACTGCTGAATCGATCCAAACCTCTACGTAAGCAAAGCTGTGTTTGTCTTGCTGTGAGTAAGACTCCAAACCAGCCCGGGTTTTTTGCCTGTCTATACAGCTCCTCCATCCAGATACAACGATACCCCACTGCCAGGGAAAGGCAAGGACCGATGCTGGGAACACTTCCCTGCCGGGACACCCCTCCCGCAAGCCAAGAGGCTTGGGGATTTCTGTAGGAGCCCTAGCAATTAGCGGCCACTGGAAGCCAGGGGAAACATTGCCGGTGGCTCAGCCGTGAGGACCAGCTCCCTGCGTGCGCAGGGCTCGGGTGCTGCCCGCCGGGCGCCGTGCCAGGGCGGCACGGAAGGGCTGGGTGCCTCCTCCGCAGGGCGCTCGGCAGCTTGTCGCGCCCGGTGAGAGGGGTGAGCATTTCCCGGCCATCGGGCTTCCTGCCTCTTGATTGCAGATGCTGGTGTCTAATCACCGCTTCCTCCCCTGCCTCTCAACCTGTGCCGGGGCTTGGGGCTCCCTCGCAGCCCAGCGTAGGTTGGCATCATCCCATCTTCCAGGTTCACCTCCCCCAACTGGTTTTCCTCGTGTTGTTTACCTCTTCCCTTTCCAACAAGTTCATCTTCACGTGCTGGGCTGGTCCTCAGCTGCCAACGCTCTGGAGGAGGGCTGGTGCCTGACATTGCTGCCTGCCAGAGATAAGAGTTAATCTCTGTTTTATGGTCACGAATACAACTTGCAGATCAGAGTCTCTGTGCGGAAATCAGGATCGTACAAACACTTGTGCGAGAAGGGCGGTGGGCTGGCAGCATATCCCTTTTATTGAAGCTGTTTGTTGTTTTCTTGCGGGCCTGCCCCTACAAAGTACCAAGCTTTGTTAGCAGGGAGGTACAGCTCCAGCACGCGTGGGGTGAGAGGGAGCAAATACATTGAGGGGGCAGAAGACTTCATATTTTGGCTCCTCAGAGGCTGGGCATGGGGAGTTCACCCACGAGCTTCCCCTGAACACAACCTTCTCAAAGGTACGAGGGGGAGAAGGGGAAAGAGTCGCTGTACCAAATGATAACCTGACTGCATGCTGAAATAGCTCGCAACAGTCCTGCACTGAGATTTTAAGGCATTTATAGTGTCTCTCATGGTCAAGCCTTGGGAGGGAAAGACACTCCACAAACAACACAGGAATTGCCTGGAAGGGAGAAAAGCTGGCTGTCCTTCCTTCCAGGGTTAGCCACCGCCATCTCTTTAGGTGCACCCAACATCTGGCAGGATACTTTGGGGGTTTAGCTTGCATCCTTCTCTCCCAACATCCCTCTCTCTCAAGCTCCCTGCCACACAAGCGATGGATACATTTGGCTCTTTCTGCTGGTACTGGCTCCATTGCCCAGACCACAGGGGACGATGGACTGGACCATTTTCAGGTTGCTTTTGGAGATGAACGCGTAGCTGTGGCCTCCCAACATTTGCCAGTCAGCAGGAGGATGAGCCAAGTCTCTGAAGTGCCAAAGGACAAGAGCACGTGGGATAGAGTGAGGAGATGGCGGAGTCCCAAAGCAAAAGGGTGGAAGAAGAGGAAAAAATAGGAAAAGAGACAGACTGCAGAATCAGAGGGAGAAAATCAGCTTGGAGACAGGGGTTTGTGCCTTGGCTTTTCCCTACACACAGCTCCCCCCAGTCTTGTCTCACTCTGGCCGAAAGCTGGAGAGGGACCGGTGAAAGAGCTGTGCAAAAACAGTACGGCGGGTCTCGCGGCGTCTGCAGGGCCCGACGGCTGCAGTGCTGGTTAATCAGTTACTTGCTCATAGCCCTGAGCTCCTGTGATCTGCTTTCATCTCCGAGCCAAAGGAAAGGATGGATCATTCTTCAGCAGCTTCCTCTGCAACATCTGGGCTCTGCGAGAGCCGGCTCTGCCTCGCCGGGAGCAGCGCAGCGACCGCAGCCCCCTGGGCAGGGGATGCTCCTGCCATCCCGCACCGTGGATGCATCCAAGGGGGCTGCTCGATCCTGGGCACAGTCTTGGTGCCACCAACTCTGGCCCTGATTCCAGCTGCGGGTCTCTCCAACGTGGACAACCCAGTGCACTCCAGCCTTCTGTCCCCTGTGCTGAGGTCTCAGGCCATGTACTACCCATGGTTTAAATAGTCTAAAGAGAGGGGATGGCAGACACTACCTCATGCCAAGTCCCTCATGGCCATCCATGAGGTCATCGTGGTCTCCTTGACCATTTCCCTGGACTCTTGCTCTCCTGAGGTCCCTGTCTTCTCTCCCTTTAAACAACAATTTTTTTCTTGCTCTCCCCTCCTGCAAACAGGGCTACCAGGCTCCACACTCGCAGGAAAAAATTCCCACTCCTGTTCCCCTCATGGTCTGATGAGACAAAGTAGAAAAAATGGTCAGAGGGGAGAAAAAAGGAGCTGGTTTTGAAATGAATAGAAGCTGCTGGTCAGGCTGCCACTGAACAGACAAAGGCTTTCCAGCGTGTAACTGCTTGTCTATGCAGGGAAATTAATTGGAACAGCTTTTCCAAATTAGCTGCATCTGATGATGATAAAAATAATAAAAACAAATAGTGGATTAAGTTAAATTAGGAAAAAGCAGCTTTATTCTGGAATAGGCGTGTCCACATTCCAGCATATTTTATTCCACAATAGCAGCTTTGCTATGCTCCTCTGTGCCGACAAGCCCTGACACCAGCCCCGTGCACGCTCCCGCTCCTCCTCTGCAGGCAATCCTGCCTGCTTGCTCTCCCTTCCTGCTGCCAAAGGCTCCTCCAGACTTTTTCCTTCAGGCTGCCATTTTCCAGTGCTTCTCCTTGCCTGAAAGTCCTCTGGGAACCTGGCCCAGGCTGTCTTGTGGACTTTGGTGTTTCTCATCCCAGCAAAAGCTGCCTCCAGCCCTCCCCAAGTGTGGGTATGCCCTTGCTCTCCTGCTGCCCCTGCTCCTTGCAACAGCCTCCCAGCCAAATTCGGCATCATTCCCACTTTGAAAATTCATTCGGGTCCTTCGCTTAGCGCCCAGTCCTTTCTGCTTTGCCTGCAGCTCTGAAAGCCGGGTCCCCTATTGCACAAGCTGCTTGTCTGCCTTCAGCTTAGCTCCTAAATGACATTTGCACACACATACAAAAATCCTGGATTTATTTTGGATGGGGAAAGATGAGAATTTGGCACATGCAACCAAACGGCGACCTCTCTGACCATGCCGCATTCGCAGAGCCTGGTTGCTGGATCCCATTTCATTGCTGCCAATTCCATGGGCCCAGTCTCCAGTAGGGTGAACAGGAGTGACTCTGCTGACCGTACAGAGCTACAACAGCTTGCATCAGATGAGGATCTTGCCCTTTCTGTTAGAAGAAAGACATAATTTTAATTATCTTGACATGTTTATCACTGTGAGCCTGAGCCCGTTATCTCCACGGGTTCGTTCTCAAATGTGCAGAGCTGCAAGAACACGATTGTCTTTTAGTAAAATCCCACTTGAGGTATTCCTGCAGCTGCACTTTGTGTCAAAGGATAAAAAATGTGCAGAGTGACTTTCCTCGCATTGTTAACCAGGAGTAGCTGTTGTGTGCTGCGAGCCATTGCCTACACAATGGGGCTTCAGCTATTACAGCTAATTTATGGGTCTGCATGTGTTTGCCCTGTCAAACCTTCTTGCAGGGAGGGTTTAAAGCCATTAAAAAATGGTTTGTGTTAGTTTCTCTAAAAGTTGCTTTGCTGTGCAGACAGAAATATAAAAGCTACTGGTTTGCTGTGCATCTTGTTGACTCTAGGTCCCTCCTGACCCCACGCGGCAAAGCTGGGATGGATCCTGGGGGGGCTGGCTGTGCCCTGCAAGAAGGGCAGCATCGCTGTTGCCCCCCATCTACCCATGGGAGCACATGCAGTTTAATGAGTTGCCTATCATCACTCAAACCCAGCTATCCCATCTCCCCCTCCAGTGTGCCCAAAGCAAGATCATGTCACCTGTTCTTCTTTGACCCTCATTCCATTCCCACTAAGGTGGTTTTTTTTTTTCATTGATGTTGTCCATGTATATTTGGAAAAGACTTTACACATCTGCCTTGTTGTCTGATGAGTTACCTTCCCGATTCTGCATCCGTCTCACTCTTAGACTGAACAAAGTCATCCTTGCAGATTTCCTTCTCCCCATTTGAACAGCTGGATAGTTTTAATCAGACATAGTAATTTCTTGGTGAGTCATTATTTGTATTTATTATTTGCCACACCAAAGGGCTCAGGCATCCTAGGCACAGGGTCCTTGACCAACACACAGAAACGATTCTCTCTCTCCCACCGAGTTTTAGGATCGAAGGACAAAACACAAGATAACTGGGGCTCATTGAAAAGCCCCGGACCACAGTGTCAGCCAGCCTCTCAATAGTCCCAGCATCATCATCAGGGCTAAAAATAAGTCTAGTGAGATTTATTTTCATTATTATTCTGCCAGAATATGCCTTCTCCAGCTCACGGCCTCACGCCAGCCCTGCTCCCAAAGCTTCCGGGAGCAGCTTTCCCTCCTCCTCCTCTTCTTCATCCCTGTCCTGCCATCCCCATCCCCTTGGGGACCCCCACATGCAGCCTCCCACCAGCCCTGGGGGACCCACAGGTTGCAGTAGCAGATGGCAGCCGCGGGGGCCGGGTGACCTGTTAAACCGCCGTCGGTCACTGCCTGCGAGCCCCCGCCAGCCCGGGGCTCTGTGTTTATTTGTCTAAGGCGGCCGAAAGGGCTGGTCCCCGCCGGCCCCGCTCGGCTGGCAGCCTTCATCCCGGCGATGCTCATGCTTTCCCGCCTGGATCATGCCGTCCATCCCCAGGGCCGGGAGCGTGCTTTCCCCAGACAGCGGCTTTCTCGGCATTTTTGTGTCGGGGTCTGTATAGCGCAATGCACGGCTGCCAAGGGAGAGCCCGGTTAAACTCGGATCCAGCAATGCGGGAAGGAATAAAGCAGCAAAAACCCATCTGGGATAATAGCTCTGCTCCTCAGCTAGCCTGGGAGAGCATTGCGTGGAGGTGGCTCTGTCCCCATTAACATTAGAGGAATGTGGGCATCTGTCACTGCCCTGCGCTGGTCCACGGGGACCCATCTTGGTCTCCCAGGCCAGTGCTGGGGGATGAGGGATCCTTGCTCAGGTGGGTGGGAAAAGTGCTACCGGCAAATGGTGGGGTAAAAAGGGAGGGTGGCAATGAGAAGGAGACCACGGTCACAGGGAATGTGCAGGACCATAGAAGCAGACTGTGATGTTTAATTATCAGGAGGAGGTTGGGGAATCAAATAGAACAAGTGGGTTATAAGAAGGTGAAAAGGAACAATGTGGCCAACAATTTTTAATTATTCCTACAACAATAAGGGGAAACTAATCTCCAGGCTCGGGGTGCAAATTTAATTTTCCCCTTCACTCCCCTTCCCATCATTCAGCTGAGCACAATGGCACTGATGTAGCCTGGGATGTTTCTCCTTCCCCCGAGGGCTGCCTGCCTACTCTGGTGTGGCAGAGCCCATATTCTGGCATAAATGCCCTAATCCCAGGGCTAGCAGAGGAGATTCTCTTGCTGTGTTCCTCTCTCATGTGCCTTTCAATTCACTGTTATAAGTGGGAGTATTGCAAGTCACACTAGCCTGCTACGGTGCAAGGTGCTGTACAAAGCTGCTCTGCCAAAAAAACTGGTTAGGGTTTATACACAGCAGGCAAAAGGCAGAGACAACAGTAAGGCACAGAGCGGGGACACGACATGCCCAAGTCTGCTTGGCAAGGAGGGGGCAGAGGCTTGGTGTCAGCTATAACTCACTCTGCTGCGGTGACAAACCCTATGGCAGCACTAAAGCCGAGCTTGGCCCCGCTCACATCATCAGGCATGACCGACAGAGGGTATGGGGGATGCCATGGGGGGCACGGAGCAACCCTGCCAGCCCCAGGGCTTGTCCCACAGCCAATGCAAAGCACGACACTGTGCGAGGGGAAACCTTTAAGAAGCAAAACCCTTTTCCTTTTGGGGCAGAATTGCTTTCATAGCTGTACCCCAGCACATCCAGATTCTCTGTCCTTTGCTTAATTAAGTCCAGAGCTTGTATAGTTTTCTTTTTTTTTTTTTTTTGGGGGGGGTGGGTGGGCAGGGAATAGAAAGAAAAGCAGAGAAGAATGCAATTTTTGAAAACGTCCCCCGCCTCCGCGGGGTAGCATGGGTTTGCAGCCCCGTGGCTGGCTTCCTCCACCACCCGCCCCCGCAGGACACCGGCGCTGGCCCAGCTCCCCCGCACACAGATGTGGGCTTCCCCCAGGCCCCCAGCGCTGTGCTGGGAAAGGCCAAACCTGCCATGGTCCTTTCGCAGCTCTGCCGAGAACGTCACCCCCCAGCGGGGCATCCCCCGCACCCCGCATCATCCCCAGAGTGGCAGCCCCGAGGGGGTGGGAAGCGCTTCGTCCCCCGCTCCATCTTTCCTTGGTAGGAAGGATCCCAAGTAAATAAACAGCAGCTGCTGGTGAATGGGATCCGACGGCTTTTTCCCATTCTCCGGCCGGCTCTGTGATTGCATCCAGGTGCGGGGAGCTGAGGCTGGAGGCTGAGGGCTGAGATGCTGGGACAGATTTGGCATCGTTCTGCTTGAACAGCATCGGCGGCGGCGGCAGGGTGACTCCGGGCTGACCCTCAATACATGGAAAGACAAGACCTCAGGGGTGAAAGCAACCACGCCTGGAGCCCGCGGTCTGCCTGCAGTAGGGAGGCAGTTTTGGGGAGCTCACAAGGCCGATCGCCATCCCCAGTGCCCTCTCCTCCCATTGACCCAGCTTTCACGCCCCTCTCCACAGAGGTGGTCCTCATCACATCAGGCTGTGCCAAAGCCAGCGGTGGCCCTCAAACTCGGTGGAAAGTTGGTTTGAGACACAGGAAACCAAACTCAGTTTCACTTTGGGTTGTTTTTTTTTTTTTTTTTTAAACACTGAGCTAGACCCACAGATCTGAGAGCAACCCAAATTCAAGGGCCTTTGTGGTCTGTTCTCCATCCCTGCCTGGGGACCCCCCCCAGGGGAGTCTTGGCGTTGCCCCCCAGTGCGGGTGGCAGCCCTGGCCCCCCAGAGCCATAGGGATGCTTATTGCAATGAGGAGTGAAAAGGCTCATTGTAACTCACCCCACGTGCTGTAGATTTGTGCTGTCGTGCAGGGACCCAGAACACCCATGGGTGAAAGTGCAAAGTTGCATTTTCACTCCCCCGGGGTGGGAGCTCAGTCACAGGTGAAAGGAGTCGGGGTGGCCCAGGGGACATGCGTCCCACAGCTGCGCCCGATGCCACCTCCTCTCCCAACACCCACGAACGGCCTGCCTTGGTCCTGCTGACTCCTCCAGCAGCGACTTTCCCACACTAGGGTGCAAACCAAAGCCCTTCTCCTTCCGCCACGCCAGCGTTCTCGCCGGACCCCAGCAAAATGCAACGCGTCCCCATGCCTGCTGCCCTCACACCACGCAGGGGACACTTTGCCGCCTGCACCCTGCACCCGCCCTGGCAATGGCACGGTGCCGCTGGCAATGAATCACTGTCTGGCGCGGACAGCATATCCCTCTCCATACCACACCTGCCACGCTTTGGTTCGCCCTTCCCCTGGACAAGTTTTTCCCCCTCCCTTTGAGAGTGGCTCTTTTCAGCTTCCCATGGAAGGAGCCTGTTCGCTGGTGATGGATTGCACCTGATTTCAATATCAATGAGGGCATGGGCTCTGCCTGCACAGCCCCAAGCAGCCTGTTTAGCCGAGGTTTGTTAACAGGGTCGCCCTCCTCCTCCCTTCCCTCCCTGCCGCCTCCTCCTCTGCACCCAGGAGCCAAGGCAGCAGCTGATCCCATCCTTGGGAAGGGATTCTCCTGCCAGCCAGGCGGGCAGCACCAGCGATGGCTGCGTGACGCATGGGGCAGCGGAGGCAGGGACGGCCTCGCCGTGGGGTTTGCCGAGATCGGAGAAGGGTGGTTAGCACGGGGCCTCCACCGCCCAGCATCCCGCCCAAGGCGCTCGGCGTTGCCATGGTGCCTCCTCTCCCTCCGCTGATTTAAAGAAAAATGAAAGAGGAGAAAAAAGATGATCCTTTCTTTTCTCCTAGCCTTTTATCTCCCCCTCTAAGGCTGTTACTTTGAGTCCTATGTCGAAAGCATCCATTGCTAAAGGAGCCATAAATTCAGGCGGCCCCGAGCGATGCCTTTTGCCCCCCACCCCATCCAACGGGGTGCCTTTGTTGTTCCCACTGGCTGCGATTTACGGCCCTCAAGCCAGGACTGTTCCCAAGAGTGCTGTCCCCCCTTGTCCCCAAGCTGGCGGACGAGCCACTGAGGAGGCACAGGGTGCATTTTGGCAGTACAATACCTGCCCCCCAAACCAGCAGCCTTGTTAAGTGCCGAACCCAACCTGAGCGGATGCTTTCTTCTCCACACGTTGCATGTCCTGTGGGGATCAGAGTGATGATGACAACCCCCTGCTAACCAGCTTTTTAAAGCTGTCCTGTGTTTTGGAGATCCTCAGCTCAATTCCCATCACATGGGCCAAACGGGTGTCAGCTTCCCAGCGAGGTGCAGCCTGGCAAGGCTGCGAATGGGCCTCCTAACTGCCGATCTGCAGTTCGTCGAGAGCATCTTATGGGTTTCTTCAGTGACAAAAATCCCCTGCTATGCTAATATCTTATCCAAGAGAGCAACCTCCCACACTGAGAAAGTGCAAGTGAAACCATCCCAGAAAAACACATCCTTCCAAGCTGTCCTGGCTGCCATGCATGGTCAGATCAGAGCCCGGATGGAAACCAGAAAGTCCCATAGAAAAGGTGAAGAAGAGCCATGCGAATTACTCAGCCAGCTCTGGCTTGCCCAAAGGGCAACCCCCTGGCTCTCCCTCTGCCTGCACCCTGCAGGGAACTTAAAACCATGCCTGTATCTCTGGGGATCTTACAGAAATGCCGAGCCAGAGTTAGCATCTTGTTCCCCCCTCTCCTCTCTCCTCCCAGGAGTTTAGTTAAGCTTTGTGTCATGGAGAAGAGGAAAAGGAAAACAGAGGGTGAGGGGAAGCAGTGCAAACTGTAAAAACAGTGAAGGACTCCTCCAGCACCCTGGGAAGCTCGGGAATGGGAATGAGGGTTTAAATTTTCCAACAGAAAAAATAAACCCTCCCAATGAGCCAGAGAGGTGAGTCCCTCCGGACAAGGTCAAGACTATCTGAAAGTTTGGAGCAGCCAGACAGCTTGTCCTCCACTGCAGTCCCCCAGCTTTGTCCTTTTGGGGCCTGGTTTTATGTCACCCATGTCTTTGGCTGAGTTTTGGGTTTCTGCAGTGGTTTCTGTGCTAACGCTGCTCCCAGGGATGCAGGGGGGAGCCTGTGGTAATGCTGGTGTAGCCCATTGCTGGGATAATGGCAGAGCTATCCTGCACCAGCTCTCGCTAGGACCTGGCTGGTTAAATTTGACCCCATAAACACCCTGCCTATTGCCCTTCTTTTAGTTATTAACTGGCATCTGTTGTCACACACAACACAACATGGCAGCACAGTCGATCACGTTGCCTCCAAGCCCTGTAGTGACACCCCATGACAGCAGCCGACGTGACAAGGGCACGGCTCCACCTCCCACCGTGGTGCACCTTCAGCGGGGTCCCTGTGACAGCAGCTGGGGTGGCCATCCAGGCTTGGCTCTTGCCCTGCTGACAGCAGCTGAGATGAGTTTTCCTATTCTCCCCGCCTCGCACGGTGACAGCATTTGCGATGGCACGGGGACGGGTCTTTCGTATTGCCCATCCTTCCTTCTCTAGACTGACCAACTCAAGCCTTTACCCCTGGACTTCTCTCCCCGGAGCAACAGAAGGCTTTTGCTGGCTTTTGTTGAGATTCACTTCCAAGGCTGGGGCTGAGCAAACAGCTGGGAGGGTGCTAAAGCTCCTATTTCGGAGACCCGGTCTCCAGCGGAGCCGTGGGGGCTGTTGGCAGCGAGGCGAGCAGCTGCGCAGCAAGACGTTGCATCACGGAGGTGGATGTAGGTGCGGCCCCTATGGCGGGCTGTTCGTGCCTTGGGGCTACTCTTTACTGCGGTGTCTGACAGATGCTGGCAGGTAAGGGCTGGCCGGCAGGATCAGCGCTGTCTGAAACACAAATGCACACCAGAAAAAGGTGCCGGGAGGCAGGGATGGGTAAGCACGCTGGAGTCTTCTTGACAGCTGGATTTCCTGCGCCTGTGCCAGCTCCCCGCCGCAGGTCTCTCCTGGGTTCCCGTGCGGCTCCTGGGGCCACTGCTCCCCTGGAGATGAGGGGTTGGAGAAATCTGGGGTGCAGCGAGGGGTCTGCAAACCTCCCGCCGCACAGGCAGCTTTCCCCATGTATTCACGCCGGTGGTCCCCGCCGGGGAGGGACTGCGGGGGGGTAGGGGCTTGAAGCAGAGCAGAGCAGCTTCAGCCCTCAAGTAGAGATTGGGTGTGATGGAAATGCTCCAGCAGGTCTCCAGTAGGAAGGTAAAACCCCTTCCAAGCCCAGCTCCTTGCAAAATTTGCCTGAGGGCCCAGCCGGAGGCTGTCTCCGGAGCTAACCTTGCACGGGTGAAATGTGCAGCCGCCTCCTGCACCCGCTCCGCTGGCTCCCACCAAGCCACAGTCCACAAGACAGAAGTAACTGGGATCACACGAGCCGTATCTCTGTGGGTTTTCCAAGCGAAGCCCTGGGAAGACTAAATAGGGTTGATCTCTCCCCTTTCTTCTCCGGAAATTCCCTATGTGTATGGGTTTTTCCATCCAGCCTGCACATCGTAGCAAGGAATCCAGTTTTAGTAGCTCCTGCCCTCCCGGTCCATCCCTTGTGGGAAGCACGAGCATGGCTTGTACAACGATGATGCCAGGTTGTACCACGTGCCCATCAAGTACTTTTGGCAAGTTCTGGAAGTGAGTAAAACCGAGAAATAAACGTAGGACTGATACCTATACAGACATCCGTAATATTTTCCCTGGCAGTTTTGTGGCGTGCAGGGCATCAGCATTGTGGTTAATTAAACTGTGGTCTCCACAGCAACCAGGCAGGAATAGGAGGAATTATATATTTACTTTCATTTATAGTGGCAGCCTTCATCCTGAGATTAAATGGGAACCGGCCCCTCTCCCCACACACACAGCAGCTCCGGGGCAGCTTCTGCAGCGGGAGAGGGAAGAAAAGGCTGCTTGTTTCTCAAGATGCCCTTTACTATTCAAGCTCCTTCTACGTGGTTTTATTCAGCTGCATCTTACACCAGGCATCAAGCAAGCCCCAGACTATTATGTGCTGAAAGCTTTCCCTGTGGAGAAAGCTGCTTGGATCTGCCTGGTGTTTTCCAGTCCATCTCCCCAGTGAGACATACAGACAAGTTAAAACAGGCAGATTTCAACAGGGTCTAGAAGGAGGACAGCGGAGGATCTGCCAGGCACGGAAAGGCTGCCTCCCCTTGCTCCTCGCCCTTCCCAGTGGAAATTGGGAAGGTCGCTGCTTTCCCAGCTCCCGGCATGGGGGTTTGCTTGCCCATCGGCACCCACCAGCCCCCACGCAAAGGAGCTGGTCTGCGGCAAGGAGGAGAAAACTCGTCCCGCTGGTGGCGGGGTGGGGAGGTGATGGGGAGCTGCACGACAGGGCTCTGAGCAAGGGTGGGAACTTTGCTGCTAATGTGAGCTGAAGGGTGATTAGGTGAGGGCTGATCGCAGCCCCGGCATCCCTGTGTGTGCAAGCGCGCCTGCCCCGCTGCTCCCTCGCACCCAGCCCCGAGGCATCCCCAGGGCTCCGGAAGGGAGGGCAGGCTTGGGGCACCTTTTTCCCAGAGGGAAATTTTCCCTTATCCACGGCTGGAGAGTTTCTCCAGTGGCCGAGAACAGTCCCCAAGGGGAGATGACCCCATCCTGGAGTTGGGCTTTATGGTTTTCTGGGCTCTCCAGGGCTCCGAGAATTTGCATCTAAACCTGGCAGCAATGTTTATTCACTAAATGACCCAAGAAAGGGATTTTGTGGAAGAAAGAGGTTTAGGTGAGATGTTGGTCTACGCATGAAGGCAAAAAGAGAAGACAGTGCAGGGAAAAGGGGAACAGGAAAGGGGAACTTCATGGGGCAAAGAGGAACGTTTTAAGGTCCTTTGGAGAAGAGGATCTTCACCTTTATCCAGACCAACCACTTAGTCCATCGTTTTGAAAATTTCTGCTTACAGAAGCTTGGCTCCGGAGCTGAGCTCCTTTTTGGTGAACGGGATTGAGTTCACCGAAAAATGTGCCCTTTTGTGGGGAACCAACAATGTGCAAATCCAGGTCAAATGCAAATGCAGGGCTTCAGCCAAAACAAGTGAGAGGGATCATTTGGAAGATGTCGAAACATCTTGTTTCAACATTTTTTCAAAACAAAACATTTTTTTGGCTGCTTTATTTCAAAACAGCTTTTCCTATTTGAACTGTGCTGCGAGCCAAAAGGAGAAGAAGGGTTAAAAAGGTGCAAAAAAGACCCCAGAAAGGGAAGAAAACATTGTGGGTTTAGTTGGAGGGATATTTCAGGTTGAGCCGAACCTTTGACATCTTGCCAACTTTTTTCCCCTTGGTATTTTTTTAGCACGGAGAGCGAGCGAAGAAACTCCATCCCGCATAACACCCCGGCAAACCAGGGATGGAGTTTGCCATGCAGCCGCCCCAAAATACCCCTCTGATGCTTAGAAAACCCCATCTTTCCCTTCTCTCTGCCAGATTTTCAGAGCTGCAAATGCAGCATCACGCAGCCCTGTCTCCCTGGTGGAGACACGCATTGGGCGAAGAGCAAACCCTCCCCGGGGTCAGAAATCCCCCCGCGTCCCCAAAGGGAGCCAGCTGCTCCATCTCAACGGTCTCCCCTCTTCCCTCACCCCCGGCACCGCTCTGTTTTTCCACTCGAGCATGCGAAGCCCGAGAGGGGTGAGGAAGAATACGGCCCTTTGTGTGAGCTGAATACGGGCCATGTGTTGCGCTAATGCTGCCGGCGAGCCCACCCCGAGCTGCACATTCAGCCCTAGATTAGCGCAGCTATCAGGACACATTTAGATATGGACGATTTCCTCCGTCGTCGCCGGCGAGGGGGGACAGAGTGTGGGAAAGCTCTTCTCCGGGCACGGGGCCCTTCTCTCGCCCATCATTGCCCAATCCCAGAGCCGGGGGCCGGTTGTTAATCGGATTCCCACCGCGCCGGGCAAGATACAGCAGCGGCGTGTGACCTTCCTGGAGGTGTGGGGCGGCTGAGGAGCCCTGTGGGAACCAGGGCGAGGAAGGCTCTGGTAGAAAGGAGGAGATTTTTCAGGGTTCAATAGTCAAGGTCTTTTCCAGCAGGCCACCGTGCCTGGCAAGCTCGAGTCCCACCTGTGATGTCCCCAGTTCCCGTCGTCCCCCCCCAGACAGCCCACTGGAGCGGGGCAGCATTAACCCTTGGTGGCCTTGGTGGCTGGAAATGAATTGAGGGGGACAGAAAACACGTGGGGGAGAGAGGGGGGAGGCAGATGTAGCACAGCGGTAGAAGCTGCACCCCCCTGTGTCTGTTAGTAGGTTGAAAGCCTCCCTGTCCAGGCAGGAAGGTTGGATCCAGCCTGGATCAGCAGTTGCTCCCCTACTATGTCGTGGGCTTCGTAGCGCTGAGCAGTAGGCAGGTGGTACATCCTGCAGTCTAGATGCTTGTCAGCCCTGCCCAAAACTGGGGCGCTGCGTGGGAGCACTCTGCCAGGTTGGACTGATACCCCCTTTCTGTCACTGGAAGGAACAGGGGCAATATAGAGGTTATGTGGCTTCTTCCCAATTAGCAGCATGAGAGGGGCTACCAGGCAGGACTTCTGGGTGCCCCTCACCCCTAAAACCGTGCTGTTTGCTGCAAGTGTGTGTCGTATGTTGTTGCAAATGTATGCTATTGCTAGCAACACTTGTGCAGGCGGGACATCAGCCGTGACCCAGGGCAGATCCAGGCTTGGACTGTGGCACCCAGCTCCCCACACTGGGCTGTGTGTCTCCCGCTCCCAGCAGCCGGCTGCGGGGTGACTGGTGCAGGCACGGGCTGCGATGGGGACGGCAGCCACAGAGATCTGCAGGCAGCCACGGCCTCTCCCGTCCTCCCCACCAGAGCCAAAGCACTTGGAACAAACACCAGGTGCCTTCATTGGTGCCCTACGGATGGGAACCATCAGGATGGATGATGGAAACCTTGTGAGAGGCTTTGGGGGACGGGGCTCGGTCAGCTCGTGGGAATCGGCTGCGACGGAGAGCGAACCCCTGCGGGGACACTTCCAAAGCGAGTGCCAATCCTGCCACCTCCTCCTCCCACCCCCGCGGTGCCTCCGCACCCGCTCCCGTGCTGCCTACGGCCTCCCCGCTGGGAAGGGGCTCTCATTCCCCCACCTTCCCAAAGCGGGGAGGAAGGATGGCAAACTTCACACCACCGTGTCAGGCAAGCTCCCAGCACACCTCCGCAGCATCCTGCCCCTCCGCCCCCGTGCCTTCCCACCCACCTCCTTCTCCTCCCTCAGATGTTGCTATAAAGACATCAGTGGCAGTAAAGAGGTTAATGTGTGTGGGAGGAGGAGGCGGGGGGAGAGCGAAGCGGTTCCCATGAACCGGGTCCAAGGCTTTTACAGCCTCCTTAGCAAAGCAGAGCATCTGGCCGTGGGGTTCATTTGCCCTGGAGCAGATGGTCCTGTCCTCCATCCCTGAGACCGGGCAGGCGGGCGATGGGCTGTGGCTGATGCTGAGCCCCAAAGAGCCTTTTGTCACTTGGAGATTTTGCAGGAGACGGGGCTGAGCTGCACGGAGGGGGGGGGAGAGGGACAGGGAAGAGGTGCCTGGGAGAGCTCTGAAACACTCAGCCTGGAGAGGCTCCTGTAGGGTTTTTTTAAATATAAAAAGCCTTCCAGAGCTCCGCGCTGACGCTTTAACCCAGAGCCCCCATCTTTAGCGGTGCCCCCCACCAGCTCACTTCTCTCCCAGGGGACTGGCCTCCCAGCCACAGAGCAGCACTGGGACCTCCTGGCTTTCACGCTGTTGAGTGCGTGGGCATCGGTGCGAGGAGGAGAGACTGCTCTGGCTTTGGTCAGCCTGCCTGGGCACGTCGTCTCGCTGGAAGGAGGGTTGGCACGTTCAGAGCCGCCTGTCCAGCACTGTCTGCCTCGTCACGCTGCCCAGGAAGGCTCAGGTGGGAAAGGCTGGGAGTTCCTGCTGGGAGAGGCCTTGGGAAGGCTGGAAAAGTCACATCTGTTACCTCCCCAGGGCCACTATGCTGGGCTTCCGAGGCCCAAGTGTGCCCTGAGGGCTACTTTGGGGCTGCCCTTCCCATAGCAGAGAGATACACCCCCAAAACCAGCTGCCACATTTGCCAGGTTGCCGAGCAAGGTGTTTGGTGGAGAATACCCTTGCCAAGGATGCTGCAAAAAAGATTTATGACAGGATGGTTTAAGGCTGTAACCAGAGCTGAACTTAGCAGGTTCCTGGTCTCCTACGAGGAGTCTCCTTCCAGTACGCAGGAGATTTCCGTGCCTGGGGCTGCTGGATGAGGCTGGAGCACAGTCCTGGAGTGGGACCTCAGCATCACATTCAGTGTACCATGAATCATGCCTCTGGTTCGTTTTCTTTCATGTGTGACATCTGTCTGCAGTGTCTGGAGGGAACACAGGGCTCCACATCCATCTACGCTGGAGAACAACCTCCTTGCTTATCCCCCTCTGAAGAGAGAGTTGAGCTTCCTGATTTACCCATATCTGGGCTTATGATCTCTAACAAAATAGCTCTGGGCCATCTCCTCAGCAGCTGTGACATAATTATTGTTACCAGAGATTTAAGCAAACCCTCCCTTTGCTCTCCAAGCACTACAGCACTTTCTCACCACTTCTCCCTGCACCGGAGCAGGACCCCTGAAATAGCCCCTTCCAAATTTCTACTCTGGGGCTGGGGACCTGAGGTCCTTTTCTTGGATCCTTCCCCTTCCTTGGAGGACTTCATACCATGACACCACCTTTTCTCTCTTCTCACCAGCCTCTTTAAACAATAACCCATCCTCAGTGTTGCCAGATATTATGCAATGATTTTTAAAGATACCACATCACTGAGGGTTCCTGAGACCTCCTCTGCTCAGGAGGAGGAGGAGTATCAGCTGTGCTGGTTACTCCAGGTTTTCTCCTAAACCTGACCCAGACACCCACCTGTGCTGCTGCTCCTTGGGGTCTATGGAGGTGGGAGAAAGACTGAACTCAGCAGGGACTCCAGATGAACCTCCATCATCCCTGCCGTCCTGTGGAAACTGTGTCTTCCCCCCGCCCTTTGCCAAGAATCAAGAAAATTGATGAAATCTGTGACTTTGCCAACACTCTCCTCAGCCCTCCAGGTCTCCGAGCTTCCAGGACAGCTGTAAGTTATTCTGGGCAAGCATATATCCTCCCATCCCACTGGATTTTCCTACCTCGGCTCCACCACGTCCCACAGGGACGCCAACACTAGCACAGATCTTCCTCGGGAAGCCTGTTTACCGGAGGATGGGAGCAGTTTTCCAGATGTGCTGGAGGGAAGTGGCTTCATCCAGGGACCTGCCCATCGTGTGCTTTGTATCCCCTCTAAGACATCTTTTCCTCGCACGGAGGATGCGTGCGTTCGGCAGCCAGCCCGACTCGCGTAAGCCTGGACCTGCTCCCAAACACCTCGGTCAGGGCCACGTCTGACGGGCTGCACGCTCGCGCACGTCGCGGCGGCTCGGCGGCTGCGGGCGACCTGCCCCGCGCAGCACTGGGGAGAGACCAGCCTTGCGCTGGGCTCCCCAGCTGCCGCACCCGCATTTCTACCCATCCAAGGACATCCCTCCCCATCCAGGTCGCATCCCCTCCCCGGCCAGGCATCCTGGAGGGCAGCCGCCCTAGCAGCGTCTCCCACCTGCCTGTCTCGTCATCGCCACAAATGCTCGTGATTTCCCACCAAACGCAACGTGCTCCATCACGCCAAGCCACTGAGGGCCGCCTCACAGCCTAGCGGAGGATTGCTCTTCCCAGAAGACGTAGCAAGGAGCCAGCTTGGTTTAGAGAACGGAGAATAATAAAAGGAAACGCGATGAGCTGAAGTGCAATAGGAAGTGAGTGGCTGGGTGCTAAAGACAACAGGGGAAAGTCAATGGCAAACAGCTGTAGTGCAGATGCTGAGCAGAACCGAAAGCCTCGGCTCTGAGGGCAGACTGTGCCTAACCAGCAGATGCAGCCTGGGATGAGTAAATTGGTTTATCGCTAAATAGGTCATTTGTCACGTCAGGCAAAACCAGCGTGTCACAAATGGGAAACTGCAAATTCTCCGTGACATTGCACTGTAGCAGAGAAAAAACACAGATGATGCCGAGGAGAGCAGCCAGGACACTGGAGGAGGAAGCATTGGGTAGGAAGAGAAAGGTCTTGATCCAACTACATCCCATGTTTAGGTTTAAGCAAGTAAACAATCCCATTCATGTTCAAGTGCTTTAATGTTTTATTGGGCCAGGATTTTAAAAGTGGTGAAAAGTCTGTATGAATCCAGAGCAGAGGCTCGGCTGAGAGACAAGGGAGGAACCGATCAGTCAACACGAGAAGGCTGGAGATAAGGGATCAGTCAATGACTGGTTTATATCAGCAAGGCTTCACCAGGGTTACGCAGCTTCTCAGCAGAGAGGAGCCAGAAGTGTCTTTACACAGACTAAATGCACTTGGTATCTGTACTAAATCAGGTATTTTAATGGGATCGGGGAGCTGTGAGTGCTGATTTCTTTGAGAAGAAGAGACACTGCATTCTCCTTGGACTTGTCAGTGCTCTAGATGTCATCCCATCCCGAGAGAGGCAGGGTCGTGCAGCAGCCAGGCTCTGTCTGTGCTGGATGGGGCTGGACATCCTCAGATGGGACACTCAGCAGCACGAGCTTGTGCTGCAGCAGAGGCTGAGGACCAATAGCCCTTCTTATGTATCTGGGAAGCATTTAGCATCCCTGCAAAGCCCTAAGTGCAGAAGCTAGTTGGAGGCAGGCAAGCATCTCCCACTTTTTGTGCCAGGCTGTAGGTGCTTTGTGCCCAGGACCAGCTCTGCCTGGCCGTGCCAAAGGGCATGTGGGAGGAAACGGAGACAGCCCTGGGCTTTCCTCCACATTGTCCCACTCATTGCTGAGGTTTTGAGGTTGTTGCTGCTCCCTCAGCGCAGAGCCAGGGATGACAAGATGGTTTCCTTGTGTTGCCTCCTCCTTGCACATCCAAGGCACAAACCCAGATTTGTACGTGGTGTACCCGTCACTGTCCATTCCCTGGTTGTGCATGTGTATGTGTGTGTCACCTTCTCCGTCTCCAAGCATGGGCTCAGGGATGCTTGCCAAGAGCACAGGGCTTCCATCCATACCTGCTCTTTTGTGGACATCTGAGTACAGAAGAGAAAGCGCCGGGAAGCAGATGTCGACACAACCTCCTCGTTAGAGATCAGTCCCTCTGGACCGCAGGAAGAGACGCCCATCGGATAGGTCAGGAGCGCCGGTGCCTTTCGGCATTGTCCTGCTGCTCCGGTGCCGAGCCGTGCCGCGGGTTCCCACAGCTGTGCCACAATGGAGGCACAACAGGCTCCTCTGGGGACAAAACCTAATCTGAGAGATACCGAGGCTGAGAAAGCTCTTCCTAAAAAAGACACAGTCAAAAGCTCTCGGATGCCCTGCGTCCACGGATACCCGATACGCCCGCCTGCAGTATGATTACCTCCAGGCAGGCTTTGTCCGCTCCGGCTCCCCTGAATGTCACACTTGTTCCCAAATACCAGCGGGGAACAATGTGGGGCAATGCAAGGAAAAACCTCCTCTCTCCCTCCCAGCCTGAGAGTAAATATCAAATGCCATTGCCAAAGGGGAGGGAGGGGAATGGCGAGAGAGGAGACAAAAAGGAAAAAGCCCAGGGTTCAGAGATGCCTCGGCGAAACTGGGTCATGGCTATAGGGTGACAAGCAGAAAAGGGTTCCTGTTCTCGGGGAGGGTGAGCAGACACCTCTGCCCAGTGGCTCCTCGCTGCTGGTGACCTCACGAGCAGACATGGCTGGAGGATGCCCAAGGAGAAGGGGAAATGCACAGCCATTTCTGCATGTGTCTCCAGCTACCCTATACGATATTTCATATGGGTTGAGGTGCTTGGATGTGATGAGATCCAGCAGAGATTGGAGGGCAGGAGGTGGTGGGGGGGTTGGTCTCACTCTGCCGCACTCAGACCCTCCTCATGCCAATGCCACCATGGCAAGAGACATCACCTTCCTGGGGACAAAGAAACTTCACAGGGTCTCCTGGAAGCTCTCCCAAATACCGCAGATTCCAGACCCTTTACACCACACATGGATCCAATAGCCTCTTCCCCACAGACTGCCTGGACAAGAGCTGGAAACAATCTGATTTTCCATCCTTATCTTCCCTCCCTGCTGCCGGTGAAGTCAAGTCCTCTTCAGCCCCCTCCTTCCTGTAGGCCACACAGGGTTTCTTCCTCTCTAAACGGGTCCCTTTGTCCCTTGAAGGGGATGTGTGTCCAGCTGAATGTGCCTCTGGGCTGGTGGGCTGGCTGCTGGCTCTCCCATGTCCTCTCCCAGACGGGGAGATGGTCCTCCCAGCGTTCCCATGGTCCCCGGAGCTTGGGCAACAGAGGCAGGAGCCGGGCTTTATCAAAGGCTTGCTAGAAATGCAAATAAACACTGTCACGAACGTGGTGACTATCAGCTGCGCGTCCTCTTCAAACAGCCGCAGAACGTCCCCGTCCTCTTCCCTGCCTGAGGGTGGAAGGGAAAATCAGCTAAAACACGTGTTTGTGTCAGCATGGCTGCCCTTGCCGTCGGCACCCCAGGGCCAATGGCCCCAGCAGCAGGTCCATGCCTGGGTCAGCACAGCCAGGGCAATGAGGCAAGAAAACAGGTTTTTCTATAAGTTCAAACTCAAGGTCTGACCCAAACTGATTGACACTAGAGGCAGTTTTTGTCAGGCGTTGGTGTAATCTTTTAATAAATCACTGGGAACGTGGGAGGAGGCAGAGCAGCAGGAGCAGAGGGCTGATGAGCTAGGGAAACAAATCCGACCGAGCACAAGGGACTGTAATGCATGGCCTCCTCCTGAAAGAGATTTCTCGTTCTATAGGTAACTGAAAAAACCAGTCATATTTCAAAGAAACTGGAGAAGTTACTCAGTACTGCATGGGAGATCCCCTAGTGAGATCCTGGGGGCAAGACTGGAGGCATGCCATTTAGTCTCCTTGGAGCAGGATGGATTGGTAGGGTGGACCATAATGGGTAGTCCATAGGACTTCCACGGGAGGCAGTGCCCCTCTGAACAAGCCACAGCAGGGCCAACTGCTGAAACTGCATTTTGGAGATACATAAAGGTTCATGCATTGCAAGAGTTGATGGAAGACTTCCTGCAAAGAGAAGATAAACCAAGGAGCAGCCCCGTCTGTTGCCAGATGGCCACACAGGGAGTGTGACCTTGCCTTACAAGATAAGGAGATTTATTCTGCTCCTTTTGATAGGACATTGATTAAGGCTTCCATGCTTGTGAGGGTACCGGGGGTTCATAGGGCTGAGGGGACAACGCGGAGCAATGAAAGACAAGACTGTCTTGGCTTCACCCAGAGATTTATGGATGCTGTTTGTCTTAGAGCAAGATCTGCATGACCATCCAACTGCTTGTGACCAGACCAGAAAGGCAGAATCCATCAAAACCGCCAAACTGAGATGAACTCAAAATAAGCCTCAAGACCCCTGGCATATCAGGAACCCAAACAAACCATGCTGCCAGTGCTCGTGGGGCCACAGGTCAGCTGGCTGCTCTCCCAGCAGTGTGCCTTGCAGTCCAGAAGAGATGAGCTCACCACGCAACGGGGCTGGAGATCAAACCTAAGCTGGGAGGGCAGTCTGTCTGTCTCGTGCTCGCTCTCACAGCGAGATGGGGCCAGTTTTATACTCATTCAAGAAAAACAGCTGTTTTGAGTGGATGTAGCCGCTCATTCCTCATGCTTTTTGGGTGACGGCCTCAGCTAGGGCAACTCAACAGGACTTTGCCAACGGACCTGCGTCAATCTGGAAGTACTCCCTTGGAAACAGAGCTCAGCTGCAGGTGCCGTGAAGCGGGATTTGTAGCTTAGGAGCCTTCGACGGACTGAACTCGCTGCCACTGAGTGATTTTAACCTGATCTCGGGCTCGTGAGCCCTTGCCACCTGTGAAGGCAGGAGGAGCAGCGGGAGCATGTGTGCTCTGCCGGCTCGCTGCCGCCGGGAAGCCTTCCCGCACTATTTTTGCAGTGCTGACCTCATTGCTCGTATCAGCCTGCCCTTTTCCAGCTTCCTCTCCCTGATATCTGGCTTTTGCCCCGTATTTCCTCGCGCGTTGAGCAATCACCTTAAGCCTCTCTCCACATTTCTAGGATTCTTGTTTATCTGCCCGCGTGGCGTGGGGCTCTGACAGGGCCCTGCCTTCCTGTCCTGCCTGGCCGGTTCCTCTGTTTACCTATAACACAAATTATATTTGTTTGCTTTTTTTTTAATGCAGACCAACAACTCGGTACCTAGAGAGATGTTTTCTAGTCTCCTTTCTCCATGGTCTCAGCCATCTTCTCCAGTTCTTACCACCTGCAAAAGGCATTTCTTCTGCCCTCACCACGGCAATGACTAAAACTCCTGCTGCAAGCAGAAATTCCCAGCTCAGGGAAGTCCGGAGTCTCCCAAAGCCTCTAACTGGTCCCATACCAGCCACTATTGTTTGCAGGGAGGTAAAAACTTTGATCCCAATGGGACACAGAGGGGAAATGAAAATCTCTTTGCCACCCCCACCTCTCTGCGCTCCCCCACTGACCCCTCTCCCCTCCGTGATCCCACACTCTTCCCTCACAAAGCAAATTCTTCCTGGATTATATTTTAATATCTGCAAAGCCTCAAGTTTGAAAGAAAAACAAATGTGAAACCAGCTCATGAATTTTCTCGATGTGAAAAAAAGAGAAACAGCCTCCGTCGCTCCTGAGATCCTGCGTAGGAGCTACATGAATGGATTAGGGTGGGCAGAGCTGACAGCCAGGCACTCTGTTACACCCCGGGATTGAGACATCAGGAGCTTAAACCGAAAAGAGTCGGGACTGTCATGCAGCACAAGAGGAGAGCACGATGGCAACCATCTTGGGAGCTTAGTCTCTCTTTCCCCACGTATTTCTGACTTGTATCCCTGGCTAATTTGGGCATTTATAATATATGCTCCTGGTAAAAGTGATTAGGTGGCACTGCAGGGTCTCGGGGATGGTGCACCACCAGGAGCATGGTCCTGCCTCCTGGGGAAAGCCTGTCTGCAACAACATCCCAGCCTGCAGAGGCTGGGATCGAGCTAGGAAACAAAGTCTTGCCATTCCCTGAGCTTTTCCCTTTTGCATTTGACCCAGTTTGGGCTTGGGGGAAGTGACAGCTTGTCCGTTCATGGCTCTCGGTGAGGGAAGCTCCAGCCCTGGCTGGCCCCAGCTCAGCGCGTGGGCTCTGCAAAGCCCCAGTGCGTTTTTCTGTTTTGCAAAGGGATGGGGTTGTTACGAACGGGAAGCAAGGTGAGAGATAACGATATAATACGGTTTCCTCTTCCCTCTCAGCTGCCAGTTTGAATCCAGCCCAGGTCGGTAGTGGAGGATGCCGTTGCTGCTGGGTGCCTGTCCAGCGGTGTGGGCAAACCACGCTGTCTGGCTCCAGTCCCACTTCCTATGGGGCAGGTGGCCGCATCCCCTCCGTGGGTTTGGCACTCTCCCTGCGCCCTGTTCCGGATGAGCAGGCAGCAACCAGCTTATTCCAGAATAAAAGTCATGTTATTCCGAGTGTGAAAACCAGGATAACTATTCTTGAATAATGTCCTTTCTCCACCAGAGTGGACAACCCACACCCAGGATGCCATTCCTAAATGGAGATTGCAGTTAATTCTCTAATTGGGCAGCACTTGAAATAAACTCAAAAGCAACGCCCTTGTCATCCTTCAGTGTGGTCCTTCAAGGTCAGGGAATGGGGGACAAAGGGGACCCTCACAGGGAAAAGGGCAGAGGCCGTTCTGCAGCAACGAGAGGAGCAATCATTTTGCTGAGGACGCCTAGTCCCTTCCAAGAGTACAAAACGCCTGGCCTCCACCCTTCCTGACGCAAACCTTTCTGAGCCATGGGGAACAGGAACGAGGAGTTTCCTCATTTTTTGCTACCAGGTTTTGACGATGGTCACTGACCTAAGTTCTTCCTGGGTAGTATGCAGAAATCGTGCACAGTTCTCAACTACATCTTGGTTTCCCAGCCTACAGTACACTTGCTTGTTTCTTGGCTCATCTTGTTACAGCAGGCTGTCCACGAGTCCCAGGGTACCTCACAAACTGGGGCAGCTGCTCCCAGAGCACCCAGTGCAATGGCTAGGCTGGGTTATTTTCTCCCCTCCCAGGCAGGAAAGTTAATTCCCAGTGTTTTGCCTCTGTTTCCTCTTTTGTGTAAATAAATCCAGGTCTGAAAAAAGGCTCTTGGCCTCTCTGAGTGTTGGGAGCAGCTTTCCACATCCCTTAGCTGGGGACTTCCCCACTGGGCTCTTCTGTGTGGGACAGGCATAGGGGACTGGGGCAGGGACACTGGCTTGCAGTACAGGGACATGGGCTGTGTCTGGCCAGCAGGTCCTAATGTCACTTGGGCTTCCCAGGTACCCTGCTCGTACACACGGGTCAGTAACTTCAAGGGGACTGCTCAAAACCTCGGATGAGTGACCAGCGCCGGGCATCTTGGTGTGAGGTTCCAGCATGTGGAGGGAGCTGGAAACATGCGGGGGGT
>JAVJGG010000061.1:14750325-14766294 GCA_035590195.1 Aviceda cuculoides
CCCCGCCCCCCCCCGCCCGCCCCCCCCCCCGCGGCCGCGTCCCCCGCCAGCCCCCCCCCCCCCCCAAAACCCGGGTGGCTTCGCCGGGCGGACGGTGCCAGGTTTGTGCCTGTCCCTGCTGAGGGCAGGGGGCCGACAGCAGCAGCGAGCCCAGACAGCAGAGCAGTGGCACCACAGGGGTGGGTGGGGGGTGACGTCCTCGCCATGTCCGCGTCAGCCCAAGGAGTCCCCCCTTATTTAGGGGGACACAGGATGGGCTGGTAAGTTCGGAACCGCCTTGGGGAGCAGGGGCCGTGCCCGAGCAGCCCATCCACTGGCCCTGGAGCAGCAGTTTTTGGAGTGAATCATGAGTGACCGAGTGATTTACGGGGTGGAAGCGCCAGGTCCCGTGGTGCTCAGCTGGTGGGAAGAGGAAGCGGGTGGGAGAAGGGCTCCAGCACCAGCATCTGCAGCACCTCGCGGTGTGAGAAGGGAGCTGTGCTTCCTCCCACTCCCCTCCACCGACCGGGCAGGGATTAAAAAGCCCTGAGCAGGGATTTTCGCTGAGGTCATGGTGAGAAACGCCGCCTGCTCCAGGCGCCTTCCTGCCAAGGCAAACCGCCCCGCGGTCCGGCCGGCACCAACAGAGACACCAGCCCCAGAAGGAAAAGTCCTTCTGCTCCTGCCACCACCCATCCCTCCTCCACCGCGCGACAGCACGAAGGCACGGCAGCGTGCCTGGCTGCTCCGTGGCGGTGGCTGGACCCGCGACCCAAGGTGGCCGTGGCCAGGCCACCCTCCTTCCCTGCCCGGCCACCTGAGCGGGTGAAGGCTGCTGGCAAACGGGCTGGGTGGTCACGTCCTTCTGCGCCGCGGTGCTGGGGTCCACCAAACTGGTCCAGGCTGGGCTGCAAATATGGGGTGTGGAGGAGTCCTGCCAAGCCCTGGGGCTGCAGCGTGGCCGGACTGGAGCATCTCGCCCCTCCTGTGGCTTGCAAACCCTTCCGACTGCCAAGAGCAGGACTTCAGCATCCCCATGCGGTCAGATAGATCGGAGTCTTCCCGTTCAGGCTTTTCCTTCAAGCTGACGGGCCAGCGGACGCCCAGCTCTCTGTCCTGGCTTCCCTCCCAGTGCGAGGAGAGGCCACGACCTCCTGAAAGCAGAGGTGGTCCGGCAGAGTGGGATGGGGAGATGGGGTCATTCCTCAGGGACAAGGGTTAGAGAAGACGAGACACAATTTCAGCTGCCTGCTGCCTTCCCTGGACACATGGGGAGCCAGAGTCCCGATGGGACCCTCTCGAAGGAGAACCATGAATCCAGCTCTCAAGTGCATCCGATGGGAGATGTTGGGCAGATCCAGGCTTCGGCATCAGGATCAGATGCTGCAGGCACAGCGCCACATCCAGCGGAAAACATTACCTGTAGCACGGGCCCTTTCCCACCCCAAGAGGTGACAGGAACTGGGGACATGTAGTCAGTAACTGCATCCCAGCCAGCACACCACAGCCACCAGCTCTGCCTGCTGGTTTTCCAGCCGTCAACCCACCGACAGCTCCCGGAGGCAACGCTCCTGTTAGCACAGCTCAGCACACCGCGGGAACAAATACATTTGAAAGCAGCGCTCCGGGGCATCCCTCCCTGCCTTATCTTCGAGGCCAGAGATCTAACAGACCACTACTGAAGGCTGATGAGAAGGCAAGGTTTATTCAAACACATACTTCACCCTCCCCTCTGTTTTCTCCCAGCTCTGCCTTGCTCAGGAGAGAGCCCTGCCCTGCTCCTGCTGGGACATGGAGCTGTGCAACAGGGTGAGCGAAGCCTGCGGCTGCTGGGGACGGCTGGCTGGAAGGCACTGGGAAAGGTTGCTGGAGAGGTGGCCTTTGCATGTTCCCATCGCTGGTGGGAGTCCAGAAACCTGGTAAAATATTTACGTGCTGATTCTGATGGAGGCTTTATTTTCCTTCACGCCAACAGATTTCCTCCACTGCTCCAAGCCCTTTGTACCAGAGAGCAGGTTTAATCATCTCAGATCAGGGATGAAGATGGAAAACATGGGCTCCTCCTTTAGGTGGAAAAAAAAAAAGAGGGGAGGCAAAGCTGTCACTTATTAGCGAAGGGAGGAAAATTGGTGTCTGCTGAGATTTACAACCATGAGGGTAAAAAGCACAGCAAGAAGCTCTCTGTGGTTCTGCACTGTACTGATGGACAGGACTCGAGAGCATGGGTGTGGGCTTCAGCCCTACAAACACACACAGCACTTAAAAAAAAAAATACACCATGAACAAAGACAGAGTTAAATTATTGCTTGGACCAGTCTGGCCTTCCAAGGAAACAGGACATACCTGTGCGCACGCGCTCCCATGGGGAGCAGGGCAGGACCAGCAGCACTGAGGAGGAGGGTGCCCAGGAGCCCAGCTCAGGTCACAGGGCGGCAGGTTGTGGTCCCCTCCCAGTGACCTTCAAACTGGCTCTGCCACTTGGTGGTGACATCCAGGACCGTCAGCCTGGGCCTTACAGCATCACCGGGTAGTTTGGGAGCTTTCTGCTTTAACCCGCAGTCGGATCAAGAGCAATCGGCACTGCTGGAGCTATCTGCTGTCACCAACCCTGCTAAGGGGCTTCTCCATGCCCCTTCCCACCCCACGTTTTTTTCCCTCTTCCCCCAAAAGACCCACACTCCCGCACGAGGCGCTGCTCCGCTTCCCCCAGCCCTTGTCCTAAGGGGTCAAGTTCAGGCGCAGCAGCATCTGGCAGCCAGAGATGCTGTTTGGCTTCACCCCAGTTTGGTGGTGGGGAGTTTCCCAAAGACCCATAGCCGGTAAAGGATGGGCTGAAGTCGGGGGCAAGAAGAGCCCAGGACAGAGGCAGGAGACCAGTCCCTTGATTCGGCTGGCAGGATCAGGCCGAAAACAGATCAAGAGAATTACAGGAAGGTAAAGCTTTTAGTTCACTACTTGATAGAGAGGCGGCAGAGCCGGCCTGCGATCAGAGAACAGTACAGGCGAAGAACTAAGAAGAAAGCCACGACAGCCTGGGGCAGAGCCAAGAAAGAGGAGCCCACGCTGAGCTGCACCGGCTCCAACGGCACGTACATACGTTTCATTCTCTCCCGAAGAGGGCCGCCTTCGCGGCGGCCGAGCTGGTGGTGTACCCCTCCGTACCATTTTTTCCACACTACTTGTACTTCTGCTGCTGAAAATGAAGTGTTTGCCTTCGCTGCTGCTCCAGGGCAGCACAAGCAAAGCAGCAGCGGGGGCTCGGGCGGGGGGATCGCACCCACCGTCCGCCGGGTGCACATCGCCACAGGCCGACGTCCACGTCCCGGAGCGGCTCCAGCATCTTCTGCGGCGGTGCCTGTACCCCCCGGAGGTCCCCAGTATGAGGATGGCACCAGCCCAGCTCCGTGCCCCCATCCAGGCTCCCTCCAGAGCTCGCCCTGCCAGCCCCCCCAGCTGCAGACCGCTCCGGAGGGGTACAAGCCACATCACTGCTAAGGCAGGATTAGCGCAGCTTCTCCCGGAGGGAACGTCCGCATCCATCAGTTTCCTTCGGAGGTTCTTTTGAAGCTGCTCGATTCAAGTTTAACCGTCCAGTCTGAGATTTCTAACAGCAGCCAGATGAGGTTGAGACCTGTAAGCAAAGGAAGAAAGCAGCCCTGCTAACACCCGCGCGCACGCTTCATCTCGCGTCGCGGGACCGCCACCCATAATTTGATTTCTGTAGTACAAGGCACTCGCATCCCTATTCCTTCCACCCTCTACTAGCTATTAGACTTTATGGCTCTATTACCTGTCCTCACTTCATGGATCTACCACAATGTATGAAAGGTAATAAAAAATTCAGGCAGGTCTATGAACAAGGAAAAAAAAAAAAAAAATCAATAAATAGGAACAGTAAATTAAATAAATAAATAAAACAGGAATAGGTTTTAAATCGTTTATTTTTAAAACATGAAACCCAAGCTGAATAGAAACCACAGAAATTACATTTAGGTTTTTTGTTTAGTATTTGCAAACCAAAAGTTACAGTAAAAAATAGCTACATTACAATCAATAGAACTACAGAATTAAAAGTAAAGATACAAAAATGGGCTCAATCCTCTTTAAGCCTCACAATTTAAAAACATTTTGGGTAAGTGCAGGAACACTTGAAAGAAACTAGCAGGTCCAAAGTTTAAAAAAAAAATTATATATATTTATATATTATATATGTATATAAAGTGGTATGATATACAACCATTATGGTTAAGAAGAAAAAACAGAAAAGTTACAAAAAGGCCAGGTACATGTTCACCATTAGGTTTCTGTGCACAGTGTCCAAGAAAATAAACTTCCCTCTGAATGATGTGAATAAAACTCATAGGGCCTCCCATTAACAAGGGACCTGAGGCACGCGACGTGACGGCTGGGCAGCTGGACCCAATGCAGAGGACAATGAAAGAACTACAGCTTTTTCTGGGACTTCAGTGGCCTCCTGGGCAGAGGCCACTGGAGAAGTCTTGGTGTGAGATTAGAGGAGGAACAGGAAGGAAGGAGTTGGGAATTGCATAGTGAGGAGCAATGTAGTATCAAATATGCAGAGCACCTAAGAGCTTCATGCTACAGTTATCCTCTTTAGGAAAGGAATATTTTGAACTTTCTGGTTGTACATCAATTTATGTTCCACTTTGTTCACGCATGTAGCCACAGGGGCTGGGTGAGCACCCAGGAGCTCCAGCCCACCAGTAACCCATGACTTCTCTCTCCCAACACGCTGGGCAACACGCTCACCATCACGGCTTGGCAGGAGATCCCACTCCCCCCTGAAAGCACAGATGACTTGCTAGCTATCTAGGAACTGCTACCAAAACATCCCACGCTTCTGCTGGGCCTCCTGGAATGACTAGGGAAGCCATCCATAGCACGCACACAAATAACTTCTAGAAAAGGGGAGTAGGCTGTGATGAAAGAAGCCACCTGGTTAAAGGTGTAGATTAATTCTTGTCAGGTCTCTTCTCTCAAGGCATTAGATCTACTCCTTGGTAGCTCCCTGGAGGGCTTTTCCCCTCCCACCCAGAGATGTTCACTGAGTTACACTAACAGACTTGTTGCGTTGGGGAAGACCCTGGCTTCTCCTCGGTCCCCAGGTAGGAAGCACTTCAAAGACAGCTCCTCAGCCTAGCTGAAGGAAAACGCACCCACCTCATCTACTCCCGAATCAGGTGCGGTGGCTAGAATTGACAAGCCAAGACACCTCTCTCTTCAAAGGGCTCAGCATGGTATTTCAGTTGCTGCTAGAAGGAAGAGAAGGCAGGACCTGAAGTGAAGCCTGGGTTTATCCGCACAGGTACCTGGACCTCGCTCTTAGGCGTATCCACCCACTCCTGTCTGCTATCGCCCTGCAGCACCCAAAGCTCTCATAAGCGATGGCTAAGCAGCCCCCCCGAGAAATTGTTTACTCTCAGAAAGGCCAAACTTTTTATGTATTTTCAGGGAACTGCTATGGAAATCCTAACTTAGGATCGCTTAAAACCCCATGCACTGTGTCCCCCTCAAAGCACTCAAATGAACATCCTTGCATCTTGGCTGAGATGACTGTACACGGAAAATTAACACCTATCAAATGGAGAAAACTTAAAAAGGACAGGAGGGGAAGGGAGCACTCCATCCTTCACATTTGGATACACGCTAAAAATCTTAGCTTGAACCCTTTTATCAGCACATAAAATGAACTCAGTTTAATAACACATACAGGATACAAACACTACAGTTATATTCCCAAGACAGCACAAGAAATTCACAGCCAAGTCTTGATTCGATTTCCTTTACAATTACAATGCAGTCTTGAACACTGGACACAAGAGTCCAACATGCTATTTACATTTCACATTGTGGAGATGTTTGTGTGCTTGGAAGAGTTCTCAGTTCCAAAAGAAAGTGTCATTCACACATGATGATGCAGTGGAAATAAACCAAGCCAACCAGACAAGCCCATGACCACATTTGTGCTTCTGAAAAAGTAACATGAAGTGTCTTCACCGATGCAGTCACCTTCAACTGGACAAGCTGCCTTCCATTTTGCAGTCAGCGAGGTGTCCAGAGGCCAATCTCATCCCCCCTGAATTCTGGACCTTTTTGCTAGCAACCAGTAACGTGAGTAATGGTCCAATAAGGTCAGCTGGGACACACCAAGTGATATGGCCTTGGCATTTTGTCACATTAAAAACAGAGACGCACAATGGAAGAGAGAAGTCTCTACAGCTTTACCTCCTACAGCTTGAAGAGCTTGGACTCCCTCAACCATGAATGCCATCTAGAACAGATGAGTCTTCGCCAGATAGCACCTGCTGTTCACCCGAGAGGGAGGCACAGAGTCTGGGAGATCTTGGCTTTTGAAAGTCCACTCCTCAGACGAAATGTGACCATATGGATGAGACTGATTATGTCGCAGCCATAAGAATAGGCAAAGGCCATCTGTTCTTCAGCAGATCTGTTCAGACCAGCCTGCAGAAATGCCACACTGTTGCTCAAGGTTCCAGTAAAAAAAAAAAAAAAAAGAAAAAAAAAAAAGAAAAAAGTAGTAGTAATAATAATAACAAACCAAAAGAAACCCATTTGTCTGTGTTTCCTATCCAGCGCTCTGCACAGCATGCAGCGGGGCAGCAGAGTTCCAGGATGCTTTACAAAAGTGCAATATCCATGTCAAGTAAAGGAAGTGCTGGCTGGACAAAGGTACACAGCTCACACTGCAGTCACGTTATGCTGGCCTCCAGAGAACAAAATGTTATCTCCGTAACATTCCTTCCAGTTATATTTCGAAGTCGCAGAGCACGTCTCTCTACATCTGTGCCTTGCTGCAAGCCCCAGACATTGTCAGAAGTTGTTCTGGGTGTTGTGAGTGGCTATGCCAAGCCTTGGAAGGAAGCAGGTCAAGGTGGCTGCTCCGTTAGAAGCTGCAAACAAAGAGGCATAGGCTCGCTCCCCCGTTATCCCTGCTGGCACAGACAATACCACCGTGACAATTTAGATCCAACCCAAAGTGCAGTCACACGCATGTTCAGGATGCATTCTGCATACAGAAAAGTCAATATACAGATGCACTTGTTTTCACAGGGTCCCCCACACCCTCCAGCCTTCAAAACACTTGCTTTCAATGAGTAGGACTGGGCCACAGATTTTAGGGCAGCTCCCCTAAATTGATAACGTAAGTAGCAATCCGAGCACAATCTTGCAAGTAGAGATGATGGCAGAACAACTCAGTCTTAATAAGGATTATATGGCTCTTGCTTCTTTCTTCACAGTGAGGGGAAGGTTCAGTTCCCCCCAGACAGCAGTTGCATGCTTCGGACCCTGCAAGCTAACCACTCCACAAGCTTGCTCACCTGGGTCTCCTGGTAGGCTTTAAGACAGGGTGGAAAACCTGGCGCTCGTGAGCCACAGTGTCCCTCCATACCACCTGTGACTACATTTCCCTGCCCTTGTTATTTGATAACACAGAGGTATGTTTCAATGTGAAGCCCATCAAACATGTCTGAAAGGGCATATTCAGTCCTGAGCAAGAAAATCCTGCTTCCAGAGATTTACGGTGAAGTGTGACGTTTTCTCCAAAACCTTCTCGTCCCGTCTGCATGGGGGTGCCTCCTCCCTGTCTCCCTCACTCCTTTGAATGGCAATAGCTGCCCAACAGCTTTTGCAGTCTATTAGTGGTTTCTATCTTAAGAGGAGTCTCAAAGCTTGCTCTTCCACAGAGCTGGTACCATTTTACAGCAGATACCATCATCCTAGTTAGCTACCTGCTAGGAACAATTCCTACCTCACTGCAAGAAGGCAACTGACTTGAGTTAAAGGCAGATTGGTAGATTCTGTGCCCCGTACAGCAAATATGGGGTAAACAGACACCGAGTCTGAACATCACTGAGGTGAAGACTAACTGCCTCTGCCAATGGCTCAACTGCAGTTTGAGACACTTCCCACTTTATTTCCTCTGCCAGTTATCTAATATAATGCTCAGCAGCTACAGTAAGATGCCCCTGCTCAGAGGTAAAAAGACAAAAAGGAACACCACAGTCACCCTACTGAAAGGGCAGTACTTGACAGTACCTCCCAAGAGGCAGTCTCCTCTTCCAGTAGGAAGCTGTCAGTGCCCTTTGGAGCACTGCTCTTCAGTGGAAAGTACAGCACCAATGGAGGATGTTGCCCTCTGCAGGCACCCAGCTGCCTCTTTGTAAGTTGTGTTCTGCCTCATGTCGAGAAAAATGCCTTACATGTGCCTTAACATGGTCAGATAGTGGTTAGCAATGTGCCTCAAAAGACAAAACGAAATAAAATAGAATAAAATAAAAACCTGTCCTGACAGTCACAATGTTCTCCAGAGGTCATTTGGGTTTCTGACTCTGGAACACAGAAGAAGATACACTGACAATCTTGTGAGTTTGTTAGGACTGAGGCTCCAAAAACCTCATTCAATACCAGTTCAGCAACCTTGTGCTGTACATCATGATTTAAAAAAAAAAAAAAAATAAAAAAAAAATCCAGCAGAGTTCACAGGTCACTCCTGTAGGGAGAGCTTGCATTTGCATCTGCTATAAATCCACTGGTGCTTCCAGTCTCTCTTGCTTTTGCAAGCTGACTGTCCCATAAGATCTAGCATCAGAGAGCTGAAACTCTTTACTGCAAAAATACCCCCCCCATAAAGTCTTACAAGTCTTTTCCTGGAAAAATTTGGCACCAAGTGGGTGGCTAGCTCCTATTTGACCTGTGTGTCAGCCTCGTAAAGGCAGCACCCAGAATGCCATCTGCAAGTACCTGGGCTTCCCTGATGGAGCAGAGAGGTCAGGTTCAGAGCGATGGATAAGGTAGTTGACTAGTGCTGGGACTCCCTGCTCCTCCTCAAGAATTCACGTGCTAGATATAATGGGAAAGAAAAAGGCATTTTCTTAATGCTGCTTTTTTTTTTTTTTTTTTTAAAGTTAACCAGGGTAGCGGGACAGTTTGCTCTAGAAGAGCCCCAGGCTCCCACATTACAGTGGATATCCAGTGACACCATGAGACAGGAGTTTCCCTCCTCCCTCAACACAGGGCACTGGACCAGAGGACTCCCATCAAAATGCTGCATCGTGCACTGACTCAACATTCCCTTGTTGTACGCTAGTCATAGGCACTGAGCCTCTGCTTCTTCAGTGTTTGACAGACTGCTGATCCCACTGCAGGAGAGAAGATGACCTACCACCATCTTCCACCGAGTCCCTTCGGGGAACAGAAGGGGAAAAAAGGGGACAGAAGATATTAACCAACTTTTTCTGACAGCCTGCTCTAATAAGTTGGCCCCCAGGCAGGTGGACCCAGTTTCTTGCATGGGTGCTCAGTTGCTTGCCTGCACATGCTTGCTCTCTCTTGCACATCAGGTACAACAAGGTGAAGGCTTAAATTCAAGAGGGGCTTCCACTCCAGTGGGCAGGTAGCAGGTTGGAGGGGTGGTCTGGACTGGAGAAACAGAAGGAGCTGCACTGGATTTGGGGCAGAACAGCAGGATTGTTCTATGAGGACAGCACAGGGGCACAGCAGTTGGCACATTGTTTAGTCTGACTGCACGTGTGGGTTTTGTTTTTTTTGCTTTTGCTTTTTCATTTTAATGCACACTGCCAGCATCTGGACGAGGTTGGTTGGTGGCGAGGTATTTGGCTCTCATGCTGGAGGTGTACTGGAGGAAGACAAGACAAAAAAACCAAAACAGAACAGAAAAGTAAGTCAGAATGACTAATGTAAACATGGAACCACAGATTACGACCACCTCCCAGTGTAAAATGGTCTGTATTTACAGCAAGCTTATCAAGGAGCTGCTGGCTCAGTCTGACAAGGAAAGTTTCACAAGACACTGTATAGTCCACTCTGAGTAACATACTGTCAGCCTGCTGCAAGGATGCTGGCCAGGTCAGTGCAGATGGGCTAATGGTTCATCCAAGCTCTCTACAGAGAAGGAAATCCAATAGTCATTGAGTTGAAATATGCCATACTTTGCTTGGGAGAAGAGAGGGAAATGGAAATTATGCAGATGTAAAACCCCACCTTACACCTTCATCCTCTCTTAGTCATGTTATTTCTTTCAACCGTGCCAGAAAAGGAGGTTGAAAAGAAAATGGGTGCGCATTGCATTTTTACATTGCATTTTACAGCAATGAGGGCATCAGAAGACTGCATGCATCACAGATGGGCAGTTTGAAAGAAAAGTGTGGAAGAATGAGTCTCCGAGCAATTTATGCCCAAGAAAGAACAGACCCTGCCAGGCTGGAAACAGGCTGCCATCAAACAAGATGATATTAGCTAACATTTATCAGATGGGTAATAATCCACTGGGGCTTGGGATCCAACCTGTGTACTGTGCAGTAGACAAGACTCCTGCTTGGGGGTGAGAAGAGAAAGTCAGAAAGATGAGAGGTTGTTTTGGTTTGGGGGGTTGTTTTTTCTTATTTTCTTTTTTATTCTAAGGAAGGTAATCCAAAACAGCTCCCAGAAGCTACTGAGGTAACATCTGCCATTCAGCTTTTAATAATGAGCTGAAAAGCATGTAAATAATACCCAGCAGTAAGAACAAAAGACTTTGCTTCTTTATGCCAATGCATTCAATGCCTTCATCATGACTCCATTACTGCTTCTGGGGTTCTGCTACCATGATACTAACAACCAAGCAATGAGGACAGACATTTTATTCCTCTTTTTATACCAGCTGGAGCTTGAATAATTCTATAATACCCACATCTTACTTCCCAAGAGTGCTCTTGAGCACACTGACTTTTCATCACTTTTAAAATGGAACCACATAAAATAGCTGGTTAAGCCAGCAAAGAGACAACTGAAAGGCAGTTCCACACCAGGAGGTATGATTTATCTTGCCCACTGGGAAAGAACATTATGAGGCATGGCATCTTTAGGCTCCCAAAAGCTCAGCTGTCCAAAGGCGTTTTCAGAGAATTAACAGTATTTTATCAGTTTTCCTTCAAAGACTGACCTGGGCTGAACCTCTGCAAAAGAGAAGACTGAAACCACTCCTTTGGCAGAGCTGGCCCCATTGGCACAAGATGAAGACACCTGTGGCTTATTTGCACAGTCATCTTTCGGTGTCTTCCATAATTGGAAAACTTTCTGCAGAACATGGATCTTAATATAAAATTCTGGCCCAGAAATGGCATCTATATTTAGAAGACAAAGGGTACATCTTTCTAAGATGTATTTTTTACCAGTGAGAAGGAAAAGGTAGAAAGTACCAAGCTGAGCCGGTTTAAGGACTATATTCTATACAGTTTATTAAATGTGATTACTGTTTCAGATATAAAGTTTAGGGTATTATTAAAACATATGAGACTAACCCAACAGGCTCAGAGAGGCTTAGAAGTCAAAGAACTTTCTCATAGAGTAAGTAGGGCACGTCTCGGGTAGTGCAATGCTGAAATTACCAGCCAAACATCATGCTAAGAAGATGGTCTTAGAAGGAAAAATGCATTTGATTGCTCATTTTCCACTTGTATTCTGTATGGTGACAAGTGATAGCAGATGAGTATGAATAGAGAACTTCCAGGTGCTAACGTTTTGTAAGAAGTATTTGGGAAACAAAAAAAAAAAATCTCAGATCATGGAAGGTTACTGTGTATCTTCCTGGCCAAGTCATACAGGTTCAGCACAAAACACGCAACATCAACTTTCTCTAGAACATTAAAATCAAGAAGGGCCACTTGTTGAACTGCATTTCAAGGATGTAAAAAGTATACCCATCATGGAGGGAAAAGTCAAAAAGAATTCAATCCTTCCTTCACCAAGAAAACACCCCACAGTTGTTTAAGTATCACTATAAAACAGTAATCAGGAACACGAGATTTGGACAGTCAAGCAGAAGGCATTTTACATTCAAACCTACCTGCAATCCACCACAAGGAACAAATCAAGACTCAGAGTAGTCAGAGTTAGGGCTGATGTTCTCTCCTTAACTCAGGATTTTTGCGCCTTTGTACCTTTCCCCATTACGGTTTGAACCAGTTACTCCTCCTGTTACAGTGTATTTTTAATGACCATGATAAGTGTGATTGAAACCTGGAAGTAGAGCGCTAACGCTTCACTGCGCACCTCGTAACCAGCACAGCTCTATCAGCGTGTACTGGATCTTCAGTCACTGCATCAGGCTCTGTGTACAAATGCTTTGCTCCACATGCTGTTGACAGTAGTCCCTCATCCAAGTCCTTCAGTGCATCCTCTGCTGGGAAGCAGGGGAAAGATGCTGTGGAATACACAGATCCCAACATCTGGACAGGCCAGCAGATGAAGATGTATCAGCAGACACTTGCCAGTCACATGGATATGAAACCAAACTATTATCCACAGTTAAAATAAGTAAGTCTTTAGCTCCTTTAAAAAGTAATTCTAAAGACTTAAAGCCTGAGAACAATTCAGAGCTGAGGAGGTCTTGGACTGTACTCTGAGGTAACCTGGATACAGTGCCTGACACAGCTATAAGGTATAGAGTTGCATTTAGTTTCCTTTAAAGAGGAGCTTTCATAGAAGGTTAAAGAACATGCACAATGCAGTCATTCTTCCAGTACTCTCGCTGGAAGTACCCATGTGCCTATACACCCTCGTTTACCCTTTCAAAAACAGCATAGAGGACAAGTTTCAACCCATACCTTCATCACACTGTCAGCTACCCTAAAAAGAGTACCTAAAAGACTTCTTGTTACCGTTTCTCCTCATGGCTTGTGCTATTCAACACAGCACAGCCCTCCGTCACTTACCAGTCAGCTAGGACAAACACAGCTGATTGCACGCAAGTTTATTTTATATTTCTCCAAAGAGAAATTTTTGTATTTCTTATTTCTCCTTCGCATTCAGCCTTGTTGAGGGTATAAAATTTAATTGGTTTTGTTTGCAAGCAAATAAAAGTTAGGTGATTAACAAAAAGGAATCATTGGTTGAAAAAAAAAAAAAAAAAAAAAAACAAACAAACAACGGAATAATCAGTTAATTTTAGAGCATTCTACCAACTCCTGTGAACTGTGCAGACCATGAGTACTTCACAGCTAACTGAGCTATGCTGGAAGATCACTTACCATATGAAACCATGACTCTGAGTATAAACCGTTTACTGTTTGTGGTTAAAAAACCCACATGTATCTCTCTTAGCTACCCCGACTTTGATTTCCTGCCAGAGCTATTCGAGTAATCCAATAAAGACCAAAGCTTCTGGATTCAAGTTCTTAAAGGTTGATCCACCTCTCAAATAGCTAAAGCATAGTAAACACACAGGGTTTGGTATCATTATGTATGGGAGGTACAAGATGCAGATAAACAGCCAATTCCAGCCAGTGGGTTCTGAATTCAAAGGGACTTAAGTTTTCCAAGTCAAAAGAACAGAGCTTCTGTTTGTTTTGTTTGTTTTTAAAGTCTTGGAAAGAATGCAATGCCTTTTTCTTACCCCTGCAGACAGCCACATTAAACTCTGGGTGTGACCTTCAGTAAACAGAAGACAGCGCAGACTGAGATCAGGTCATGTTTCACAGCCCAGAGAAGATTTCAAGTCCAGAATGAAGACACTAGATTCCCCCCACCCACCAGCAGTATTTTATTTCATGGAATAGACCCATCTAACATCGCTACAATACCACCTGCAGGAACCAAAAAGCAGAAAACCCACCATAAGCTGATGCCCAAGAGCAGTCTTTGCAAGACTTAAGACTGAAGGAAGTTGTGACTCTTTCAAGGGTGGTAGCACCATGCTTCAAGACAAGTTTGATTGTGTTCATGCACCATGGCAGAGGGCATCAAGACATCGGATTCAGACAGCACCCTTCCCAGCATGTCACAAGGCAGGCAGACAAACAGCAAGAGGCAGCAAGAATGCAGACCAAGCAGCAACATGACAGAAAGGAATCCAATGCAAGGCTGACAAAAGTCCCAAAAAGAACAGCAGAAAAGAAGGAACAGCAGCTTTATGGACATGTATTTCTGTGAACAGAATGTAAGATACAGGTCATTGATTGCATGAGCCAAAAGCAACGGGCCCTCTGTTCCAACTGGAACCATCACCTTCCAGTTACTGTGTGACTGCAGTTCCCTTGAAGGAGCACTGTCCTTCATACCAGGCGAGTTGCCTGGTAACTCTAATTATACCCTATATTCAACCAAGCTAAAAAACTACAAGGCCTAATGCAGACCTCCTACTCTTTCTGTAGGCACGTGGCTTTGTCATGGACCACTGTGAGGGATGAAACACTGGCTATCTTGCAGAACATCAGCAACTACAGCCCATTAGAAACTCAGACAGTGAAATGGTACTAGGAGTGCCCTGTTCACAGAGCCTGTGGGACATGGATGGGATGATTTGGACACACAGAACAAACAAAACAGTAAAAGGTTTTGAAACAGAATGAAGCAGATCTTAGTGCTTATGTCTGGACCCTTAGGGAAGTTGGGTTTTTTTAAACTTGCTCCTTTCTTACTTTAAATGCAAGGATAAAAGGAGAAGCTGCACAAAGATCTAACAGGCAATGAAGTAACTCTTCAGGACAGGCCACCATTACCAGCTAGGATCTTTCAACAAATTAAAAATCCTACTGAGGAGCTAAAAGCTTGTGGCAGGTAAGTATTGGTGGTTTCAGGCACATGCTGTTACAACCAGTTAAGACACACAGAAGAGCAGTAGGGCTCAAGGGAAGCCACAAGCTGAATTAAGACAACCAGTCCCAACTGAAAAGCTGCTAGATTGATTCTCTTTACTTCTAGAAAATGGCTTCTTGTGATGGGAGAACTTCTATTCTGCATTTGAAGTGCAAGGTTAGTTCTACATTCAAGCAGCACTCAGTACTAAGCGGTCAAATTGTTCTTAAGTGTGGACTCTGGAGTTGAAGCTGCTGTGAATTAGCTTTTGTGAGGCACAGGCACCTAAAACCCTCACAATGTGCACCAGAAGCCTTTACAAGGTTGATACTGCTCCTTGAGTCTGCACCAGAGCAAAAGCTTATTTTAATTTTAACCCTTGGCAGGAGGGAATGGGGTGGGAGGTGCAGAGGGAAGGAATGTGAAGAAATAAAAGGCACTGGCCTGGGATAAACAGTGCAGGGATGAAGGGAGTGGTTGGGAGTGGAGAAGGGGTTGAGCAAGAAGGACCTTTTTTCCAGTACCTGTTCCATTTGCGGGCGCTGTTACCAGTATGTCCGTGCACTGTCCGAGGGCTTAAGCTGCCAGCTCATATGGCTGCTACTGTCCATGGCAGCCAAATACAACTGTGATGACGCAAGAAAGAGAGAGAAAAAGAGAGTGCAGCCTCAACGTGCATGAAAAACACAGTGCAAGAAAGTGAAACGCTGCGGTGTGTGTCAGCGACAAGGTGGGCTCTACAACCCTAAGGGAATAGCCCTGTGGCAAGAAGGAGAAAACAGAAGGAATGAGAGAAGGGAAAAAAAACAAACAAACAAAAAGCCAGGAAAAGTAACGGACAAACAATGCAGCAGGATCATCACATCTTAGTTTTCACCATCTGTTCACACAAAGCTAAACAGAATATATCAGCTCTGTCCACCCACTGGACATAACCTATTTGGTTAGTTATCCCCCTTTCCTCCCTCCCAAAAAGAGGCAGGGACACGTGCATTAGTATTGCCTTTTCATCTCTCTCCTCCCACAGATGATTTGCTATGAAAAGTTACAATTTCTTCTGCCTCAGTATGGTCTCAGCCACCTGCTACGGAGAGCTGCGAACACAAAAATCCCAGAAAAGCCCCCTTCCCCGCTGCCTGCCAACATGAGAGTAGACAGTATTTTTCTTCTCTCCACTGCCTGTCTACTACATCCCTCCAGAAAACATATTTATCCTATAGCCTGTTCCTTGCCTCATCTAGGGAGAAGTTCCCCTTGTCTCTAGGTGCAGCGCTGCACTCTCCTCCTCCCCCAGCTCCTGTGCTTCCCTATAGCCCATATTGATGGCTGCCAAGTCAAGTTACTCGGGGGTGGGGGGGGGGGGTGGGGAGAAAT
>JAVJGG010000061.1:14766304-14805914 GCA_035590195.1 Aviceda cuculoides
CCCCCCCCCCCCCCCCCCCCCCCCCCCCCCCCCCCCCCCCCCCCCCCCCCCAGAAATAAATCTCATTTTCATCTACTCTCAGAAACCAGGCTAAGGCACCAGGACTCAGACCCTCCTCAGGGTATTAACACAAACAGCTACTGAAGAACCAGGGAATTTCTTGCATAACTAAAGCCCACATGGAAAGGAGTGTGCTTCCCCTGAAGCAGAAGAGCTGTAGGGCAAGGGGAAGCAGGACCTTGGTCTGCAGACACTGAATGAACATATGCCTTGGCAGTACCAGAGGGACAGTGCCCTTCCAACGGGAAATGCCAGCCATAAAGCACTTGCCACACTGTACTGTGCGCAGCACATCAGCTCTTCTCCTGAGGACCATCTTGCTGCTGAGAGCAGATAATGCTACCAGAGCCTGTGATCAGAGTACCCCAGGGATTCAGGCAAAACTCTTGGTGAAGGTTGAAAGAGGTCTGGCCAAGTACAGAGACAAGGATCAACCCTCCACTTTTCCACTTTCTCTACAGCAAGATGAACCGGTCCTTTTGAAGTGAAAACATGAATGTGATGTCCTCTTTTCCACCACAACTCCTACTCCTTCATCCTCCAACCTCCTCTTCCCATGAATTTGAACCATGCGCCACAGAGTGTATTTTCTTTACCTATACCTGAAGACCAGTTGATTATTAAGCATGCTACTACTTATCCTCTGTAATCACATCACCAAGTTAGTGAGCACTGCGATGGCATGTTCTCCAAGTTCTGGTGTAAGGCTTACAGGATCCAGTGAAGGAGGGCAAGATTCATCTAGTTCTTACACAGACATGAAGGCAAGCCCATGTTTTATCCAGCATACAGAAATGGCTATCAGGCCACTCCAAATATCAAAACCTTCCATGAAAGTGGTTTTTTTTTTTTTTTTCCTCCATAGGAAATTAAATACAAAATAGATTCTAAAGAAAGTAAAACAGTTGTGAAAGAAAGATTAAAAAAAAATCTCAACTGAAAAAATAAATAATACAGGTTTCATCCTACCATTTCTTTAGGGCAGATTAAGGAGAGAGGTTCAGCGATAACTCTGCATTTACTGTTTTAACAAGTTCCTTTTTTAAACTTGAGGAACCAATGCCACAGATAGCAAGTACACTGCATGCAAGTGAATCATCCTGCTGAAGTCACCCACCATCTACTCATGCACTTCAGTGGTAGCAGGACTGGGCCCATAGGATTACCATTGTTAATAGATTGAGTATTATTCTTTTTATGCACAATGCCCGAAGTAGCATAACAGGGTTTTATTCTCCAGGGCAGGTGAGACATGGCTTGTCTATTCAAATTGCTGCCATTTATGGGCCAGATCCTGTGTTTGGCTGCACAATCAGCTCCCTTGAGACTATACAGGAGTGGTAAATATGTATTCCCCAAAGTTGCTGGAGCAGAGAGGAGCAGTAAAGAGAGACTTACTGAGGGAGGTGGGGACTCCCGGCCAATGAGCGGGGTATTCTCGCAACGGGGGTTCTGGAAATTTGCATTCTGGCTCCTAGGAAAGGAAGACACACATGGTAACAGGGGTATGTGCCATGCTTCTCTGGGGAAAGTCTGACTGTGACATGGGACAGAGCATACGCATCCCCAGAACTACCGTTATCAGGTCAGTCTCCCTCAAAGCTTTTGTTACAGGCCAGGTAGATCTCCCTTTTTCAGACATGGGCACAAAACTAGCATTATTTTCCCCAGATTGAGCACTATCTTTACATTCTTACTCAGAAGGGCCCACACTGAACCATGTCAAGTGATTTAAAAATAGGTCTGTGTGAAAGTCTGCCTCCCTGCAGCATCAGAACTGCCAAGCTGCAGAAATGGAGATAAAATGAGGACAAAGTCTAAGGGGGAAGAACAAAATGGTGTGCCAGCCCCAAAAAGATGGTCCTGAAGGTAGTCCAAGTGCGATCAGGGTTAGGCACTTCTGGAGAAACCTCTGAAGATCCCACCTGGACTAGGTAGCTCTGGACTACAACAGATGTCAGAGCTGACTGCAAATATTGTGGAAGGGCAGAGTCTGCAAGTTTTGTCTTGGCTCTCAGGAGGCTTAAAAATCTTCTAGCAAGACTGTTCTGTCTGAAGAATTAAGTCTTCTAGTGATCAAAAATCATTGTGTAATAAGAAGCCCAGACAATACCTTCCTATTTCTTTTCTCTAGACAGATTTCTAAATCCTGCAGGACAAAGCTGTTCACATTTTGGAGCACACTCTCTAATATAACTCTTTCTATTGCAGCACTTTTAACCTATTCCCTTCTCCCAGTAGATGCCAATCAGAAAACATGTCTTTTGACACTTTGGACAAAATCCTCCACCACTTTCTACTGCTTGGTCGAAAGTGCCAGCCTCGCAGCACTTAGCGACAACAGAAATCACAGTGAAGCAACCTGGACAAGCCCAATACAGCCTTCTTATCGGGATACTCACATGTACTCTGTGACGGGAGCATTGCTGACTGTGTGTGCTGCTGCTGGAATGCTGGTCTCACTGCCATAACTACTCCCACAGCTATAGAGGCTGGGCATGTGCACTCTGTAAAGATTATCGTGTGTTTGTCTACTCCCTTGAGCAGCTGATTCTTCTTCCCCATCATCATCTGAGCTTCTGCAAGAAGGAGAAAAAGTTCCTTCTAGAACCCTACAATTACCCCACATGTGGGGTTTGCAGGAAACCATGGTAATCCTAGGAACCTCCCAACCATCCTCCACACCTCCACATTTATACCCATTTGGGATGCCTCAGGGTGGCAGTGTCAAACACGGCCTACACCAGTGACTCAGACCTCCCACAGATACCATCTGGACTTTTACACTTCGTGATCCCCTACAGTCTCCCTACGGTCTTCTCTCAGGGCTTGGCAGACAGCACAGTTCTGCAACTGCCCAGTCATACAACTGAAGCATGGACACGCATCCTGAAATACATAGCACTTTAAAAAAAAAAAAAAAAAAAAAAAAAAAGGCAGTGAGGATGTAGTGCCATGCACCCCACAGAAAGCACCCTCATCCTTCAAAACTGCAATCTGTCATTCCATTTTTTGTAACCATGTCCAAAGAACTTTTAAGAATAAGTCTCTGCAGGCTTCTCTGAACTCCCATTCTGGTTACAAAGGGTCTGCTTCAGCTTACAGCAAAATCTCAGAAGTCTTTACAGAGACTAAGTTGCAACATTTGTGTCTAAAGGCTTTATTCTTCAAAAATTCCAGGATTTTAAATCAATTTTAATGCAGAACAGAGCTGTTTACCAGCTGGTTCCTTCCCCCCTTCCCATAGTATTCTCTTGTCCCTCCTGTATAGTATACACTGCTATTTTATCTCCCTAATTATGGCATGAAGCACCACGGTTTGAAATATTTCCCATTTTAGCACAGCTTGACAAAGCTAGTAAAAGGTTCTACAGGAAGCACTTTGTTGCTGGGGAAGACAGCATGGACATTGCTAGAACATCCCAAACATCACCTGCAGCTTCTGTACCACAAGGTGGCACTGAAGATTTATTCAGGGAACTGCAGCCTGCACAAACTCTTACAGGCAATAAGGTATGACATCCTCCACCTCCCAGAGGGAGGCGGAGGAAGAAATGGTGCTCCGGGGAATGCAAGAGGGAATCCTTCAGTTCACAGCAGCAGCCTGAGCCTGCTGGGGTTGGCAGGGCAGGCAGCAGCCCACATGGAAGGCAGCACAAGAGATACCACTGTGTAAACCTCTTTCCTTCAAATGGGCCGACTACCATTCTCTTCCTAATAGTGTCTCTGCAGCTGCATGTGCAAGAGGTAAGGAAACCAGCCATCTTCTTCAGTGCTATTCTGACGCATTTCCCAAGGCTTTCTCTGTGGGCACTGCAGGCCTGGCGGGCTCTGGCTTCCTGCTATTGTTCAAGATGTTTCATTTTACTTTGAACCTTGAGCCCAAGCTTAGACCACAAAAATCACGTTTTGGGATCACAGAACAGAATTGGCTGCACAGTCTGCTGCTCTTCTGCAAGAACAGAATACTCAAAGCTATTTTAATAGCTGCATGTGGTGCAGCAGCCAGTGAAGTGAAGGTTTGCTCAAGACTTACTGATCAGCCTGGTTACCATCATTAACGCTAGTTCCAAACAACTCTGCTGTTAGATTATTGCTACCAATTTGCAAGTATCTCACCTGCCCATTCTGTTGCCAGCAAGACAGTTTTGGGTTTCTATTAGCTATGCAAGTCAGTTGCCCTAGTGTGAGCAAAGCCAAAAAGGCAAGTGTGAACTGCTTCCCATTCCAATTCTCTCCCCCATACTAGAATAAATGCCTCAAAGCAATGCAAGAGAACAGGTATTTTACAGAGATGGCACATAGTTCAAGCATTACCTCTCTCTACAGCTATAATCATTCATCTCTGACTTGACTCATAGTCCTACAGTGTACTGAATACTCCGCACATATAATATTCCAGTGCAATAAGGTTCAAATGTAAACATTAACCATAGCCAGAGCAAACGCCAACAGGTTTTGTGTTTGCTTTTTTTTTTCTGTTGGACCTGTGCTTATAAAGCCTCATCCCTCACACTCCTGGGATCATATGGGAAAGAGCTCCATATGCTCATGGGCACAAATCCAATAGCCAGTCTTCATTAGGTAAGAGCTCTACAATGCTACAGGATGTAAACCCTCTCTATACCTCTTTTGCTGCCAAGTGTGTGGGACGCTGCACACAATGGAACTGAACATGAGGGCTGTGACAAAGGAGAAGAGAACCAGGTAGATGAGGCCTTCCACTCCATCATAGCAAAAGCCCGTCAAAGCCTGGACATAATCCTGGAGAAAGAAATGAGCAGAGTTTCCTGATCACTGCAGTGTTAACATTGAGCTCTAATTCAAAAGCCATTCCCCTGGACTACATTCGCTGAAACAACTTAAGAGGTTGTAGTCCCTTTTCCACAGCATATTTCTATTTTAATTTCAGGGACCTCAAGTGTTTTTCGTAACTGATCTCACCCTTATTTCCCCTCAAAGTCCCTCTCAGATTTAGTGTTATTGTGTGGGGTTTAAAAAATTACAATGCCAAACAGGGCAAGAAAAAAAAAAAAAAAAAAAAGAAAAAAGAAAAAAGAAAAAAGCCAAGGCAAACTTATCCACCCAACTTAAAATAACACATTTTTCATTAAGCCTCTCAGCTCCCTCACTATGTCCCATTGCCCAAGAACACAAGCACGGACTATTTGTTTCTCTGCCTTCAGAGATGCAGCTAGGGTAACAGTTAGGCCATGCTATACTGCAACTATAAGGCATTCCACTCCATGGGAAAGGCAACAAGCTACGTGCTATAGAGAAAAAACCTGAAGGCCCCTAAAACCTTAGGGCTGCAGCTTGCAGATGTATAAAAGGCATGTTATCTAGTTTCCCATGTTGATCTTTAAACAGAAAGCTAACTTGATCCAAATTCCCGTTCTCCTTTCTGCTGGAGTCAATCAGTAAAAGCTGTTGTAAATTGTTCTAGCACAACAGAGATTTGAAACTCCAAAATAATCAGTATGCTACAGGCTCTACACCCCCTTCGTTCTTTCTTAGCTCAAGCCCAGTTACCAAATACTCACCAAATGCAGGCTCCGACAGTCTACTAAAGCTGTCAGTTGCTGCAAGTTGATCTCTGTTGAATTTAAAACCTCCTGGATCCGAGTGAGATACTCCTGTAAGCAACAAGCTAGCAATTACCGCAAGGAAATGGCTTAGCAGGAGCTGATCTTGGGCTTTGTACAAGGGTAAGGGAAGCCAGAAAGCACAGGGAGAGCAAACTTGAGGAGAGTTACCTTGGAGGTGGGGTGCTCTCTGCTCGCTGACCTCATGAGTTCCGTAACATCATCCTGCATTTCTACCAGAGCCTTGTGACTTCCTGACAGCTTCTGCTCAACACAAAACATGCAGTGTTCAGCAACTCAGGCCACATGCACCAATAGAACTCCTGGAAAAAGGCTTAAATCCTACTTCCCAAATATTGAAACATCATCTGCACGAATAGTACAAGTTAAGGATGTCTCAACTGACATAGGTGCAGCTGTGATAGGGCTAAGTTTGACTTTTACCAACCTGGAAGAAGTACAGACAAAGAAGAGGGGAAGGGAAGAACCAGAAGAAAAGAAGAGAAAAGAAAGCAAAACACATACACAAAACCCATACACACAGCTGGGGCCAGCTCCAGGACAGAAGGGAAAGAGGAAGAAAAGACACAAAGCACTCATGTTCTCACCCCAGAGCACAGCTGGATTTTTCTACTAAATCAGATGGCTGAGAAAGACTTAATGTTAATACTAAAAGTTGTTTGTATTAGGGTGCAGCCTTCATGTTCCATTAAAGCATCTATGAGAATTTCACATGCAATAGCATGTCAGAGAGTATACTGAGCAACCAGAAATGCAACAGATGGCAACAGTGCATCATACCACAGCTTGAAGTGTTCTTACCCACCCTTTAAAACAGAGGAAGACAAGACTTAAAAAATCCTAAATATAAATGGTGAAGCAGCTGGTGTCTGCCAAATGGTGGGTGGTGTGGGTTCATTCTGGCCTCTGATACGTAAGACAAAGTTTGGGATGGGCCCAGGTGCTGTTCTTCAGCCCCCACACAAAAGAATAATGACTCACATTTATACTTCAGGATACAAACCCTTCAACATCCAAAGGATTTAAGAGGCGTATGTGAGAATCACTCCCCCACCCACAGAAGTGGCTGCATTTGGGGAGTGGAGTGTTGCCACTGTTTAACCCAAAAGAACTTGCAAGAAGACATTCAAACCAGGAAATATGTAGTTCCCCACCCTGGTGTTAATTGTGGGCGCTCTGTCTCCACATTGCTGCTCTTAGAGTACCATATAAACAGAGGTACCACAAACAAAGCCATGGTCCTCACATCATCACACATGGGCCCTTCTAAGAAGGCATCCTTGACCTGAAGCTATGCAGGTAGTGAAGAAGTTGGAAAAAACTGCTCACTAAATCACAGTGCCACCTCTTGCACAGCTGGAAAGTAGCTGTCAAAGCTATACCAACAGGTGGAGTGCTCCCTAAAGCTAACACCTTGCAACTTGTTGCATGCTGGCATAGAAAGCATTTAACTTATACGCTGCAAGGTGTTCAGAAGTGGTGAAGGGAGCAAGGATGCTTACACTCACCTGCTGGAAAGGGTTGGGGTATCCAGCACTACAGGTAATATAATAGCGGAGAGTATCTACAAAGACAAAAGAAAAGAAAGTCATGCTAGATACTTGGTTTCAGCTTTGCAGTATTTTACAACTGCCACAAGGGAGGTGTTAAGTTCTGAAAGCAATATACAAAATGAAAATGCAATATAATGGAATCACTTTGCTCTCTCCACATAGGATTACAGTGCATGGATGGTACTAGAGAAAGGGATGTAAGCTGCCTTCGGGAAGAAGAGAAAGATTTAGGTTTTAGTTTGGTTTTTTGTTGTTGGGTGTTGGTTTTGGTTGTTTTTTTTGTTGTTGTTGTTTTGTTTGTTTTTTTTAAACAGTGAAAGGCAATGGGGCTGCCCCACTTAAATAGTTAGATGAAACATCCAAAAAGTTTGCAGAAGTCAGCACTATCCACTGTATAAACATAAGACCTCAGTCTAGGATACATCCAACTGGATGTTTAGTTTCTGCAACTTCCAAGTGTCAGAATACCACTCTCCAGTCACTGAAAGCAACCACAGATTGCTGCCTAGGGCACATAGCGAAGAGACAACTCAACTTTCATCTAATTCGGTTCACCAGCTAGGTCACTAAACAGCCACAAAATAGTAGCACAGGAGAGGTAGTAGTGGTGATATAAATACAGGCTGCTATCAAAAATACCTGTGGAAGCACGCTGTTGGGCCAAAGGAAGTACATACACACATCCCTGTGCTACTACACAATGCTGAATATACCGCTTAGCAAATGTACAAATTCAAGTGTTTAAAAGATAAAAGGGCAAAAAAGACATCTTCACAACTGGGGATTCTTCTGTCATGTTCAAGGAGAGACTGGTTTTAGGCAGTGTTCTGTAGAAGAACGTAAGAAAGTCCTCCTAATTAAAAAAAAATAATAACTTTCAGTGATATCGTTTCCTAAAAATGGTATCACTTTGAAAGCAAGCAAGGAAACTGATGGAACACAAGTTCTCGTCTTTCTGACATGTATTGGGGACGAACAGGTAAACAGTAGTCTGTTTTCTGACGGATGTTACTTGCACATAATTATATTTTAATTAGAAGGCTTTAATTAGACTTTAACTAAAAGAGTGCATGTCATTTGTTTTGCATCCTTCTTTTGACTTATGCAGAAAAGCTATTTTTGGTATTGAGTCAATACTGCAGACTTGATCAGGAAAGCAAGCTCTTTCCATGTATTAGGATAACAGCAACATGTTATCTGTTCAAGGGATCTCAGACAATTTGCTGGTAACATCCCAAAACTTAGACTTAATACTAAGTAGCTCTACCAGTAACCACAGCACAGCAAAGACGTACTCATAAACTTCGAGGTAAGACCGTTACAGTGCTCTGCTAGCAGCATCACTTATTTCCAGGCTTGAAGACACAGTTTATTCCTCCTCATTCAGCTGTGTATGAAACCAGCCCGGTGCCCTCATGAGCCCTCCATAATACTATACCAACTGCGAGCACACACAAATTACAAATATCAGGCTTTCCCCTGCGATTGTCAATAATGCTATCAAGGGAGGGAGCTCTGAAAGACTTGATCATCCAAATACCTTTAGATTATTTCTCAAACATTTAAAGTTCCTTTTCAGACGAATGGGAGCATGTCAGCTCAGCAAAATCAAGGGTGATGTTGGCTTAGTAAAGACTACAAAAGCCCCAAAATACACACACATTCTGCATTCCGCTGCCCCTGCCCCCCCAGCATCCTTTTCTCCATTCTTTTTAAACTTCTGTCTGTGACATTCGGTAATACATATTCCAGGCTGCAAAGCTATTCTAACTCAGAAATCAGTAAAAGGCACAAACACAACCAAGCAGACCTGTGAAGGAAGCAGACTTGACTGTATCCTGACTGCTGCACTTCCCATAAATACTGAATGCGCCTTTCAGCAAGCCAACACACTGGAGACCAAGTGGTACAACACAGGCTGTCAGCTCCTGCACACTGGCAATGCAACCTGACAGCTGTTATTTATAATTCATTAGCCTACTTTGGGGCAGCTTCTGCCAGCTGCTCCATCTCCCTCCCACCGACTCTTTCTCTGGGATGACTTACATCTCCCCAGCCAAGCCTCTAAACAGCAATTAGCAAAATCTGGGCAGATAGGAGGGCAGCGAGAACTGCTTTGTGTGCCTCACTCTGGGCAGACCACACGAACGACTGTCCACAACTACCGAGCCAAGGAAAGGACTGCTCCTCCCAGGCTCATAAATCACACTCAGTGGCTATAGAAAAATGGATTAAAATGCACCTGAGAACAGCATAGCAACAGCAATCCACAGCATCACACATGGTGACCTAAAGGAGCTGTGACCTTGTCACCTATTTATTTTAAACCAACAAACCACTAAAATTTCTCTTAAGCTCCCACAGTGGTATCAAGTTTTACATCACCTTTATAAGTGCATTAAGTTGCATAACATACTGCTAATACATAGCTCTAGAAATGTTTCTTGAGGGCCTTCTGGATCATCCCTGGCAGGCAGATTACAGGTGAGAGCTCCTGATATCATCATAGTTTGCAGCTTGTAAGCCCAGGATAAAGATTGCTGGTTACAAGCGAAGCAAAAAGCAGTACAGTGAAATAAGTGCTTCCCTTGCTTCACCGTAGAAGGCAAGTTCAACAAGGCTTCACTGTGGTAGCACTGGCTTTGCAGCTGACAAGTGTGACACTCCGTACACAGAAAGTGCTTTCCAAAATGGCAAAGCCAGCAGGAGCAGCTTTCCCCTGCACTGAACCCAGCATGCTGAAAGCTGTGGCGCTTTAAAGCTACAATAGGCAGCGAAGCTGCCTTCAAGTGACGCTGTGCTGCAAAGCTTGGAAATTAAGAGGAGCATGACCCCTGCCTCCATACCACCAGGACGGGAAAGAGGAAAGAGCAGGAGGCACTTTCACCAGTTTTAAACCAGGTGGAGGCTATCCGGTACAATACTACACCTCACATTTCTGTCCAGAAGATAGCTATACTAACCCATCACTTGCACTCTGCTAACAGCTCCAGGCCATTTCTTTCTATAATTATCTTTCCAGTGCATTTTCCTCAAGGAAAATTCCTGATGTTTGGATCTGATTTTTGAAGCCATCCTTTAGGCAATCTAGTTTATAGGAGAAGGGTTATACAGGGTCACAGTTGCAGCTGCCTATGCCTGCTGTTGCTAGCAGCAATCCTCCTGACCCACTCTCTTGGTGCACAGGCAATGTGGGAGCAGACGGCAAGGAAGGGAACTACCCAAAATGCTTTATTTTTGCAAAGTCTGTTTTTCCTAGAAAGGAAAGTAGAACTGCCTACTAAAGACAGCTTGAGCTGCTAGAACTACTTATTGCTTCTGCAACCATGGAGACTTACTATTCACTTCAAAGCCCAGCCGAAATGCAAAAATGGCATTATGCACCCGCCGAAGGTGGCAAGAAGGTCTGTAGGGTAAAGAGCAATCAGAAAAAAAGATCCTAGTTTTAATAAATAAATAAATAAATAAATCCCCATACCTAGAACAGCCTTTCCCAGCCCTTCTTCTCTATTTGACCATTCTCTAAGCAGCTTGCATTTTACATATACACCCAGATGAGACTGTCTGTGGGTTCAATCATCAGAGAAAGATGAAGTATACCGCCTGTGATGTCAAAGGAAGAAGACTCTTTTGGACAGATTTTCTCACCCAGGTAACATGTTCTCCACCAGGACTTTTGTTCCCCTAAGGCAACAGTCTGATAGCAAAGGGAAGTACCCGCATAACATTTGTATTCTTCTCATATATGCCATTCGTACTGGTGAAATCAGTCATCGCAAGCCTTCAGCAAAGAGCTCATAGCCATCCCACATGCCCTCCACTCAAACCTTTCTGCTAATGAGGAGTCCAGCAAAACCCCACAGCAAAACACAGCTTCTCCACACTGGCATCAAGTCAGCAGGATTCTCAAGACAGCTTCTTTGGGCAAACCCTTTTCTGCAGTGCCCGCTGCGCCCAGGTAATAACTGTGCAACAACCACATGCCCCACGTGAAGTTTTGTCCTGACCTTACTTCTAGAGAGGAAAGGGAGGTGGTGGTGGTATCAGTCCTCCAGTTCATTCAGCTCTGGGCTTCTAAGATGAAAGTGAATCAGTGAGAGGCCAATTAGAAGGCTGTGCGAGACAAGAACGCTTGCTGCTTTTATCTGAGCAGCTAAGTCTCAGCATCTAGCCTGACCAGCTTGGCTGGGCTGGAGGTAAAAGGCTCCATTATCCATCCCCTGAGGTTTAGAGTTCCTTCAGATGAAGTGAGTGGCTGTTCACCACGCAGATTTCTAGTAAGAGAATCTGGAGAAAGTTCTTCCTGTTGTTTAGACAGATTGTGCCTTTTTATTTAATTTTATGCAGTAAGTCATCTGATAATAACATAATACCAATGAAAAAGATGAGACTAGAAGATGGGCTCCTGCTTTGAAAATAAACATCTTGGCTGCACCAAGTCTTTTTACTAGCAGCAGGAGCCGATTATACAGCCCCTGTTCAACTCCACTGGCTTTATCTCAATTAATGGATACTGGGTTGGTTAGGCACATAAATCAGCCTCTTCTGCAAAATGATTTAAGTCTCTCCTTCTCCAGGAAACCTGCATTAAGGCTTTTTGCCCCCTCCCCTTCTCCGCCTCCACCCTCCTTTCTTTAATGCAGCACATTTTATCTACAAAACAAGTACATCTCCTCTCCAGCTAAAAACATGACAACAATAATAATGCACTTAATCAGATTATTCTCAGCTCCGTTAATTCTATTTAGATTTGCAAACAGCAATTAATACACAAACAGGAATATTAACATACTAGTTCCCAGTATCCAACAGTTATTTTTCTGTGAAAACTATTATAACACCACCAACAAAAAAGCATTGCAAATATGCAAATCTAGATGACTCAGTCTGAGTCTGAATGCCAGAGCATGGGGCTGGGAATACTAAAACACATTATACTTAAAAACAACAACTAAAAATAGTGATTAAAGGGAAAAATTGACCCAGAACTATAAAGCTGCTTAAGATTAGTCATTGGTTCTTACATCCTTAAAAAGAGATGGCAGCACCTAGCCCAGTATGCCACACCCCAGCACCGGCCAAAAACAGATACCTAGGCAAGACTGAAAACACAAGTGTCCTCTCAGCCCGACTTCAGCTGAAGTGATTCCCAAGGTAAATGTGATTCCTACATATATGGTAACTCCCAATGGATTCTTCTTCCATGGACTACCTGAGTCCCTCCATCCACTCACACTCTCTCTTAGTCAACTCATTTCTGAACTGAAAAATTCATGGTTGGGTACCCTCTGGTGATACTAGCTGGAGCTAGTATCTTAGTGTTTCTGCCTCATCTGTCTATACTGCTGTCAATGTTGGAGAGCATCACCCAAAGATCAGAGGCACCAAAGCAGAGAGTGAAGAGTCCAGGTGCTAGAACTAGGAGCCTTCAAACAGGGCATCTTCCTCCGAGGACAGCATTGATGCTGGCTCCCAGCTGCCTGCCCTGTCTCCTTCAGCTCATCACTCTCGTTGTACATACGGCTCAACTGATCACAAAGCAGCTGCTACAATTTGCAGCCAAGCATATTAAGGGATACCAACACTTTTTTCAGACTTTTAAAGATGTTTCTAAGGAGCCGTTAGTGGGATTAAAGTGTCATTGAGCAGTGCGACACCGCAGTCCTCGCATCGTGATTCTCCTTCCTGCTCAGGTGCACAGGACGGTCCCGACATCAGGGACCAAGAGCTATTTCCGTAGCTTCCTGATCATAAACTATGACACAGCAGTGAAAATCCACATGGGAAGGCAGAACATTTGATCATCTCCCAACCAGCTGTCTAGTGCTATGGCAGGCTCAGAAGTTACGACCGATATCCTTCTGAAAAAAGGAAAAGGCACTCACGAATACTCAACGGCTGCCTAACAGCAGGGAGCTGACACACCAGCAACCCACGGAAGGGGCCACCCTTCCAACTCAAGCCTGTGAAAACACCTGCTCTTCCTCCTCTTCAGCGTTTCGCTTAGAGCCATTCACTGTTATTTATGTGCCTTAACAACTGTTGTAGCTGGCGGTGCTGCCAGAACAGAGCCTGATTTCACCCAGGGGAGCTGACTGTCCCTGCCGGGGGAAGCACGAGGAGCGACAGAATGTCAGTCCTGCGCTCACAGTTAGCCTTGAAATGAATAATACTGAATAACGAAAAACCACAGGAGCCAAGCGGACAAGGACAACTGAAATGGAGAAGTAGCACAAAGGGGCATTTCCTCAGTTTCCCAGGGTCGATCTAATTGTTACCAAACATGTGCCAGAGCTGATTTGGGTTACCAAATTATTACAGCGCACAGCTGGCATTAGCATCAGGTATTTCCCCTTGGTCTCACTGACCCATTTGCCTCCTTGAACAACTTGGAGACTGGCTAGGCACCTGAAGTCACATCTTCATCACCTTCACAGCCAAGAGAGGATTTCCATCTTGTCCAGTATTAAACACTCATTCTCTTCCCTTATTGTGTTTCTCTGTAACAAAGAGTTGCCTGGCTCTATCCTCTCCTTCCTAGGAAATCAATAAGGCATTCCAAAAATAAGCTGTAGGGTGGTAATATCAACCTGTGCATACTCTTTTATACTACATACTGCCTCTGGACAAAACATTTCTTATTGCTTCCAACCCCTGCATCCTCAGCCATAGCTACATACCTAATTTCCTATCAGTTGCACAGCAAAAGGCAGCATTTGGCTAAGCACACAGCCATACACTAGGCCTTCTGTACACAAGGCAAAGATTCTCTGATTCCACTAAATAAGAACCAGGAAAAACACAAGTGGCTCCTTTTGCAACTCAGTGTCATTGCCTATTTGTGTTTTATCATACACAGAACTAGATAGAGGAACTATCAAGAGGAAAGAAGGTAGGAGAAAAGAAAAGTTAACTTTGTTATCTAAGCAGCAAATTCAGTCCTGAAAAATACTTTTCCTTTTTAGCACTTAAGGTATCTCTGCTGGCAGGTGCCCAATCACTTTTTTTGTTAAGCCACAGTTCTGAATGCCACTGTTGCCCCACTGAGGTCCAAACTGGAAGCAACTCTCATCTCACCAACCCCTTCAGTCTAAATTAGGAGCAACAAACCCAAAAATCCATTAGTTCAGCTGGATGCCAGTGCGATGCAGGCATATTGCTCTAAATGGAACAGGATAAAGAAAGCAGTCAAAATACTGCATTTATAACAGAAAGGGAAATTCATACTTCTTTGTAGCAGTTTCCATTCATTTACCCTTTAAATTAGCTTTAAAGAGACTACTATTTATAGGCATCATTAAGAGGTAAAGTTATATATTTGTTGATAACAGATATAAAAATAAGTATTCTAAATTCAAGAATACAGACCCAAGAGCAAGTTTTAAAAATTACAACTCAAACTTCACACTGCTATTACCACAGTTCTTTTACTTAGAGAGAAGAACAAGATTCAAGAGTGCTACATTTAAAGCAAAATAATCCAGGGACTTCAGTTGTTCCACCTTATCAGCTATTTCCACCTAAGGGCCAAGACAGAAGAAAGGTTCTGAAGGCTCTTCTGACAAAAAAAAAAGCATATATGTGCACTTATGACCAGGGTATAAATGCTTCTTTGTGAAGAACATGGGTTTTCCAGACCTACGCACACACATGCTTTTCCCACTGTTTCAAGCTCCTCTGTTTCAATCACAGCCTTAGATTCTCAGCCGCTTCCATGCTCCTGTGTGACAGCTGGAGCCGCAGTGCCCTGTGCCAAAGCCAGTCCCCGCACTTACCAGCACTAAGCACTGCATTCTCTTCGACCACTTTGGAGACATAAGCATCGGGGTTAATACAGAAGTCACTGGAGCCCTAGACAGATGCAAGACAAAAGGCAAAAGGAATATCAAAGAACACCACTATCAGAGAGCAGTTGAGCCAGGTTAACATCAGGGAACCCTCTACTATAGGGGTGTTTCAGATGCTGAAGTCTCTCATAGTCATCCCCACTAGCACTGCTTTACACAACCGCAGCAGTGCTGGAGTACTAGCTAGCGCACCACACCACGGAAAAAGGAGGAGCTCTGTACTTTTCATAGATGGAAATTGCTAGGACAGCTACTTAGAACAAGATGTGCTATAAAACAGGCACAACGTAGCATTAATCTCATGTCTGATAAACCTGCAGCAAAGGGTGAACGGGACTTGGATCAGAGCCACTTACCACAGCGACAGCCAACTCCAGACCCAGGGATCCCCAGCTGACAACCAGGGCAAACACCCCAAGCAAGCACACCCTGTGGGAGACAGACAGATGGCAGATGTAGAAGCTCTAATTTCCAGCAGATCCTTTCACAAGATGTATTATTTAGAGTCCAAAGCAATTACCAAACCCAAGAAATTATCAACCACTGTCTCTTCAGACAAACTATCCCATTTTATGTTGTGGACAGCAGCAACCTGAGAAGTTTATGTCCAGCTGTCGGTTCCCATGTTACCTGGCCCTGGGGCTGCAGGTGAGAGAAGAAGAGGGTGGAAGCAAAGTCTCACCCTGCTTCTAGCAGGGAAGCCAAAGGCACAAAGACACAGAGGTGGACATAGGGAAGGCAGATTGGCAGATGGATGACTACAGTCCCACCACTCTCACTATTCCCGTTCTGGACTTTCCTGATCCAAAGATATTCGAAGAAAAGTATGCCATATCAAAAAACCCACAAAAACATACTGATCCAAAACTGGACAAATCCCTCCCATTTCTAGAATAAATGAAGTTGTCAGGTGCAAGCACTGCACAGCTACGGACAGTGGGAGGGAACACTCAGCCCCTGTTCGGACACCTGGCTTTGGTTCCAAACTGCATGCACCTGAACAGCACCTAAGCATCCCACATAACCTCAGGAGAGAGACACTCACCTGCAGGCAAACAGTTCAGAGCAACAGTTTAGGTGCCTACTGCTGCCATGCAAGTCCATCTCTGCACTGATTTTAAAAGTTTTGTTCTGATAGCTACACCTCATTACCGACAGAAATAGTGGGAAGTGTCTGCTATCAAGCAGACACAAGGCAGAGGGATGACAGAGCAGTGGTCTCGGTGACATTCAGCTGCCATACACCAGTGGAAAAGGCTTTTGCACTTCCCCAGCCAGCACATTAACTCTTCACCTTTGCTGTCACTATGAGTGCTAGAGATATTTAAGCAACAGTGTTCCTTGACTCCCTCAGGTATGGGGATGCAGACTAATAAATGGTTTCATTTTATGTATCCCTATCTTCAAATTAAAGGGACACTGGCTTGCTCTCTCAGGGATGCTTTTTCCTTCAGGCTTTGAAACACAAGTAGGTTACCTCCCACCCACACCCTGAAGAAAACAAAACGAAAACCTGTTCATAACCAAGATATTCTTTATTCAAACCTACTGCAAGTATCTCTGAAAGGGACATATCTCTTTTCTGCTACATTTGTCTCATTGAAGACTAGAGCTTTAGAAAAATAAATCTATGGATCTCCATTTAAAAAAAAAAATTAAAAACTCTATCCCTCAGTTTACCAACTTATTTTAATTCTGAGTAACCCCTATTCTGTGAATGGATCTGTGGCTCATCTTGCAGAAGTACTGGAGCTTCACCAGGCTGACCTCTGCGCATAACTCTGGAATAAGATACTAAAACTTCATTATGCTTTTTCCAAATGGATGCAAAAATTGTCAGCCATGGATCAGTTCTGTGGTTTTGACATACGGATGACAAGGCTTGGTGCCTCCAGCTGAGCATGGTAATCAATAAGACACATTTGTTGTTTTACTTTAAATGAAGATGACGGGGTCAGTAACTGATTGCTTGGCTAGAAGATCTAAAACTGGCATTTCACCATCTTGCTTGGCTGTGATACACTTGCTTCTTTATGCCATGTGCTCCCTTTGGGGAATGCCTTAATATGAACTTTTGGCTAACAGGGAATGAGATTCTAATTTAAACCCTGGGTTTACCATCTGTGCATACACTTGGACTTTTGTCTGTATAACCTGCCAGGTATGAAGTCATCTAGAAAATAATAAATCTGAATATGCATTCCAATTATTAATGGCATCACCATGTACCAGCATAAACTCTTGGCCATGTCAGCTGTCAAACTGTCACTATGTTTATGATACCAGTACCTTTGCCAAACGTGCCAAGCTAAACCAAGCTACAAGACAGGGAGAGGAATATTTTTTTCTTGTAATGGGGCCTGAGTATGGCAGCATTTGCAGTGCTTTTTAGAAATAGACGTGCATTAATACTGCAGTACCATGGCAACAAGACTCCTCCTCATAACTGTACAAACCATTGCTTGTTCTCAGTTTAACATTTCTTCAGGTGTGACAGCCAAAGGTAAACAAGAGCAGATCGTGACACAAGGCATGCTACCAGGTTGTGTAGATGTATGCAATGCTTATCATCGATTAACAAATCCCTTCACAACTCCAGAGAACTAAAGAGAGATTTTTAAAGCCTGTAAATTTAAGGGAGGATGTTCACATTACTATCTCCCAGCAAATGGAGGCTATCAATGCTACCCAGTGGAAAGCAGACAGCCCATATGAGTTCCTCATCTTTGATGAGAAAGCAACGGGCACCAGTATCATTGCATTTGCGATGGACACCAGTACCATTGCATGGTGAGACACTGGAACAGGTTGCCCAGAGAAGCTGTGGGTGCCCCACCCCTGGAAGTGTTCAAGGCCAGGTTGGATGGGGCTTTGAGCAGCCTGGTCTAGTGGAAGGTGTCCCTGCCCATGGCAGGGGGGTTGGAACTAGACGATCTTTAAGGTTCCTGCCAACCCAAACCATTCTATGATTCTGTGATAATTATGATTTTTGCCAGTGGCTATTATGGGAAAACTTTCTTAAATATTTTACCCTTGCCCCTTTGAAGATTTCATGTCAGATGAGCAGGATTTTAATTCAGCAGCTACGTTATTAAGCAAAAGCAGCTCTGTTTACCAAACTTGTAGCTGACAAAAAGGACCAGAGCTGTAATTACCATACTTAATTACCCCCCTTTTTTTTTTTTGGCTTTCCTGATGGAAAGCTTCTCAAGTCAGTTGAGGTGAGGGGAAATTATATTAAAGCACAAAGTGTTTTGTTCTGATTAAAAAGTTGAGAAAAAAACAGAAACTACATAGTAATATATGATTAGATAAAATACAAAATTAAGTTTGAGCATTGTGCTTTTTTTCTTATGAATTTAAATTATGTAAATATGTCCGCTCTTGAGAACTTACACATTAGTATCCTCTTTAGCAAGGTGGTTAAGCATGCTTAAGCATGTCATCTGTGTTGTACAGGCAAGGAACAAAAATTAAAAATAATAACAACAAACTTATAGAAGGTATAAAGGAGAAAAAAAGCTTGTATTTTTAAAGTTATTTTTGTTTTAATTCAAGTGAGCTTAATAACAATATGGAGAGGCTTCTACATAGAATTCCATCTATTATGAGCAGTATTAAAGCTCAATTTTAACAATATTGACAAGTAAACACTTTTTTTATTGTAGTAGAGATGTTTGAGAGAGAGTCGTATCAAGCTCAGCTTGGTTCACTTCTTGAAGATGTCTGAGCAGCAGGTTATGTCTAGATTTTAAGGTAGATTCTTGTATTAATGGGTTAGTCTCTCATTTCCTGAACTGGTATAATTTAGCACAAATTATTTTTATGCTTTTTTTCATTTAAGTGCTAGCTCTCATCTGCATAGAAAAGAGTTAAAACCAGTTGTAGAGCTCTTGGAGAATCAGCTACCATTTTATTAGGGTCTGTCTTGTTATGATGTTGCTTTATCTTAACATGTAAACAGTAACTAATATTGCAATAAGAAAGTTCACATGACTAAGGTAGGGAGGAGGAAAGAACTTGTGTTGGAGTTATGTATTATACTGAAACCTGAAAATGGCTTTCTTCTGGTGAAATAAATTTTTTATGGATAGGCAACACAGAAATGGGAGATACAAAATGAGTAAAGGGTTTGGGATTTGACCTTTCTGTTTGTAAAACTAATGAATATGTTTTGTAATAAGACACTAGTCTTACACGAAATGGTAATGAGTCCGTTTCCAGGTCAGTATTGACTGGCTATTCTTATCTGCTACAAAAAATGCCTTCTCTGAGGAAGAGGAGCACAGAGCATGCAATGTTAAATGCAATTGCAGCTAGTTGTAATCCAGAAGCACTTTCTTGTCAATATTAAAATAATAAGAGAGAAAATAAAACCTGACAAACTGTAGTGTGTTTTTTTTGTGTGTGTTTCACCTCACGTTTCAGCAACTGAAGCCAAAGACATGAAATTACCATTTCATATTCACCTTTCCAAACCCCGATATTACGTGTAGTATTTTTTTTATTTGACTATAAAAGGGGATTTCCTATGTCACTCTCACACTGGATCTTCAGAGAATACATGGAGCCATAGAGGTCTTTAAAAAGCCTCTTAACTGCATCATTCTTGGAATTTTTCTGTCTTGAAAATTTTGAGTTGTGACCATTTAGTCATAAGAACAATAGTTTTTCCATCTCTCCGGGTTCTGTACAAAGAATGGACTCTTAATCATTTCGCATAGTGTATAAGGATTTTGGCAGGTGGCTGTCAGCAATATAGATGGCCACTTTCCCTTGTAGGTTGATTTCATGACGTTATTTTTATGCTCTAGAATTATATGTTTAGATCTCCTATCTATTACTAGATAAAACTGTTCATCTTTGATGGGCTGTGCTATATATAGTAGCTGCGACTTGGAACTTCTTTAAGCAAGAAACTGTACAAGCAGAATCACGGAAATCATCACAGTTTCAATGGCTGTTTTGAAAAAGGGTGAACAAGAGATAAGCTCTTTGATCATATTGTGTTACGTTAATTTAACATTCTTGTGACTTTTTTTTCTCTACATTGATTTTTTTTTTTTATAAGTCTTTTGGCATCATAAGCATATATATGTATACTTATAACCTTTATCACGTCATATTCTTGCAAAACTGGTTAATAGTATCGGAGAACAGCCCAGGTTAGAAGGGACCTCAAAAGACCATCTGGTCTAACCTTCTCTGGCAAGGGGAGTCTAGATGAGATTATGTAGGACTCTGTCCAATTGCATCTTGAAAACCTCCAGCGATATGGACTCTACCATGTCCTGGGAAGGTTGTTCCAGTGGATGATTGATCTCACTGTAAAAAAATTTTTTTTTCATATCAAGCTGAAACCTCTCCCGGTGTAACTTGTATTCACTGCTTCTTGTCTTCTCCGTGTGGGGCCTTGTGAAGAGAGAGCCTTCATCCTCTTTGTAGCTGCCCTTTAAGTACTGAAATACTGTGATGAGGTCCCCCCTAAGCCTTCTCTTTTCCAGGGAGAAAAGACCCAACTCCTTCAGTCATTCCTCATAGGGCAGGTTCTCCAGCCCTTTGATCATCTTCAGGGCCCTTCTTTGGACCTCTCCAGTCTGTCCACCTCTTTCTTGATTTGTGAGGACCAGAACTGTACACAGTACTCCAGGTGCAGCCTGACAAGCACTGAGTAGAGTGGGATGATCACATATCTATCTCTGTTTATGAAGTCCCTGTGAGTCCAGGATTAAAGATTAATCTTAATTAAGATTAAACATATTTTTGTTTCATACTGAGATTTCAAAAGTGGTTGAAATGACCAGCGCTTGTTATGCTGTTCTGCATTCTCTCTGTGTTTGGATTCACAGCCAGTAATGTCAGTTACGGTTTCTATTTTATTCTGTTCTTTATATGTGAGTTCTTATTGATAGAAGATGTCCATTTCTTGTAAGGAAAAATTAGGGTATTGGTCTTCCTCAAAAAGTAGATGTGAAGTTGCAAGAAGATGTATTTTTGGTGCTAGTCTTTATATAACTGTGTTCCTGGTCAGCCTTCTCATATGAAAAGAAAAGGTTATATGAAGGATTGAGACAAAGCTGCGCTGGCTCTTATTTGCATCTCAAGTTTCAGTCTAGATTTGAATCTGGCTCTGGTACAGGAGGAACACTTGCCTCATTAGTCAGTTTTTCTCTTGTCAGGGGCCAGCAATGCTGACTGATACAAATGAACTGTTTGGGAGGAGTAGATGGAAGACCACTTGTGTGACTCTTCAGAGATGTCCAAGAATAAACTACTGAATTATTGATTTGCTGATTTCTTAGTGTGGAAACATTCATATTTCACAGTTCTGTTGCTGCTGTTCTTTCATGTTTATTTATACTGAGGGGGACAATTGCTTGGCTGCAGGTCCAATTTATTTCCAAAGAGGGCAAAAATTTTCTCTAAGTGTCCTTTTCTAGGTTCAGGAAGTACCCACATCTTTCTCGTGATGTCTTTAAGAATGTCTGCCCTGTGCAGGTTAACCCACTGAAGAGAGAATATGCTCTGGGAAAAGGCTGATACTGGTCTGTGTTCTTCCTGCTGGTTTTGAAGGGTGTAAAGTTCTTGGCTTGTAGGATTTGAGGACATTGAGTTAATTACACAGGCTTTTTCTTTCTGTGAGTTCTTTTATATGTTTCTTTTTGCTTTGTATATAAACATCTGGAAACCTACACTTCCTTCTAAAGCAGTTATTTTCTCATATACAAAATATTTTTAATGATTTGAGATGCCAAATTAAACGTGTGGTGGTGTTTTCTGTAAAAGTCTATTTTTTAAAATAAGAAACTAAAGTCAGTTTTACTTTTTCAAGTTTCTTTTGAAGGAGTGAATTTTTTGAAGAAAATTCTTACGCAAGAGTTATTTTTATCTAAAGAGTATGAAATTGAGAAGAGGAAATCTAAGGCTAAGTTATCCTAAGATCAACCGTTTCTGCTCATCTTCTACTAAGTCTGCTTAACTACTGTGTACCCATTAAATTTTCCTTTGAAATCAGTGAAATGAAAGAAGATAGCTGACATGCTCAGTAGAGGAATGGGCATGGAGACTTAGAAACATGTGCAAGATACAGAAATAGTAAAATAATACCCTGACTCTTAAATAATTGCAGGTAGGTTGGGAGCGGGCAAGCTGCTTTCTCACACTACACCTTCACTAAGTTAAGGCATTTGTTAAGGTATTATTTCTTTAACTGACAATAATATAATGGAGACAGCAAGCCCAAACTACTCAGTTAATCCATTCCCAGACAATACAGATATTTCTATGTATTGCAGGAGGAAGTGAAAATAAGACCAAAAATACAGTCCATGATTATTCATCTACCTTTAAAATGAGATAGTGTGACCTAGCCTCGCAGGCTGCTCTGTGCAGCTGTATTTCTAGGTGCTCATCGTGTCTGCCTAGCACCTGAGGGGAACATCCCAGGTAAGTAGAAACCCACTAAAGTAGTGACCTGGAGCTGTCATAAAGTAGTGCAGATCACAGAACAGCAGGGCTGAGATACAGGTAGTCGCTACACCAGTCAGAAGGTTTGGGGAAACAAGAAGCAGGTGACTTTTCTATCCCAAATTCATATACTAAAGCATGCTTAACTTCTTCAGTAGCCTGACTTGGGAGACACATGTAAAGGCAAGCGACCAAAGGGCTTTATTGTCACTCTGTTAGGTTTGTAGGTAGGTGTTGGCTCCATCTGCTGCCCGGTAGGGCTTTTAACAGGTCCTGTCGTCTCATTTTTGCTAGCATCTTGATCTTGATGCAGTAATTGATTTGCATTTGGAGGACTGGGGGTGGGCATAAAAGCATTCGTCTCCACTGTGATCCTGTCAAATGCTTGATGCTGGCTCGAGGATTTTTTGGAGCAGTTCATAAGAGCAATATGGGAATTTGTCCATATTTAAAAAAAAAAAAAAAAAAGGGAAGGGAATTCTATCATTTATATAATGTAATCAATTATATTTATATAGTCAATTTATATCATTTGTTGCTAAGGGAGACATAGAAGTTAGCGTATTTTTATTTTAAATATAGTGATAAATATTATAGTGTAACTTATTTTTTCCAGGTGTTTGGTACAGTTGTACAGCTGTCAAACTGAGCAGACTTCAAAAACCTGACTCATTCACAGAAAGTGGTCCTGTGCTCAGGTCAATTAAAACTTGCCTCTCTGAACTTTAAGCTTTCTATTTAAGAATACAATTATTATGATTTTATTAAACTGGAAAATATTGAGTGATCTCCATAACTTTTTTCCTGAACCCAAGAGGCCAGACATATCTGTGAAAAGCGAGGGACTTAGTCATAACTTCGTACATTGGGAAAGAGAGAGTGCTGATGACAAGACTTTCATCTGAAGTTTTGATTTATCCAGAGTAGTTTTTCAAGTAAAGAGTCCAAAAAACCTTTATATGTTTGAAAAGCAATGTAAATTGTCTCTTAATTTCCATTAAACTGTATTTAAGTGCTGTTAGGTGCCTAAATGCTCTGTGGCTAAAGGAGGTACTGGCTATACTTCAGTCCATCTCATTCAGCTCTTTTTTTTAGTTCCTCTGTTCCTGAATGTTTATTATTTGTGTTTCATTGTGTGGCAAGACATAAAGCTTCCCTAGTGAACTGGCTTGCTCAACAAAATCTGTCTTGTACTGTCGTTTACAAGTAGGACAGATGTAAGCCTCATCCACGTTAGCAGGTCTGGCCCATATTTTTATTAGGAAACCCACCTATCATGGCAGCTTAAATTAGTACTGTATAAGCAGGTGCAATTGCAATTGTTGTGGTTCAGTACCATTCATTTAAAGAGAGCTTGAGTTGTGATTTCTTTTAAGGGTACCTCAGACTTAAACCAAGGTGAAGCTGAAGTATTGCAAGTCCCAGAAAGACAGCTGGCCCAGTTTTCCAGGGACACAGTATCTGCAGTTTCTTTTGGCTTCTTTGTAGTTTCAAAGGCGCAGTGCTTTTGGAAACTGGGTTGAGTGGCGGATAATAGTGAAATAGCCCTCAGGAATGATGACCAGATTAGGAAAAGATTAGTCAAATGGCTTTACGCTTCTGGTATTTTTATTTGGATAATAAAGCTATTGAAATAACCTAATTTGAATGAGATTTTTATTGGAAAAATTGCATATGCATGTCTGTTGTATTAAAAAAATATGTTGTGATACTTATCTGTTTTCCATATGACAATTAAAAACTTGATTATGTTTTTATGGGCATAAATCTGCATCCTATCATGCATTGCAGTGTGTTGGTACTTTGCCAAAAAGGTGGCAGACTGCAGTGCTGTGAATCTGTTGAAGAACATACAGATTTGTTTAAAGAAAATCAGTGAAAGTACGTGCCATTCTGACTTCAATCTATGATTAATTATATTAGGTTGCTTCAAAATTTGTAACAGGTGTCTGGAATGACCTTACTTAATGCTATCAGTGCTTTAAATGTCTCCAGAGAACTTGGATTAGCTGTGTACCCTGTTAAGGAAAGGATGTCCTATGTGAGCAAGTTGTCCCAAAGGGGTGAAACTGGTATGTCTCAGATGCCCTGGAGGAAATACATACCTAAATGCATGTGATAAAAGGCAGCTAAGGTATCAAATAAGAAGCTTAGAGGTTAAAGTGGCAAGATGAGTATTTTAGCCAGATTGGGAAGAGAAGATGTCATGTGTGCACAGCAAATAACCTTTTATGAGGAAAGCTTATCAAATATAACGTGATTCAGAGATAATATTTCAAGATGAAGTAATCGCTCTGAGATGTCGCTGTGATTTTTGAGCTGTAGCAACGTACCCTACACAATTCATGTGATGCTTTTAGAAGTGTTGGCTTTGGAAGGTGCAGAGCAAACTGATGGAATTTTCCATCAAAATTGTATAGGTGGAGGTCTGACAGTGAAGCCATTGCTGCAAGCACTGTTCCTGAAGTCGGCGGAGGGCAGGGTTGTTTTTCCTCTTCCATCCAATGCCTGGAAGTTTTCAGCCAACCTTCTGTAGATCTTGCGCTTGTTCATACACAGCTTTGAGAACATATGCTTGTATTCATAGTAGATATAAATACTTCTGGAGTCTCAGAAACATTCAAACAACTGTGTGCATCTGTGAACCTGAAAACCTTTTGGGATATATTTTAACAGGTGTAAATCTGGCTCTAGTTCTGATGTGCCTGTACAGATCCATCTCTGCAAAGCCCGTACACACAATTCGATGACTTTGTAGAAAGAGAAGGCTGGCTGCCAAAAAAAATTAACTCCATGTCTTGTGTCAGTTAAGCAGTTTAATTGGCTTTCACACCTTAAGGCTGAAATAAAAATGAGCTACTACTTGTCACCATGCTCTGAGAGACCGGTCTCTTTGTAGAGTAATACACATCCATCTGCTTCAGAGCGAATTTTTTACAACAGTCTGTGTCCTGCTACACTGGAATTCAGCTGCCTGACCCCAGAATTGATGTCCCCATGCAGTGCAGAGCCCTCAGGCGTCTTCTCACACACATCTTCCATGTCCAAAATAAGCCTGATATGGATTCGTGTGTGCCGGGTGGCTCCATTCTTTACAGCTTTCTCCCTTCCCATGATCTGCAACATAGCTATGCTGATGCAAAAGTGTGCTTGCTTTCCAGCTGGCTCTGAAGTGGGTGCCATTGATCTGATGCATTACAGAAATACTGGAACAGAGGATCCAGAATGAGGTATAGTGCAAATCCAGGAAAAAAACTAGCTGCTAACTCAAGCAGTACCAAAGAGGAAAAGGGTTCAGTGTGCAAGAAGAAAAAACAAAGGAAGAGAGGCCAGTATCATCGTATTTATGCACAGTGGAGTGTGAATTAAGTAGAGAAGGGATAGATGGAAAGACCAAGAAAAGGAAAACTGAGAGAAAGTGGCCAACAGCAGAGGAAGGATTGAAGGGAAAGGAGTCTGGGGAATGTGCAATTCCTCTCCAACTTGAAGAGGCTGTGTGGGAGAAGACTGGAGCCGATACACAGTCCACAGAAGAAAAGACATCTCACTTCACATTTACAAAGTGTGGGTAGAGATTGTGTTTCTCAGATTGTGCCAGTTAAGCAACTTAGCCCCTGAAGGCAGGAGACTTTACTCAGCATCTGTTTTACAGCTCTGGATTCACACAAATGCTGAGAGTTGCACTGTGTCATACTTGAGTCCTGTTGAAACACCTGGGTTAGGACTAGGCTGTACAGCCTTCCAGTCCTGCATTTTATCAGAAGTATTTTCATATGTAGAAACTTCCTGTTGTGCCTGTCCATGAGAGTGTCCATTCGGAGGGGGGGTGGGGGGGGAGTTTGAACTGAGAGAGCTACTAATATCTCAGATAAGTCTGCCAATAAGATCCTTTAATGAGTTAGCCTGTGAGTCAGGGATGGTGTTTCTTGACATGGTTTCATTTCTGTTTCTGTTTCTTCTTGCATGAGGATGTTACTCTTTTCATAACCCAGCACTCAAACATCAGAAAGTAATTTGGGGCCATTACTAGCACAAATCTGAACAAGTCAGTGGCTCAATGCTGTCATCAACTCTGAGTATTATTTACAAAAAGGCCTGTCCTGCCAAAAATATGAACTTTAAATTGATCAATGTGTTATTATCCCCTTATTAATACAAATTAAACAAATTAGTTCATAAATTTTTTTTTTGCTATGCTGCTGCTTCTAATTTAAAATTTTGTTTTTAAACACTACAGGGAGAGGGAAAAGGACAAGTGAATAATTTTTATGAGGTGGTGCTTAAAACAGGGGGTTAATGCAGTTTGAGCTGTACAGGCTGTCAGCCTGTACTATAATATACCTGGATGTATCGTTTGTTTCTTATGGCTTCATTCTCTCAGTAAAACTGCCTTGATACTTCCTGCCTATGTTCACATTTTTTGGTGTATTAGTCCTTGTATGCATGTTCTTCTTTTTTGTTTTCTTTTTTACTTTAACAGTTCCTAAGGCTCTTAGAGTCATTGGAAGGATTTGAATGTATTTTCAAACTAAATAATGGCACAGAAGGCTGTCTTAAACTTATTTTTTCATGTCAGTGCAAATGTCTTTCTCATTTTTTATCATGAATCTAACATTTCTGTGACTGTGACCTACTCTGCTTCCATTTATATCATATGAATTGATGATTGGTTTGGTAACGTCTATTATCCCTTAATAACAGAGAGAAGCATGCTGATTTAAAAAAAAAACAAATCTGCATGGAACTTTTTATTGCTCCTCTCCCACAGCCTTTACTATATTTTAATATTTCTGGTGTCAGAGGGGTGGTTTTCAAGACAGTTAAAGAGTTTCTTTCAAGGTATTCATGATAATGAAGGCAAATACTTTCCTCAGAATTACCGGTATCGATGTATGCCACAATATGCTCCTGCTACCCAGGCTGTAGGAGGTTCTTTCAGCAACCTGAATCCCTGTCCCCTGCTCCTTTTTCCTCTTCCCCTTCTCCCTGGAAGTGCTTATGCTTTTGTTCAAGCACAAAGGCTTCTCCAGCCTGACCGTGCAATTCTTTGCACCATAATTTGGGAATCGCTGGAGCATGAGTGTTGCTCCTTCCTCAGTGGCAAACTGCTTTGCTAATGGCATTGGACTGTTAAGCCTTTGTGGTTTTTTGTTTGTTTGTTTGTTTGTTTAACGGTGTGTCATTATGTTCTAAAAAAAATTGTTGTATTTCAGCAGTAATGTCACTGGGATTTATCTGTTGTGACGGGATAACTGTTTTCCAGCTCTAGTAAAGATGTCTGAATTAAAGAAGATGATTGGAATAGAACACGCTTGGTAGAGAAGATTTGTTATTATAAAGCAGGGCATATCACATACTTTCTTTTTTGACTTTGGGAAAGTCATAGATGCTTTAATTTATTATACATAAAACTTGATGTACTTGTCACATGTATCTTTTTTTGTATTGCTTACTTGAACTGTAACCTCTAGGGTCAGGAATTCTTTCTTAACTTGTGTGTGTAGAGCTCAGTACTGTGGAGCTTGATGTCATTTGATATCTCTCAGCATTAACTGTAATGCATATAATAAAACATCCCTTGATGATTCTTAATAGATTTTTTTAAACTAACTTGCAGCTGCTTAAGCTCTGTGATTCACTGTTGTTCACATTATTTAGGAATTCTTTATCATTAATATTATGATGAATTTATATGTATTTGAATTTTGGAAGCAAAAGCTGGGGAAGAGGTGTACAGACTGTTAAAGTTTTGCCATTTCTAAATATACCATTTTTTTAATTCTCAATTTTTCTGAAGGTTATACAGAAATGCAATGCAAACAGAGTTTGAGAACTGAAAGGTCATGAGCCATGATGAAAGGTTATGATAAAGAAGAAGGGTTAAGGGGGTCTGATACACTGCATAGGAAACACCCTCTTCTCCAGTGCTTGGGAGCACAAGATCCAAAGCAGAAAATAAGTCTGTCGTTCTCTTTTCCCAACTGAGGTGAAGTAATTACTGGGATGGCTCCTAAAACATTTGCTGTCATCTAGACCTTATAATGACAAATTCTTGGGTCAAAGTAGCAAGTAAGTTGGGACAATGGTGATTAATGACTTGAACAAAAATAGGTTTTATTGTGCGTTTATACCTGGAGTGGCATACCTGTGATATTGTCATCAGTATTTTTTAGGGCCTTGAGGGCTGCATACCTGTTGGACCTGTTGCAGTCCTTGAGGCTGGAGAAAGATTTAAGAATTTGTCTCTGAAGATCCCTGTTCAGGAGTGAGAATTAAATTGACACTAAGTTCTTTTGGCTGCCTCATCCCTTGCCATGACAAAGGTGCATGTCTTAAACAGCATGACACTTGGTTGTGAAGTATCGAAAAACTTCTGCGCTCCATAAAAGGGTAACATATAGGGGAATATATTTGTCATCTCACCTGTGTCCCAGGAGGAGTTGTTGAAGGTAAAATGTCATTTTTGAGGGTGCATTGTAGGTCACCTCTCATGATGGAGTGTCCAAAGGGCAAAATTATATTCTAAGGAGCTGGAATGTAATGATATATTTTCTTTTTCTGAATACCATAAACTGGAACAGGAATACTGTTTCATTATTTCATTTAGCATGCAACAAAGTACAGAGTGCTAAGTTTAATGAGATAGACACATGCGAATATATGTGTGTAAGTTTGATACATCTGTGTGGAGTAAAGATACAGACAAGTAGCAATAAGCAAAACTTACTTCATGTAAGCACAAGTAATGATACACAGCATGAGCTGGTAGTTTTTAATAGTCCTTTCATATGCGTTTCAAGTGTGTGTTTACTATGAGAGATACATTGCTTTTCTAAATCCTCCTAGAGCAAAACTTCTAGTGAGGGCTGGATCCAGTGCTCTGTATGATAGGAAGAGGAAGAGCTGTAATTCATATATGACTGGATGTGCGTATGTCTTGAGTGGGGTTATGATTTGAGAGTTTGGGAGAATACAGTTGCTTGCTTCCATTTTGAATCTGTGTCTGCATGTACAACTCACTGTAATTAACCTGATGTGGGAGAGAGACTCAGAGGAGAATAATTGAACTCCTTTGGTTTGATACTTTTCTCTTCTGAGAAATTTCAGAGGAGCCCTGGGAGTTTGCCATGTCCTGTGAAATTTGTCTAGTGAAAAAGGGATTTAACTATTACTCCCTGGACATGTGCTTGCTGACGTCTTGTACCTGTTCCTCTGTGTGTACAGTAGGGTCAGGTTAGTCTACCTTGCTTCTGACTTCTTTTTTTCTCCTTTAAACTGAGATGATTCTTAGGGATTGTGTTAAATGCATTGGATTAAAATATGATTCAAGTGTGGCCAGCAGATTCCCCAGCATATCTGACAGGGCTTCAGTATTCTCCTGACAAAGTTACCTTGCCATTGCTTTGATTCCTGCCTTGAATTTTAGAAGCAAAGTATGGGTGATTTGATACTCCATATGCTTAGCAAAATTTGGATTACCGGTGTGAATCCTTTATTATGTGTTTTTTATTGAACAAAGGTCCTTTCTTCCACATGCTAGTCATTGTTTTAAGTCAATGTTTCTGAAGAATGATGTAGTTCATTTAGTGTGATATTCCACGTATCATTATAATTTCATTGAGATATTCATGATACTCATTTTAGATGAGATCTTAACAGTAGCATTCTTCTGCTCAAAGTATGTATGTGAAAATATTTGGTGAACAAATTTGAGGATTAAGTGTCATGATGGGTAGTACAATAACAATAAGGTCAAACCTTAACTACTAAGATTTGTCTTTTTCTTAACTTTTATGTTATTACCAGATGTAGTAGTTATAGCCCATTTTTCCTAGACTACCCTTTTGTGAAAAACTTCTGCAACACTTCTGTATGTGACTAGTGTATGATGCACTGAAGATACAACCTTGACAACAGGTACAGCAAGCCTAAATTGTTTGTGTATGAAAAGCAAAGGACCAAATCTAAAGGATCCAAGCATGGCCACTCAGAGAAGCCTCTTATGAGTTTGACAGCAGGATGCTGTTATTGCTCTTTGACACTAATCTCTACAGAACTCCAAAGTGCTAAATTTTGGACTTCTGGAAGGATGATTTGATTGGTGCTCAAGCTGAAAATGTGGCATATCTACATACACTGTCCATTTTTCTTCAGTCACATCCTGACAGTACAATTCTCCAAGGTTCAAAAGTGAGACAAAATATAAGCGTGTTATATTGCAGTCTACTAGGGAGACTTACCTGTATCAAAGCAATCTGGGGACTGAGATGGACATAGAAAGAGTGGAAGTCTAAACACCATGTTTTGTGTAGACGTTGATGGATTCTAGGTGACTTTTGTTTGTTATTAAACCTTGTTAGCCAGAGATAGTAAGTAAGCTATTAGAAATGCTCAAGATGCCACTTCTCCAGCCTCCATGTATGAGAGAGAGATGCTATGAAAATACAGGGGAAAAAATTTTAAAGCATGAACTTTGGTTTAATAAAAAAGACACCACCTGAGCATCTTGCCAGTTGAGCTGTATGTAAGCTTTTCATTCTTTGACTACAGGAGCTGCTCGTGAATGAGACCTGAGTGCTCTTGTCCTCAGATCACCTCCTCAAGAGGCCTTTCCTTCCTTGTTGCTCGAAGGTCCTAGTGTGCGTGCTCATGCTCTCTCTCTTCCCCTTTAGATTTGTGGTAGTAGGTACACTTAACAGTGAATGTTGTACCAGCTTGTCTTCTGGAAGGTCAGCACCTGATAGCTAGCTGGAAAAAAATGCATTTGCTTTTGTCATATTTAATTTACCATTGTTCTTTGCCTGTTTTACTTTCATTTCTTCTTAATGTTTTTGCTTTCTTTTCATCTCTCCTTCTCTGCCTTCTGCTATCTTAAAAAAACCATGTTGCCCTTTCATCCCATTCTTCTCTCATATTATACTGCGTTTCAGCCCTTTTTTTTTTTTCATCTTTCTCTGCTATATTCCACTGTTTCTCCTCTTTCTTTTCCAGCACCAATCCTTACCCTTGTTGCTTCTTTAGCTCCTTAGCACCATCTGTAATGCAATAGCTGCATGATCACCTCAGACTGGTGCTCCGGAAGAAACTGCTGTCCTCCTGCTTTCCTCCTCACCCACATCATCTCTGTTGTGCTTGTACCCGTTGCGCTCGCACAAGCGTATTGCATACCCTCACAACCAAAGAGGCCATCGTGCTGACAGTGTGGAGGGGCCATCCATGCTGTAACAGCACTGATTATGGTTCTCTGAAGAGGCCTTCCTGGACAAAAGAAAAATCAAGGGATCTCCAGAGTCTTGAGACAGTGGGCATTAGAAGAGTAGATGAGAGTTAGTAGGTTTTTTAAAGGGAGGGAAAGAGAGATCTATAGTTAAAACTGACTGTGTCCTGGAGATCACATTTTAGATGTGAGCTAGAGGGCAGGCTAAAACGTTAAAACTGTGATCAGAGTCCTAAGACCTTGCTCCGCAACCAAAGACTGGTCTTCTGTGAGATGGGTGGTTATGTGCTGTTGAGAGGGAGAGGGAAATAGAAGGGAGCTACAGTGCATTGAACTAGCTACATGGTTAAACCTGAGCATGCCCGTGCATTGTAATGGCTTTAGCAAGGAACTATCAAACATTGCCAAAAAAGAGACAGTACAGTCATTGAACAAGTGGAGGGAGTGGGGGAAGCATGCCTTGCCAGTTCAGCGGGGGATGTAGTCCTTGCCATTTTGTCTTGCGGTAGTACATGAACGTACTATGTGCTTAAGGAACATGTGATACGCTTCTGCAGTTAACAGTGAAATTTAAAAAAAAAAAAAAATCCTTCAGACATCTTAGAAAATACAAGTATTAGTATTATTGTCAGCATGAGAGGACGTAGTATTTACTTGGGAACACTGGTCATCTTGCTAAGTCATCTGAGTCTGTATAAAACCCACATAAAGTTTCATAGAGGTTTGGTGTTGCCAATCCCAAGTGCGCAACAAGAATGAGTCACATCTTCCAAGATCACAAGATTTGCTTAAAAATCAGAGAGGTTTATTTTTAATTGGGTTTCATTTTTATTTGCCTGTTTTATGTCAAAGCCAATTCATTTTTTCCACTGTTTTTCTGCGATTGTTACTGCTAGCAATACCCCCCCCATTTTTTTCCTTAAAAAAAAAAAAAAAAAAGGAAGGGACTTTTAACAAGAATACCAAATATTTCAGGATGTAACAAAATCATGTAATTGCTGCCAAATCAAATCATGCTGGCTGGTAATTATCGAAGTAATCCCCCTTTTAGTAGAAAGAATTAGGAGTAGGAGGTTGTAGAATAAAATAAGATTAAGCTAAAGTTTCATATGTGCTGTTTTGAGTAACCAGTAGTCACACCCTAAAGAAGAGTGTCGTCACTGGAACAATATGTTTTGTCAAGAACTGGGTACAAAATTAATCTGTTCACAAAAATTTTGTCTAGTATATCTAGGTATGTGGAATTTCATTCCAAGTAGTTTGCTTTTCAAAGTCCTCTTCTACCCCTCCTCCCATCCCTTCATTTTTGTAAAAAAACAAATGAGGAAGTCAAGTAAAACTTAACTCTATATATTTAAGGCAAAGCAGTGAAGTAGAAGGGTTATATACAAGGTTTCTTCCATAATCTTCAGTTTCTCCATGAGGAATTAATCTGACATTATTGCAACTGCAAATTGCATCAGATAAAAATCTGTCTCTAATGCTCTTGGATATTTTTTATTTTTATTTTTTTTAAAATAAAACTCTTTCTATTCTTACTGGGATGGTCTTGGAAAAATTCTTTTGAAGAGTTAGAAGTCCTGCACAGACCTCAGTTGTAGTATACTGACACAGCACATCCTAAAGTAAGGGGATGTAGGGCATGGGCACCTCTTTCAGTTAGAAATTTATTATTTGAGTCCCAGCTTTCAGATGTTTGCTTTCATAATAGGAAGAGGGTTGTTTTTCTCTTTGTAACAGAGGTTAGTTTTAATTGTGCAAAAACAGTCTGTGGTGGATTTTAGTGGACAGTAGGTACTTGCCATGGTAGCAGCGGTATTCTAAATGTTTTTATGCCATGTCCAAATTAGTCTTCTAGGTGACTTTTGAGCTAAACAAAAAATCCCAAATTAGCTCCCTGCTGGTATTTCTTTGAAGGAAGTCTTTTGTATCCAAGATGACAAGTTCAGCTGTGATGTAATCAAGCACTATGGAAAGATGGGGCATTTGCTTTTGCAAAGCTTGAATTTAGCCTACCATTTACATTTTCCTTGATACACTGTATTACTCTAATACAGTAGTTCTGTAGGGAGTTTTTCCCTTGGTCAAAGATAGGCAACTAGTTTAAAACCAACTGCAGAACAGATGTATTAAAATATATAACTTTAAAACTTTAGTGAAGTGTTGACTTTCTGGTTTTTTTTTATAGTTTTGTTACCTCAAATTAAGGTGGCACCAGCTACCGCCTGTTTCTGCATCACTTCTACATCGTCTGAAGAGGTATCATTCACCAATGAGAGGGAAGTAAAGTGTCCCAGCAGCTTTATGGGGCAAGGCATATTTCTCAGCAGTTCGAGTTCAAACTCGACTCAAAACTTGCACCAAGTCAAAAAGGAGCTTGTGAGAACGTTCCCTTTGCTAGATTATTGTGCAGAACTTCCTATTCTGCTGAACTAACTGTAGATGAGAAACATGCTTCTGGGTAAGTAATTCCATGTGGAGGTTGAAATCTGTCTTTCAACTAGCTGCATAGTAGAATGCTGCATGCTTGTTCCAGCTGTATGGAAGGAGAAATACATGCACCGTTTTGCTGATTTATTTTTAATAGCAATCCGTTAGTGAAAGCTGTACTCATTTGCTGCAGTTTAGGAACTGAATAGTCGCATTAGGAAATATTAGCACTGTGGGTGCCTGTGATCTATTTTTTCAGATACTTTTTATCTTTAGGTAAACTGCGTCAGAGAAACACAAATGCCAAAATCAGCATTTGAACTTTGTCTTTTTTTTTCCCTGTTCAGATGGTAATCGTGACATTTTCTGAAGGAAGGCTATAAAAGAAAAATCTTGTTAGTAAGCCCATTGGAAGAATATGTTTCTTAAATATTAAAATAAATTTATTTCTTATATGTGAGCATATTGATGGTTTGCTGTAAAAATTTAATGCTTGATTATTGTATGTCTTTAATTTCCTTTTAGCATTATGCCTCTAAATCCTGTTGACTGATATTATGTTATATAATAGTTTCAATAACCATAAATAGTAATAGCATTTGAAATAGGGAATCCTTTCATGTGTATTTTAAAGAACAACTTCAAATTATTGAGCTTATGAAATGTTAATATGTTGTGGATTACACTGTACTGCTTAGCTGCAATGTTAAAAATGTGCAGGATGCATTCAGAAGGTTTCTCTTAGGATGCCTTGTTAGGTCGAAAACATAAATGCTCTCCTATCCTCAAAGTCCTGTTTATAGTTAGACAATTAGCTTGTAGAAAGCATTTTTTATTTTTTTTTTTTTTTTTTGTACAAGGCAACCTTGTCTGGAGGAAAGTCATTGGTAGTTTTTTCAGATGTTGAAATAAATACTAATAGAATGCTCATTTGCTGTGAATTGAATGTTATAAAATACCCTCTGCTCTGTGTAAGTTTGATCATCCTCGGGCTGTGGCAAATTCCATTTCATAGGATTCCATTGCTTTTAAAACGAATTCTTTTCTCTCTCTTTTTTGACTAAAAATTATATGTATCCATTGACCATAATTTTTGGTTACTTTCACCTTGTTTTAACTTTCTAAAGGCATGAAAATGGCCAGGGGAGATGTTTTTGTTAGGCAGAATTTAGGATTAGTGCACTATTTATCTTAGTCTAGTTAAATTGCTCAGATTTCAGCAAATTAGGCTGCATGTTTGTAGGTGCTTCAGGACTGCAAATACAACTATTTCATAAGCATTTATCCCTTGTTCTCTTTCTCTCCATATATGTGTCTGTGACATTGTGCGTATGTTTTGATGATAGTAGTTTTACAGCTTGGGTGCTGAATTCTTTGTGGTAGGAAAATGCTCTCTGATTTTTCTAGACCTTTGCTTCTCTGCGTCTTTTTGTGTATTCAGATGTAGTCATGATAATAATTTGCTGCGTTGCAAAGAAATAAATGTTGTAGAAGGTTTTAACAGAGAAGTCTGAGAAAAATCTGGCGATTTGGTTGTTCCTGTTGCTCACTCGTGATTTCAGCATTCTGTATTTAGAAATGTTTTCATCCTCTCTGAACGTGGAACAATCCACACCTTCCATGCCACCTTCAGGACGCTTAGTTAAACATCACCAGTCATAATTCCCCTGGGCTGCCATTATCATGGTAATGTCTGGATTCACATTTATCTTTGGTTTTCCAGTGTGGCTCATCCGACAGCCCACAGAATGGGCCAGGCTGCCGTGCATTGTCCACAGCAAATGGCTACTGGGCAGTGCAGACAGCCCCAAAATCTCGGCCTCTTTGTCTGTCCTCTTTGGGGACAGTTGCAGTGTGATGAAAACAGTAGAGAAAATGCTGTCTGTCCAGAAAGGGGAGGGGGGGGACAACGGACTGAACAAAAAAAAACCCCAAAGCAACACCCATCACCCCCACAAAAATACCCTAAACCAACCAACCAACCAACAAACCCCAGTTTTAACACATCAAAACTTTTATGCAGAACGTGCACCTCTGTTAAGCTGAAAGAGATACTCTGTTTAGAGGGGAAACCCAATAAAATTTGGAAGCTGGTGCACCAAAGGTGATAGGAATTTTGCCAAGAGCTGAGCAACACAAATGCTGCCAGGTGAGGAAAAATTGCAATGACTACACCTGACTGTGCTTTCGGGGAAGCAGGCACAGGGCTCTGAGTCATAAGGGCAAGAGGCAGCAGTGGGGGTCAGAATGGGTCCTGGAAAGGGGGTGTTTGAGCAGGACTCTCGACTTGTGGGAGGTGTCTGGCTAAAGAGGAGAAATCCAGAAGTACTCCACCAGCACTTTCCTAATGATATTTCCTTGTAATAGTAATTTTAAAAGCTTTCCCTGTAGGAAAGATGAAACAAGCTTTACAGGTAAGCAAGAATTTCAGTGATGGGCACTGGTAAAGGGCAGTGCGCAAATAAAATTTGCATCATAGGTTTGTGTTTAGATAGGTGAATATCCCAGATGCATGAACAGATTTCTTGATTTTGCAAACACATATTTGGGGTTGTTTGGTACTTGAAAGTTTGGCCTTTGGGGAAAAGCTGCTTTTATGTGCTGCGATACTAAAGTGCTTTGAGCAAAGTTTAAAATCGTTATATTCAATAGCTGTAGAGAACATTGAGATCTTTTGGAATGACTTATTCAAATATCCTTATAGTTGATGGTGTATTCGTGTTTGAATAAATTCAGTAAAGATTCATCCTAAGCTGTTCCTATCCAGTACTGCTTTAAAGAAACAGGAAAATATAATCATGTCGTCACTTAAAGCTGCTTAAACCTTTAGGTGAAAAAGGGTTACTACTTAAATTTCAGATGAAAGGAGCGTTTTGTGAATTCATCTGTGTCATGTATTCATACCTGAATTAAAATGAGCCATGATGTACTGCACTTTCTTGGGAACATTACATAAACTCCTTGTTCTAAACCACGCACAAGTTTGAAATGTGCAAACAGAACTGAAAGAAACTTTGCAGTAGTTTCTCCACAAGCAGGAAGCCTAATATTTACACAACAATCAATAGGGTAATGGACACAGAGACAAGCAGTACTCTCTCCTGCAAAACTTGGTTTAACCGGTAAAAGAAGGTAGGATCTATCTGAACAACAACTTTCTTTTTAGTTAGACATGTACGGTTGGGGATGGGTTTGGCTTGAATTCTGCGGAACCTTGTTGGCCAAGATTCGGAGTTGTGCAATTAAAACAAGGGATTGTTTAGAAGTATGTTATATTTGGAACAGTTTTCTCCTGCTTTAATTTCTGGGATTTTGGTCAGGTCTTTCATTAGTGTTTTCGTGAGACTCTAAGCAAGATGAGTCAAGGAAAAATCTGGTCCTGATACAGCTTGCTTTGTCATAGATAAGGAGTTTCTTTATGTATGATTTACTTACATCTTCCTGTAATTCTTTGCTGTGATGTCTGTTTCTGTTTGTCCTGTGTGCTTTGAGGGAGAAGTTCTGCCTCACTGCAGGCAGATAGGCAAAGGCAAGCAAGAACACAACTGACCTTGGTGCAACCATAAAGGGGCAGGAGACAGTATACTTATTATTTCTTATTTTCTGATCTACAGGGCTTATAATATTACCCAACAATAGAAGTTGGCAATTTTCAATTCAAGCAAAAAGTTGCTGAATCCAAGAACTTGTAAGAGGAAGCTAAACCTGTCTTGGTTCCTCTTGTTTCCGACATCATTCTTGTGAGGACTCTGAAAAATGTAGTTGTTCACCAAGTTCTGTGAGTAGGAACAATTGCTAATCACACATGCTACCTGCAAACAATGGTTGAGAGAAAGGCCTGCCTGTCCTCATACCCCTGGAGGAGACCTGTCCATTGGAAGGAGAGGAGGTAGCTGGAGTGTTGAGACACTGTGCTAAATTTCAGTTTTGAGAGTGGACGTTTTTTTCTCTTACCCCAGTGGTCTTTTTCACTGTTCCAGTGGTTGTAGGGGACCAAGTGTGTGAAGGTTGCGGGTATGGCATAAGCTTTGTAAGTAGCACGGTCCTTTCTGAGATTGGTCAGAGGTTTTAGTAGGTTGTTGAAATCTCTCTGGGGCAAAGGTGAGGGAAGGAACTGATCATTTTTAACACCTCTGAAGGTACATCAATAAACCAAAGATTAGGCTTAGGAGATTCTTCCAAATATCAATGGCCAACAGAAACCTGAGAAGTTCCCCCAAAATTTTAAGAATACTTTGCAATGGACAGCATCAGGTAATCCTAACTGATTGATGTCTACCAGATTTTCTTTGTTCAAGCACATATGTCCTCCAGTTATTTGTAACAGCTGTTATCAGAAGTGACCTGAAATTTAAAACAATAATAATAATTTAAAGTAGGCAAGGAAAACTTCAACTAACAGACTGACAAATTATAAGCTACTGAAAACGAGATCTTAAAATAAAAAGTGGTGTGTAAACCTCCTACTTACTCTAAATGTGTTGCCTATTGTAGTAATACAAGCCAGACAGTGAAGTTCAGCTTACGTTATGAAACCAAATTTTGTAGTCTTTGTGACTGAAATTTAGTAGGTTTTAGTAGGTAAGTTCATTAACAGTTATTACCAAAGAGAAATGTATCTGAGACTTGCACGTTTCAAAGGGCTGCTTCCCAAAGAATTTTTTGTATACACCCTTTAGGCACAGATCCAAACCAATGTCCAGCATTCCCTGATAAAGCAGATTCATTTATTTGAAGAGATTGATATAACAGCAATAAGTGCAGCTATCCACAAGTGACGAGGCATCTCACCAGCATTTACACGGTACTTCTGGTATGTTATTTTCAAAACCCACCTTGGATCTTCATGTCTATGCAGAGCTCCATGTGGTATTGCTTTCTTATTTAGCATCCTGCTCGTATGGGTGTGCTTGTGTGGAACTAGAATAAAAAAAGAGACTTTCATATGTAGGGAAATTATATTTTGAAGTAATTTTTCCTCCCATTTTTAGCAGATATTTAGACAGTAACTAAAATGTGTGTCCTTGGTGATGCTGTGCTTTGTACAAAACTGAAGTTGATGACTAAAGAATCAGATTGTTCTTTCTAGATTTTATGGGTAATCTGAAGAGAGAGCTTTCAGAATGGAGAAAAGAAAATTTCTTTTCTGAACTCTTCCTCTTTGTCATTCTACAGCAATACATGGATTGTTAAATGTCAAGACATTTGCTTGATGCAAAAGAATGCTCAAGTTGATCTCACCATATCTTGCTTCTTGTTACCTGTATTTCTTGTTTGTACTCAGGAAAGTATGCAGTCATACCTTTTACCATATTACACAAAAACACTGTATTGCTTAACAGCTTGGATGGTGTCTGTCCTAAGCCCATAGAATAGCTTGTTCCAATTGAGAAAAAGCTAAGAATAAAAGTAAAACTGCAAAACAAAGAT
>JAVJGG010000061.1:14806014-14825740 GCA_035590195.1 Aviceda cuculoides
CTCATCCAAATCATCAATAAAGATATTAAACAGAACAGGGCCCAGCACCGAGCCCTGGGGAACACCACTTGTGACCCACCACCAACTGGATACATCAGCTGAGTGGAAGATGGGTAGACAAAGACGTGACTGCAAAGTTAGAAATTCTGCAATATGACAGTAAAGGTACACTATGCTATTTTACATAAAGCAAGCTTTGTGTAGAGAAAGCTTATATATACTTAGTGATTCTTCCATTTTTAAATACTTCTTGTTAGAGTGGTGAAAAATCTCAGTAAAATTAACTATGCCCAATTATTTACAGGATACTGGAAATGTAGGCGGTTACAAGAGAGGAAAAGAGGCAGGGCTTTTTAGAAACCCTAGACTTCTGTTGTGGTTGGCTAAGATATGACTACCAAGTGGGATTACTCTGAGAAAGTGTTCAGCAGAGCAAGTAAGGATCCCTTGTGCATGACAGGAGGGCTAATTGGCCAACTTCAAAATGTAGCTGCGCACTTATGTCCTTTTTTAATTCAGCAAGGGAGTTAGGTCTTTGTGGAAAAATACACCCTATCCCTGATCATCAGCTAGACCAGGCAAAATTGTTTATGTTTCTTATACAGGCAAATTAAAGTTGAGAGATAGGTATTGTAGGCAAAAAAGACATCTTCAGATCTTCAGGAACTTATTTTCCACTTAAGGGCAAAAGCAGAAAAGACTGACTCCCAGGCTTGTCTCTAATGCACTTGATGCACCAGCCCTATGTCAGCCTGTATTTAAGAACATAATCTGGCCTCCAAATACACAGAAAATAGTGCTGGGGTATTATCCATATAAATATTTTTGAATGTTTTCTTTTTAATGGCTAAGATAAACCATTAGAAATATAATGCCTGGCAATGTTTTACTGGGTTTTATCATGTTGCTGTCTTTCATTTCAACCATAAACATGTATTTGCCTGTCCTCTTAATTAAAAAGATCGAAAAATATAGCAGGTGTGTAAATTGGAATGAATACATGGAACATTTATTCTGGCAGATAATTCAGGTAATACTTGAATCCTCACAAAGGTGGAAATGGAGTGATGCTAAGGAAACTACCATTCCAGTGTAACCACAGATTTCAGTTTTCCCAGAAAAATAGTGGATGTTAAAAATAATATCTACCTGGGGTTCTGCTGAGCTCTAAGGAACTTCAAGCATGTATTATGACCTGGCCCGAGGTGTTTTCACATTCCTTACCAGTGACAATTCTGCAGCTAGTCATGGCCACTTGTTCTATTATCTAACTGGGCTTTTAAAATTCTGTAAATACTGAACTTGCATTTATCTTGTTCATGCCAACCAATCTCATGGATGTTTTCCTTGCTTTTCTTAGATCATGAAGGAGTTTGATCTATTACCTATTTGTAACCTTGTTTTATATTTAAAAAAATCAGGAGTGCTTTGATGCTTTGTTCAGGCAGAGATCTCACCATCATCATTAGTGAACAATGTGAAGGACGTGAATTCTCAGGTCTCTCCTGGAACTTCCAGAAAAAATATTCTGAAAGTAGAGTGGCTATAGAGCTTTTGAGATAGGCACTTTTAGTTAGAATTTAATTTAAGAATTTCTGGAGTATTTTAAGTAATGCTCTTTGCTTTGTTGAACACAGTGTCTAAATAATATTAACAGAGATCAGAATAAAAAAATGCACTTGTAAGGTTATATTACCATGTCTTATTCTTATTTTCTTGAGTTAACGTATCTACTTTACTAAGCCTTTCATTAAGGGTTTTTTTCCAAATATTTAGTAATTTTTTTGGTTTGTTGCCTTTTTTTTTCCTTTTTCTGTTTTTTACCTGCTAAATGTAAAATCCCAAATAAATGCCTAGGTCCAACTAATAGTGGAATAGCTGCATTTCTTTGAAAGCCCTAATGAAACCAGCTCCCCAGCAAAACAAAAGCATACACTATCATCACCCAGTGATTGGCCTTTTCTAGTCTATTTTTACCTGTGTCTTTTGTTGTTCTAAAAAATCTCTGTGATTTTAAAGAATTCTTCAAAAGTTGATATATTTTCTGGAAACTGAAATGAATCAGTGATCCATTTGAATAAATACTATATTGTCACGCATTTGCTATGTAATTTATCCAGTGATTCATCAGTTTAGCTTTCAATATACATAATACTGATAAGATTTAGTAGATCATATATTTGATTCAAAAGATGTATTAGATTTGGTAGGTCCTGACTTTAATTCAACATAAGATGACTTTATCTGTCTTATGAGGATATATGTGATTTCCAAAAGCAATGTATCTGTTTTTGAAAAATCCTCCACCGAAAAGGGAAAAAAACCAGTTTATTGTAAGGAATGAAACATTCCTTTTAGGAATCTGAATATAGAAATTACCCACATTTATATTAAAATTTCATAGCAAAGCAATATACTGTGCATGTCTTCATGTTTCATATACTGAAAGTAAGATTTTGGTCATGATAACTTCACTGCAAGTATTGCTCAGTTCTGAACTGAAAAGCAGTTTGCTCTGTAGAATGGAAAAATCAATTTAGCATAAGGTGATCTCATTATACTCTATTTATCCAAGATTACAACAATTTAGAAGAAGATTGAGAGTGAAAGTAATTGTTCTTTTATTAATCCAAGTAGCTTTTAAAAAGAAATCTGCTGATTAGGAAGCTCTGCTTGACTTCTAACTTGAATCTCCTAGGACTTATTCCATGATGTTCAGATTTCAGTGATGTGTTCTGATGATATCATAAGCAACTATGGCCATACCTTGCTGAAGTCACAGAAACAAGATGGAGTAACAGGTTAACATGAGCTGTTAGTATATTTCAGTATTATTTTGCCATAGAATTGTTAATATTTTTAAATGTTCTGCTTATATATGCTCTCTTGCCATTTATTGCCAGTGATTTAAAAGCTGAAACTTTAGGCAATCCTTTCACTTTTTAGGGATGTAGGTTTCTGATTTTAGTTTGAAAAATTAGTACAGTGCTTTGAAGATACAATGCAATCCCCTGTGCACCAAGATTCCATTGCTGACCCTTACGGATGCTAAGTCTCTTCCTCCTATTCTTTTGCCTGTAAGGGTGTAATATTTCCTGCCAAATGCAAGGAGAAAAGAGAGAAAGGACATGTCCAGACTTTCACATTACATCTCCAACATCAATGTCCCTGAAAATGTCTTTAGACTTGAATGAGAGTTTTCTCCCCTTGTTTTTTTCTCCTCATGCTCCCCACAATTTCAAATCCATGATTTTAGTTTGAATCTTTCTTTAGTTACTGTATTGGTAAAAGTGACAGGTTACAATATACTGGACACAACAATTAAAATATTCATAAAATTCAGCTGAAGAAGTGATGATTATGTTTTCAACTTGCAACTACAAATGTTAGCTCACCATTCAGTTGCATCTGACAATTTTTAGCTCAGCTCCAATGAATCAAACAATATAGTTGCTGAAGCAGGGTCATGCAGTCTCTATAGGCTTTTATTCATTAAACTTTTTTATCTGATAAAACCCCTCAAAATTCTTTGTAGACTCTCATACAAAATTCAGCCATTTAAGTAAAGAATGTCAAAGAAAGCAGAAGTCCTTACGCAGTAATTAAACTAAACATTTCCTTACATTGTGGGGAAGAATCGTGGACAGAGGGTCTACGAATAATAGGAAGATGCTGGTTTGTGGGTGTAATCCAAAATTACACAAGGATCTCTGGAACCGAGCAAGCCAATGATTTGTGTGTCCCAGATCCCACTCCACTTTGGATTGTGACCATCCCTGCACTCTGCCTCTTTGCAGGCCCAGCTCTGTTCAACTGTATCCCAGTCTGGAGGTATACAACCTTTTAGGAAGAAGAACAACTTGCATATTTAGTGAAGTCAGGTGCTCTAGTTACTTTGATCTTTCTCATGCATTTTGCTTTCGATGTTGGCAGAGAAAATCTGTGGCAAACTAAGTTCTTGTATTACACCATCTAGGTATCCACCTAGTTGATGGTTTAATAAGTGAGATGTAGAATAAATGGAGAGAAGACTTAAAAGGACTGGTAAAATGGAGTATTAGTTTAGAGTATACTTTTTTTTTTTGAGATCTCAGACTGAAAAATGTGCTGCTGCCTTACAAATAGATGTATAATATCTATGTATAATAATACCTATAATATATTATATCAATATAGAGATAGTATAGATATAAAATATATAATACATACAGTATATGGTGTATGATATATAATATATAACATCTAATAATATATATTAATAGATATATAATATACAACAATAGATATATAATAATATCTATTATATCTATGTATAATAATAATAGATGCCCCATCCCTGGAATTGTTCAAGGCCAGATTGGATGGGGCTTTGAGCAGCCTGGTCTAGTGGAAGGTGTCCCTGCCCATGGCAGGGGGGTTGGAACTAGATGATCTTTAAGGTTCCTTCCAACCTAAACCATTCTATGATTCTATTCTATTATTTTATAGCCCAAGAACCTACCTGTGAAGATCTCTCATACACAACCCTAATCCTATCCACAGAGCTATGCTCTACAAAGTCTCTCCACATTGAGGGGCAAATTTAAGATGTCCAGCCTCAGAAGCCCTTGGTATCAACTAACAGTCTAGAGGTTTAAACTAGCAGGCACTTGCATTCAGCTGGCCACCTTTATGCACTGTGCTTGGGACTTACCCCATAAGAATGGCCCTAGAGTTTCTAATGAGCCCAAAGAGCACCAGCAAACATATCAGGACATGGAACAGGAGCAGGCCCAGGTATCCCAGCCACCTGCAAAAAACAAAAACATAGTCTGCAAAGAACAACTGGTATATAAAAGGCACAAATCAAGAAGCTAGTGTGACTCACGGGAAAAACATAGCCCTTCTTTTCTTCAAGTAAAAGCCACTGCTAACGCTTAATCTCCAGAGAGCTCTGGATATTTGCTGGGTCTGGAGTCAATGCAGGTAAAAGCATTTACACAACACACCCAGAAAACACAGCTGTTGAGAAATGAAACTGCTAATCTTGTTCTAGTGTAAAGTTATATGCAACTGGACACCATCAGGTGAAGAAGAGGCATTGCAGCTTCTTGAACTTCCTAGAAATTTGTTAGAAAATGCTTCAGTTATTTATTCCACATGTGTGGACAGAGGTTTTCTTTTGTGGAATACTGCTGATGCAATCTTTTATTAAATATGTTTAATAAAAAAGATCCTTAGAGTGTGGTGTTAACTTACAGAACTAGTGCAGTTTTCTACTCTATTTAGTTAATGTGTCATACAACTACACCACACTTATTAGGACACAACAGTAACTATCTCTGTGGCTGGTTTTTTTTCTCCAGTATTAGAACACAAGTTACAGATTTTGTACATTGCAAATAAGTTTCCCTTCAGCTGGTAATAAACATAGTTAAGGAAAAAAGTTGTTATCATGCATTTTTATTTAAACTGAAGGCAATTTTGCTGTATGAAACGAATCAGCTGGGTGGGCCAAGAGCACCTGCAGTAATATATAGAGCCTTTGGTGCAGCCACCCAGAACACACACATCATTGTTGCAAAATGGGCCAAAACAGATGCTACAACCACTACCCTACAGCGTGCTACACACCTGTACCAGTCATAGAGGTCAATCTGAATTGCCAGCTCCTCCAGAGACAGCTCTTCATTCTTCCAAAAGGGGATCTCAGTTGTTTGCCTGACCAGATCATCCAAGAGACCTTGCAGCTTCTGGATAACATGCAGGTAGTCTGTCTGCTTCGTGAACATCTCCTCCAGGATGAGCAAGTTTGGTTCCACTGTTTGGTTCAGGGCCACTGCAGTATCTAGTACCTATAGTTTGAGAAAGAAAAAGGGGGAGGAAAGAAAAAAAAAAGAGAAAAATAATTAAAGGACAGGAAGTCAAGGAAGTAAAAGAGGATTAATTCTTACTAGCAAGTTATGGACAGCTTCCAGATTACTAGTTATCTGTCTTAACAGGCTCAGACTGCTTACCCTTCAAAAGCAACTTATAAACACCTATAAAGCAGATTGCTTGCAAGTAGTCCTATGGTGGCTTCTCCGCTGAGCCTTTAACATATGTAGCCACATTTTGCAAACACATTTTGCAGCCGTGAGGGTTGCAGCATGATACCATGAAATTAGAGGTAGCAGAGGAACAACTGATTGTACTGAAATGATATATTTTACTAAGAGACTTGTCTGCTTTGGCCTGCCTCCTCTTCCGGGTGTGGAAGAGAAGCTGTTTTTAAACCCAGCAAAGAGAAGACTTCATTTAACAAGCTGTGTTTGCTTTGATATTTTTAGAAGAGCTGAAGAAATCACCACTCCATAATGGAAATTTTAGCACATCTCTAAGTCCAGAGACTAACAAAAAATAGGAAGAGATACAGGCACAGCAGGATACAAGAGAAGAGGTGCTGAGCAAGTCTGCTCATTCCCACACTCCTCATTTGCTAGCGTGTGTCTCCTAGTGCTTACCCGGTCTTGGACACCTGCCACAGTGCGGTTTGCATGGCGTAGCGAGTACGTCAGCCGATGAATGCCGTCACTGGTCTCTCCATTCCCATAGAAGCCAACAGCAATTCCAGCACTGCAGAGAAAGCAAGCAAGAAAGGGTAGAGTTAAAGCTAAAAGGCAAGCTATATAACACACGGCTTAACACTACAGCGCCCTTGGTAGTCACATCAGCACTTTCCACAGAACAGAAAGCCGCTTGCCTCCCAAAGGGTAGCTGGGGTAATCATACTCCTCAACAACCACTAAAAAAATTCTCCTGTAAACATTTGCCCGTGTTTTCCACGCAGCCACTGATTCTCTATATAGCATCCATATGATGAACAGTGGAACACCATCCCTTCTCAATATGTATGTGTCATTTATGGTACAATAATGAAAATCTGTTAGAGAACTGTTAGAGAGTTCAGACCTAGCCATGGGCAACCAGAAATCCATCCAGCCAAGTGTCTCTCCAGTGGCTCCTGCAAGAGCTACCATTGCTACGTCAGGAGACTCATGCCTTCTCTGGACATGAAATACAGATTGTTTCATGACATTTTTTTAAAAGCAGGACATAAAGAGCTTGCATTGACTACTTGCCCATGGTGGTGGTTCCTCTAGATACATTTTCCATGCCCTCTTCTCTACACTGAAGTACCTATGAAAATCATCTATCTTATCTTTCCATTAGAGCATTTGTGCCTCACTGATTTAGACTACTGGGAAGGACGGCTTAATAACTTACCGGGACAACACACTATTTCATTTAAAGCAAGTGAATTTCAACCTTGCAGACACAATTCAACTCCAGCTGCTTAGCAAATTACCACCTATCAGCTGATTTGCCATAACTGTCCACACGTATCAGTCTGCCTCAATTATGAAGTAAACCATATTAGGTTAAGCTTCACTTAAAGGAGGAAGATCCTATAGATGAACTGCAGCCAGCAGATTATCCCATGCAAGTCAGCAATACTTCTTATATTACCCCATCACTGCAGGAACTCACAGTTCTTCTTCCCAAACCCATTTCTCCTAATAATAGGAGAAGAACGAACTTGTGAAGGGGTCACTAAACTAAACTCAGGGCAAACAAACATTACCCTTTAGAGCACCCAGGATCTTTTCTGGGAAGGTTCTCAAGACACCAAGGTTGTGTTTGTGGTAGTGGAAAGGAAGGTGGTGGTGATGCTTTCAGTGCAAATCTAAAGTTATTCCGGATGAAACATTTAGGCTCTTCACAACAACTTTGTGCTTGGGTTATAGCACTACCTGGTTTGAAGGAGGAATAAGAGGAAGGAAACTAGCCAAACAACATCTTTCAGAACAAGTCAGTGTAGTGCCTTTAACAGGAAGGGTCACTAAAGGACATTAGGCATTCTTCGCCAGCATCACCGGCAGGGAAATGAAGCCAAGCAGGCAGGCCAGAGTGGACTTTGTCTAGATAACTGACCCTTGCACAGATTTGGTCCGGCACATACATCAATCTGCAGCCCAAATGACCGTTTCTGCTCTCACTCCTCTCCTGCAGTAAGACAGCATCCATCCTTCTTTTCCTGTGCTCATCCACTCCAGAGTGAGCAGAACAATGTAGTTCACTTGGCTGCATTTCTACTTTCGCCTCATACATATAAGAAATGGAAGCAAAGATCACACACTGGAAGCAGAGCCGCTATGAAAATCTGTGTCAGCCTCACACTTTTTCCAGCAACTGAATCTTTGTTAATTATAGAGAGCTTGGCCCATAAAAGCCTCAGCTGAAGAGCCTTCCAGGGACAGTAGGCAGCCTACATCATATACAGAAAGAGAGGCGGTAGGTTTGTAACTCTTAATATTTAGCGTTAATACAAGAACTCAGTTTCTTTCTTCATGAACATCATTCCTCAAACATTCTCCTAATGCAAATGATGCTGATAACTAAAGAGAGAAAAGCCCTCTGCATTCCTCCCTGGTTACAGCTATTATCAGAGCTTGATAACACATGCCTAGGATGCAGGGGAGTGGAGGGGATAAAAAGATACAACACCCCCCTCCTCCTGAACTAGAGAGACTGCAGATCCAGAGCTATGCCTGGGATAAGGCAACTCAGCATCCCATCACTGCAATCACAAACCCTGGGCTTGAATTGCCCCTTGTCTCATCAGAGCAAACAAATTCACACAGACTCTTTCACTCGGCTGAGCAGCAGCAAACTTCAATGTTTTTTTCTACTATAGACACCAAATAAATTCCAGAACATTCCTGACATTGAATATGCAGATCTGACCCCTTTAATGGGTGAACAATTTTTATTCAGCCTGTTACAGCTACTAGAAGCCTTTTCTTTCAGCAAAGGCTTGGTAAGTGCCCAAAACCTGCTGCTTGGCTCTCAGTATTCCCAGCACAGTAGCACTGTTTTGGTGGAAAAGTCTCAGAAACAGCACTCTGAAGTAGCAGCAGTCCTTAAAGATGCAGCACAGCTAGGTACATTAGTCAGTTTACTCGAAGGTACCATTTGTGAAGTGCTAGCAACTACAGGCAAGTGGCTTGAAACTCATTACTCTATTGAAGGAAGAACTACCCCAGCAGCCATCCGTAGGCTTCCTATCCAGCCCTGTATGAACCACATCTTCGACTGCCCTTAACCCTCGAGGCACAGTCACTACTCCTGAAAAAAAACGCTAGAGCAACAGGAATTGGGATAAAAAGCCATTTAATTCAAGTAACAAATTCCTCTATACATGCGTATCACACATTCACTGGAAACTACACATAAAGCATTAATTTATTCCATTACTGCCCAGCAAAAGCCAGATCTGCATTCATGCCCTGTGCCAGCAAGGGCCACTGAGACAGCCATTCCTTCTCCTAGGAGCAAGCTGTGTGGTTTTGTGGCAGTTCCCCTTTCTATCATGCTAGAGAGGGAAGGAAACCATCCCTGAAGCCCAGAAGTCCAGCAGCTGCCCAGACCCATGCTGTGACTGAGGAGGGGGCAGAGCTGAAGGGCAGGGGAACTGCTGGTGGGGGAAGAGGAGAGAACTGATGGTGTTTAGTTTTCTGTTTGCATGTGGCTTCATCTAAATCCAACAGTTGTTTCAAATCCCTGCCTACACACACTGGTGTAAGTTGCTATTGTTTAAAGCAGATTTAAGGATTTGCACTAGTTTTTAACTACCTTTTATTTGATTACAGGGAAACAGAGGGGCTCCTTCTATTTAAGCGCATTCTTTTAAAGTAAAAATAGATCAACTCATCTTAACCCAACAGTGTAAATCCTTGAGGTCAGGACAAATCACATGGCTTCTCGCACAAACCCCAAGAGGCTCTGTAGCCCAAGATACAGCAGATCCATTTCCCAGTACAGGATGACAAAATCATCACCCAATGGGGAAGCCTGCATTTCTGTCACGCAGCATGGATACAAGAACAGCATTCCTGAATGACACAGCTCTTTTCCACCCTAGCACCCTCTGAAAGATCCTCCAACACATTTTCAATGCTTCTATAGGAAAGTCATCTCTACTTCTGCTACTCTTGCTCCTGTCGCACCGCCCCCTCCCTAGCATGCACACACCTCTCCACACCATCCCATCCCCAATTCCTCCTCCCAAACCTACCCTCGTCAGGCTCCTGTTGCTTCCACTATCCCTACCTCTCCCCTGCCTTCCTTCTCACTCATTTTTTTAATAAAAATCTTAAAAATCAATCTATCAAGCTCTTACAGACCATTTAAAGAGTTGCTCCTGCTGTTCAATACTGCATTTAAAAAGTCACTTGGCTACTCAGTCATTTTGGTAAGTTTTAGGAAACCCACTTACTTTAAGTCAAGAAAACACTGCACTCCTGAGCTTAACAGTATCATCACTGGTGCACACCTACAGAAACACGCTAGAGAGAGACAGTACACTATACCAGCTCTTCAAAGAGTTATACATCATGACACAGAGGAGCAACATGCCATGATTTCTATGTATCCCTACAGATAAAACAGTACGATTTAAAGTACCACAGGTTGTGTAAACACACTTCAGTATCACTTTTCAGCAAGACTCAAGAAATTCAAGTCTGGAGAACAGCTTTCCTGTTGTTTGTTTGCAAGAGTCACACAGGCTTAGGATATCCCTTGATAAAGAACCAGAAAAGAAAAATCAAGTGTAATTCCAAATTAGCTTGCAACATGACATGCGGAAAAATGTTTTCTGGATTACACAAGGTGTACATGAACAGCAGAGCATTAATCTGATACAGAGAGCATATACATGCCTTCTGGTGGAGAGATTTTCCCTTTGTAATACCCATGCACACACAGTGAAAACCCCTCTGGGTACTCAGTCACCAGTCTGAAAAGATGAACACTAGCCATTCACATCACATCCTTAGAAATGAATAATCTAACTACACCAAGTCATCTATAATTACAGGAACTTCATAAGGAGAGCCCTTTTTAGACTTCATGTTCTCAGGAGGAATGTTAATTTGTCTGTCTAATTACCACCTTGCACTTTCGCACCAAGGGAAAGCGCTATTACTGGCACTTGAGAAAGCAAGTTTTCACCATCTATTTGTACCCATTTATTTCAGGTATCCTCTCTACAAAGCTCCCTACCCACCTTCAGAGCTGAGCTTCCTTCTGGGAGAGTTACTTGGTGGATGAGATGATTTATAAGACAACTCCTCATACACAGAAACCAGATCAAAATTGGTAAGGACTAGACATTAACTAAGTATTCAAGGAATAGTCTAGGCAAATCATTCCCGCAGCTTTGTGGCTAGAGCAACTGGGAAGACTCATTAGAGAGTCATTTTGTTGGAGAGCTGCTGTTAACCAGTTATGCTTTCCTGCTAGCTCAGCATTATCCCTTTTGCTCAGGAAAATATCAAGTCATTAGGAAACAGTGATCCACAGCACTCAGCAGGATTCACAGCACAAACAGCCCTCTGGGATTAAGTACTACCTAGATAAGCATGTACTAGGCACAGCTGGACTTAACCAGAGTTAACTAGTTCTTGACAATAGTCCACATCACAGTACTCGGACAGACCAGACCAGCTGCTGTTTGGGACCTCTCGCTGTATCAGCATCTAAGCTATTTCTCTCCCCTTGCATACGGTGCTACAAACTGCCTCCCAGATCAGCCTACTGTCAGGCAGACATTCGGAATAGCCTTATTCCCCATCACTCTGAAACGCCACAGCATCTGCCGGCCTGGCACTTCTGTTATGTGTAACGCACAGCTAGTATAGGACATATCCAGTGGACTAATCTTTAACTGCTGGTATCTAACAGGGACTTCCTGCTAGCACAGATTAGATTCCTTGCTTGTGGGAAGCCGTATCTGCATACCCAGCCAGATGCTGAGCACAGAGCACCAAGAGGCACTGGTTTGAGCGCACTGTCGCATCCAGCTGCTGTAAGAGGGGCAGAAAACCAACCTCAGCTTGGCAGGAGAGCGGCAGCACTTGGGCAGCACCTTCACTCACCACGGATGGTACCAACCTGCTGTCGCTCAAGCGCACTGACTTCAGAGTGGAAATTTAAAACTTGATTTAAATTAAGTCAAGATATATTCATCCAATATCACTGCAGATTCAGGTAGAATCTCAGTTTTAAAGATATTCCTGCATTTAATACTTGCAAAAACAAATAGGGTGCCAAGGATGAGAACCAATGGTTCAGATTTTGAGAAAGCCTAAGCAGTTCTCCAGCTTGCAGTCTTGACTGGGAGTTACATCAAGTTTACCAGAATTTATACATCAAGTTTACCAGAACTTATGCACTGACCTTCCAACTTTAAATGGTCTCACACACACTCTGGGAGATGTGCAGAATACCTCCTCCTTCTCACCCTTTCTACAATTAAAAACAAATACAACTACCACACTCTGCAGCAGCTGTCTTGGACACATATGCTGCATAACAACAGCTAACAAGAGCCTGGAGCAGCAGCAAACTATAAATAGCATAGGCTAGAGCTTCTGTAAGAAAGGGTTAGGACCACAGTTCTTTCAGTGGATTGGAATGGATGCAGCTGAAGCTCCCGAGATCAGTAAAAAGACAGGTGAATAAGGCTGAGAGTTCTTCTTTGCAAGTTGTTCTCTGGTTTGCCTTTCCATTCCAGGCACCTATTTGCAGTCAGCAAAGCACAGAGGAGCTCCCTGCAAAGATGGCAATATTGGCTAGTGCACTAGCTCTCCCCCTCAACACTGAGCCCCTGCCTCTACAGGCAAATCCATCCTCAGCTGCTAAACCTACAACATAATGTCTGCTCTGCAGTGTTTGTTTCATACTTCAGGGGTTTCCTATTCTCTTAAGTATGTGCCTCAAAAGAACAAACACAAACGCATTAGTAGCACAATTTAGCCCTTGAACAGCTACACCTGGCCTACAGGGAACATGCCCACCTCCAAAAAGATCACATACAAGATCCACCACCTATCAGCAAGTTAATACATAAAGTGAGCCACAAGACACTGCAAAATACAATCTTCTTGTTACCTCCTTTCTGAACAGAGGACCACTCCCAGACCTGCCAGCCCTGCGGAGGGGCAACTACCACCACCTGGAGTCTTGGGCAAGAGTAGATGATGCTTGGGATTGGTAAGAAACACAGTGCTCAATCTCAGAGCACGTGTCCATAGAGCTCAGAATATTCATACTGCCCAAGTCAAAACAAAGTCCAAGGCTCCTTCCAGAAGTTTGCAGACATGTCCCTGCTTTCGGATGCCCCATCATTAACTTTCTAGGAAAACATATACTCATCTGTGTTGACTGGGAAAAAACAAACAAACAAACAAACAAAAGTGACACCAACCAGAAAACAACCAAAATGTAAATTCTCTCCTTTTAACTTCTGCACATGTTCTCCACTAATTAATTAATTTTTTGTTGTTGTTTTTCAGCAACCCTTCTTTTCACCTCACCTCCAAAAGCTTCTATTGCTCAGTCATAACATGAAATGTTGCTGACACTAGCACCATTACTAGCAACCCTTGGAGATGGCACATTAGTACAGATAATGAAATGCAGCAGTGTCTTACATAGGCTGCAAAATCTAAATGTCCACTCCAGTCAAATACCAGTATTTCCAAACCTCTTTTGTCTTAATCTACTCTCCCATATAGTCATTCTTTTCGGACACCAGATTCTAAGAAATCTCCACCCAGACCTGATAAATATTTCAGCTCTATTCATCCTATTTAAGTGATAAGCTCCCAAGGGCGCAGTGTCCTTGATTTACCACTTGCAAAGTATCAAAGAGCAGGCCATTAGCTATTCCTTTTTACATTGCTCAAACCATTAGGCAGTTCAGCAAGTGGTAGAAAGGAGGAAAATACATTACAGATATTTAAGACATATATACATATATATATATATAGCAAGTGGAAAGAGGGATTACTGCCAACATTGCCTAACTACAGACACAGCATACCAAACACGAAAATGCACGCACAGGATATGCCCCCCCAAGCAAGAGGGAAGATCCCTTCCAGACATCAACCATACCTGCACACCAGGGTTGCAATGATGACACACCATGCCGTACAGCAGCAGTCAGCATTTAGATGTTCTTCGCTCTTCCGATGGCGGCAACACAGCCAAAACGAGTAGAACAAGAGAAAGAGCAGGTCCAGAGCGAGGCAGGAGAGAGCGATGCCACCCAACAGCAACAGGGCCTGCGGAAAACAAAGATGGGCTTCACATCTTACCACGGCATGCGAACCAGGGCCCACGTGTTTGAGGGCTCTGCAATAAGACAGCGCTGAAGGTATACCCTGAAAACAAGTGGTTTTGTGGTTTGGGTATATTTTTTAAAAATAAACAGGAGATTTTTAGCCCCACTTTCTCCCTTCTCTGCATCTGACTTGATGAAACCACAGTCTGTACCTAAGCAGTAAATAGCTGAGCCATTTTGTCTGTCCCCGTCTGCAAACAGCCTAAGTGAGTAAGGAAAGGTTTCCTCTTTACTCCTAATCAGAGGTCAGCAGATTTAAAGGGTGGGGTGGGGGATAATAAATAAATAAATAGTTCAGCCAGCTGCCTCTATCTGTACAGTTCTTTAATCTTCATGAATAAATATGCAGGCTTATTCATTAGAAATCCAAGTGCATGAGTGGGTTTGAAAGAGGGTGGAATTTATTATACATGGTGAGATTGATTTTTAAAAAAATGAATCCCCATGCAATGCTTCTGTTCAAGGAAGACCTACAATAAATGCTAAACCCCTCCATATACCATCCGCATACATAGGTACAACAAATGCAGATGCTACAGACACATTGGCTTGGAGCCGTCACAAGCTGAGTTATTGTGTTATACCTATTTCTAGTCAGTCAGATGTTCCTGGGGAGAAAGGGAAGCAACAAATGTTTAACTCCATTCCAATTTCTTTTTCAGAAAATTCTGGCCAAAACCCAAAAATGCAAAACAATTTTGTTAAATAAAATAAAAAAAGAATTAAAAAAATCCATTCTAACACCAAATCCAGCCACACCTTCCCACATGAATGAATGAAGTACTTTTACCCATAAGTTTTCTGGATAAACCTTTGGCAGTGGTGACAAATGCCAACTTACAAGAAATGACTTGTATATCTGGAAAGGGCCTAAGTCACCTACTGCTGTCCCAGTATCAGGAAGGCAGACAGATCTGTATCAGCAAACCTAAAACAAAGGGGTTTGGGTTTTTGGTTGGGGTTTTTTTGTTTGTTTTTTAATCAGTATCTCTTTTCCTCCCCATGCAGAAACTCATTAAAGAACATTTATACGCTTCCTCCTGATTGAAACAATAACTTTCTCCTGGTCAAAGAAATGAAACAAAGAATGCTGCGATTAAAGTAAGATTCTCAACAAAACTGGTGACCATTTCTAACAGGGTCTGGTAGTAACTTGCTCTTTGTAGGCTTCTCTTCCCCCTTTTTCCCCCCTGGTCTGCTCCACAGGTACTCCCTGCTGAGTTATTATCCTGGCAAACTATACGAGCCACACAACATACTTTCCAGCCAAGCAAATGTCAGTGTGTACAGACTGTAGGGCCCATCGCCATACATAACAAGATTCGGGCTAGTTAAACCCAACTGCTGCATCGCAGATGCTCCACACAGCCGCGTGCAGTTTGCTTTCCCAGCCTTAGGAAACCCACACAAAGCCCATCAAGTGCACTGGGATGGGGGGAGCTTACAGGTGCTGCTTTCCCAAACTAAACAGCAGAAACTCAGTCCCACCGTAGAAAGTGAACTTTGGGATCTTTAACAAAGAAGAGTGGGGGGGGAAGGGAAAAAGCCCTATCCCCCTTTCCCATGATTAAGCCAGATGGTGCGTGCACTGTTTGAGTTCCCCAGCAGAAAGGGGCCTGCAAGAGGGAAGCTGCGTTTGGAGCCCCACATTCTTCCACTTCTGAAGGCTTGCCATGTACGAGCACTCAATACTAATTTAACTAACACATTTGGCATACCAAAGCTCCTCAGGGATATTCTTTATTTTTTAAACACGTCAGGCTGCTGTAATGCAAAGATTTCCTGCGCTGCTGCTTGCCTGCACTTCTTTCTTCACACCCTCAACCTTCGTGCACATGCTAAAAGGCATTACCACTGGAAAGACGAACTCAGTTGAAAACATCTTCTCAGCAACCCTTTATCAGCCAAAAAATCCACACCGCAGCTCCAGATGTAGGGGAACAGTCCCCATTGAAATGGGGGGTGAGGGGGGAGGATACTAAAAAGAAAAAAAAAATTAAAAACTGCCATGCAGCAAGCAACCCAAAGTTCTCCCTTTGAAGGGACACTTAATATATGCTTCAATTTATGCATCTGGCCAAAAGGACTTGGCTGGCCACTACACCATGATCTGTGTTTCATTTTCCAGAGAATATTTGTTTTCCATTAATGGATATGTGCCATGACAACAAGTGAAATCATCCAGCAGAGCAGTTATTAATCTTTCTGACTGATGAGTCAGTTTAGGACCCAGAGACTGGCTAGCAGTGAAAGCTTGGTCGCAACCAAAGATATGCCTGTGCCTGCTTGTCAGGATTAAATGACAGTATTTAAAAAAGGGAGGTGGGGGGGGTGGGGCGTGAGGCTGGATAAACCCTCAGACACTCTATCCTGCAACAGTAAATCTAGGAGTCGGTTATCCAAGGCCACGTTATCCAGAGTAAATGTAAAATTATGCACTGGGCCTTTTGCCACAAAAGAGCATCAATTCGTCTTCAAACATTTGCTGAGCTATCAGAACCTTTATAGCAAATGATGCATGAACTGCCCTTACAGGAAAATGGAGACAACTTGGAGGAGCAACATTTTACCACTGTGCTGACACTAATGGCAGAAGTGGAGACAGAGCAGTCCCTGAAAATGAGCGTAAATCCAAGTGGTATCAGCCAGACTGGCAGGAGACGAAGCTACAGTGTTAGGAAGTACTTTCAAAATGAAAGTTAATAGCAGTGCACAGGGAAGTAACCACGAGCAGCACTGCTAGCTTTGAAAGGCACCATGAAACCTGAATACACTCGGTCTTGTGCAGGGATGGTGCTTGACAGCCTGCTGCAATGTTAATAGCCTTTGTCAACTCCAGCATGGTTGCCAGGATTCATGGTTTTTACTCTCTCAATGGGAGTAAGAAGCCAAAAAAGGAACAGAAAACATCTATGTCCCCATGCATAGAAAGTGGCACCATCACAATAAGAAACACAGGGCACAGCAAAAACACCTCCCGCAAAAATACCTGGAGGTTGGTTAGCTCTTCCACGTGGTATGAGGGTACCAATAGGTCCTGATATTATACCTAAGGACATATATGTAGATCAGCCTTCAGTTAGCATGATCCTTGGTCTCCAAGATCATGCCTTGTGTTACTGTGGATCAATTAAACCACAGCCTTGTCTACTGGATGAAGAATCTCCATACAAAACAGCTGCTTTCAGCTCGCAAGTTCCAAACTGCAATTCACATCATTAGTTACCTGAATATATCTGTGGACTGTGGTCCTGGAAGGCTAATTTTAGCTGCTGAAACTGCACTTAAGGGATGTATACTCCACCCCATCCTACATACGTAGTAAAAGAGAAGCAACGTAAGAAAACGGATATACAAGGTACATTTTAGTATATTTCCTTAGAATGGAAAGCCTAAAAAAAGCCATGACATGCTGTAACACAGGAGGTAAACATTGGGTTGCAGTCACATTAAGTGCCAAGATTTAGCATGGCCTTAAGTGCTGTTTGTTCATCACTTGACTGTACAGAGAAGTGCTGGCTTAGCGACCCTTCCTCACCATGCCCCCCTCTGCCATAAAGGTTACTCGACACAAGAAGTCCTGGCAGCAGAACAGGTATAGAAAGTTAATTCTGAATGCACTTCGGCTCAGAATAATCCACGTGTTTATTAAGTACAAGTTTTACCAACCTCAACCTATCCAACTTCCAATTGCCACATTCTTTAGACCTTAACTGTACTAACAGCAGCACGGCGTAGCGAGCAGCTCTTCACATGGAATATATGACAGCTATTTCTCCATAGCACTGCTATTTTACTACTAGTTAGAAAGTCCACTAAAACATCATTAAGAAACTTGAGGGCAAAGCTGAAGCCCTCAAGTGGTTCCTGAAAAGCACGCAGTTTTTCTTTTAGTCTTCCATCAATAGTTTCAAAGTTATTTCATCTTAAAACTTCATAATTTCAACCCACAGGACAAAATAGCTACAGCTTTTGAGCATCTCAACAACACAGCTGTCTTAATCATTGCCACATTGAGAACTGTTTATAGTTTTACCTTAAAGTTAGCTTTTGCCAAAAGAAAGCTTTCCACTGAATCTGCAACTAATGTTCCTCTGGATTTCCATGCGGAGACTTGAGATTGTGATAATAAAACAGAGAGAAGAGGTTAAAGGAGTGTGGGAAGAGAAAAACGTTCACCCAGAAGAACAAATGAAGCAAACTGGGCTGCTGCCAAAGGAGCGCTCATCTCTATTTATTCCATGAAGGACGGAAGTCTTCTTAGCAAGAAAAGAAACTGCTGTGGGATAGTGTCAAGCCTACACTACTTCCTACACTGGTTTTTTGCAGACTTCAGGACATCTCTTAGAAGCTTACGTACTCGAGATAAGTAACTATGTCCCACCAAACTGATTTTCTTTGTAATGCTGGCAACACAAGGAACACTCTCTGACCCCCTCATCAACTTATTCTGAACATGCTGTGTGTTCAGAGACTAGATTTTCATTTCTGAAAAATGCTGTATGTGGTGTTTGTTGAGATACTTAAGTGTCTCAGGATGTCATTCATCCCACAGCCTCTGCAGAAGGATGCAGGCTTTGGTAGGGAATGCAGCCAACCATGTATTGGCAAATGTAACATGGGGGGAGGATGTGGAAACCACTGCTGATCTCAGCACTAAAACATCCCTATCTCCTCTGCCTGCGGGACAGGCCTCCCCAGGCCAATTACTGTACTCAACACAGTAGAGGAGCAAGGCTGGGCAGGAAATGTGCTGTGGAAGAGGCTTTTCCCACGGTACTGAGATGTATTCTCCTTCGTGAGGGATCCCTCAGCAGCTTGGAAGAGCACCATGGAAACACAGGACAGGTTCCTCTGTCTCATCTCCTTATACAGACATCTCCCAGAGAAAGCACAAAAGCACACTGTTAAGGGATTGCAGTAGATTTTTTTTTTTATATACATATATTTAGGGCAAGTCCACACTGGAGCAAGCAATATAGGCCAACACTTTGCCTTTAGCTTTCTTTGCCTATTGGCTTTCCTTTCTGGAAAAGATAAAATGCCAAGGATTGTGTATTTTTTTTTTTTTTAATCACCTTAAGACAACACAGCAGACACATTAGAATAAAACAGATCTACAGTTGAAATATCTCCTAGCATGACTAGATAGCTCAAATCTATTTAATCAAGTCAGTTCAATAAACAGGCTAGCTTCTTCAACACTGAAGCTACCTACAGAGGCAAGGGCATTCCACAGTTAATTGGTATTAGAGCTGTGAACTAAACCCACTTTAATTACAAATGAGTGTTCACACAGGGTTTTAATGTAGTTTAACCAGAATGGCCTTAATTCAGTGTAGTTTAATTCACTTTAGTGCATTTAAAGTGGTTTAATCTGCTTTGAATTTATTCCTCCAGTTAATTCCGATTAATTTCTCAAGTGCCCTTGTGCAGGCAATGCCTGAGAACAAAGCTAGGTTGATTAAAGATTCATCAACATTTCCTCCATACTAACATTCTGACCCCTTATTT
>JAVJGG010000061.1:14838572-14853094 GCA_035590195.1 Aviceda cuculoides
CCCCCCCCCCCAGTAGTTTTGTAACCATATTAGTCACAAATTTTACTGTAACTAAAATCTTACAAGAAGAATACCACTTTTCCTGGCATCATACTTCCATAGATAACAAGACAGCAAATGCTCCCACTAGCCAAATTCCTAACATTTCAAAAGTAATTATTTCTAAGCTACTGAACAGATAAACAGAATTAACAAGTTTGCAGCCAGCAAGCCACTCCCCATCTTCCTCTTGTTCAGCATGTGTAGTTCAGGTCATTTCCGATTTTGATTCCAGCAGGAAGAGCTATTTCAACCAGAGCACAGAAATAAGATGCCCAGAAGCCCAGACTCACTGACTCTTGTGCTGTGTTAAAAAAGCACTTGGAAAAAAGGCTACTGATTAAAGGAAGGGTGCTGTTATCTCCAACACACCAAACATCTGAAAGGATGTTCCCTCCCACACACTTCAATGTATGAAGTTCAGTTCCCTTCCTTTTTTTTTTAAGTCTTTATAAAACAAAAGAAACTGTTCGTTAGTTTGACTATGCAGCCAGCTTCAAAATTAAAATATTCCTGCCCTGTCTCTACTCCAGGTTGGTCCCTGGTGAGTATCTCCAATATTTTACATATCAATATTTCTTTCTAGAAACTAAGCTCTAGGGAGAACGAAGAAGTGAAGAAGCTTGAACATATTTATCAGGCTTGACATTTTCTACCGGTATGCAGCACTAGAAAACAATTTCCCTGATAAACGGATGGGCCCGAACTACTCACACAGCCCTGTATCTTGCTTCCAACCTCATTAATCTTTTAAAGAGGTACAACTCCGCAAAGGGCTTCAAAATGTAGATTGACTTGCAACAGAGGAACTTGCAGGGAAGGTGAGGGACTGTAGCTATGTTACAGACACACAGCTGAACTGCGGAGGTCTAGTGAGGACAGCTGTTTGTGTTACTGCTCTTCCAGCTGTAAAGTGGCATTACACCAGCACCTTAGACACTCAATGTCAACACAATATGGCTGTATGCGGTTTCACAGGTCACATCCAAAGCTTTAATGCACTTTGGTGAGGAGGAGATGCACACACACCACCCAATGAGAGCATCAAATCACACAATCTACTGCTGTAGAAGTGAAAAATTGATCAACTGCTCATGTGGCAACAAGAACAGTTCCAAGACTGTTAAAGTGATGGAGAGTGTGGTCTTCAGAGAGAAACAAAGAAAGAGTAAGCTCTGAAAAGGATGGCTTGATGCTAGCACTTTAACAGAAATATTCCCTGTTCAGCTGCAATTCTGCAGGTCACAAAGCAACCAGAAATAAAATGCTATTACAGACCCCTTTCACTAGTGGTACAGTGGTTTGTTCTATCAGCTTTCAGCATTGTTTCCAACTCCAAACCAGAAAGAAGCCATAAAGGGCAGGAAACAGCTAATATATAAGCCAAACCCATAACTGGCTTTTTTCCATGATGGTTTTAAAAAAAAAAAAAAAAAAAAGAAGCAGCAATGGTTTAAAAAAAACGTGTGGGGTCACATGAAGACAGAATTCAGCCAGCCAGGAACCTTAAATTTGGTGCTCCTGAATTCTACTTACTGATTCAACACCCCAAAATATTCCCAAAGGGAGATTCAACACAACACTTTCTGCGTCCTGCACTTTTCCACCCTACTCTCTTGGCGCTGAAGCACTACGAAGCACAGGTTCTTTGTTCCTGCCCTGGGTTTATGCCAGACCAGGGTTAGAACTCATCCAACAAGAAGCAGCAGCGTTTTATGCCTGGATCAGGTGCTCAATCTGGTTCACTGGGCAGCCATTTAAGTACCCTGGCCTCTAGTTAGCAGGACTGCTTCCTTTTGCACCAGGGCTAGTTACACTATAACTTGAATCAGATATACCTCTGGGCTGGTGTTGAAACCTGTTTCCAGCCAGGTCAGTTCCTTGATTTAATCACCGAGCAGCTCCAGAGTGCAAAGTGTTCCAGCCACCCTCCTGGACTGTGACCTCAGGAACCACAAACCTCCACTTCAGACAGGTATGACTAAAAGGGTCTGAAGCTGCAAACTTTATTAGGGATGGAAGAGTCACATCAATTTTTGGATTCCCCATGCAGGCCCTCAGGTTTAGGTCCCATTTACACAAACAAAAGCACAATGTTGAAACCACAGTTTTGCACTATTTCTCCACTGAGGTCTTGCCTAAAGAGGCCTAGCACAGACAAACATTCATGTTCACAGTCCAAGTCCAATTTTAAAATCATGCTCAGTATGTTAGAATACAGTACTATCAATTTTTTTCCTCTTGTACAGAAATATTGTCCAACAAGGAATACGCATGTATTTATTCCAAATGGGTGCTGGAAGCACTTTCACCAATGCACACAGGTCTTAGCACTGCAGCAGTGATACAGCAGTGCCATTCCACAAGAGTTCAGGAGCAAAAAAGTCTTTGATGCCATAAAAAAAAAAAATAATCTCCAGCTTTCCAAGGCAGCAGCTCAGTGCCAAATTTTGCACAAAAGACTTCTACAGAGAAGAAAAGCTAACAAGGAGACTTTGAGCACACAGCTACAGATAATGCCAAAAAGCGCTACTTAGAACCTTGCTCCCATAAACCACACCTCCCTGTAAACACAACTTGGCATTGCAGCTTGCGCACTCCTGCACAGCATTCACCACAACATTCTTTGGAGATTTGTACTAATTTTTATTTACTTTTTGCTTTACTTATAATTTCACCGACAAATAATTGAGTATGTGCTACCTTAGACTTCTGGGTGGTTTAGGAATTGCCAGCAACAGCACGCTCCGCCCTTGCTGTTTGCAGCACAACCACCTTCCAGTGCATTTGAACCGAACACCCAGTTCAGCCACAAGCAGAGGTTACCTGTGCTTAATGCATTATCACTTTCTCCCATGGGTTATATGCAAGTGTGATTTCCAGTGTGCATTTCAAAATCAGTCATGGCCTGCTTAGCAGATGCAATTCATGGATGTTTAAAAAAAGATCTGCCACTCTGTAAAGAAATGGACTCATTCTTCAAACATTCTGATAGCAAGTGCAAACCATGCAGCAAAGTTTGAACTGCATTTAGCTATGGTATTTCCTAGGTTTTCAGAGTACAAACAGACAAACCTGAAGTCAATTTGTTTGCATGGATTTCTACAACACAAAGGTGGTTTTTTTGTTGTTTTTAAACAACTTAAAACTTCTGTCCAACTTGTAAGGCAGGTGACAATAGGAAGTTTTCTCTCAGACCATTTGAGCATATCTGTGCACCTGCATGTTGCCAAAAAAATTTAAATAAAGCAACAACAACAAAAAACAACCCACACAGGACTTTAGAAAACACTGTTTTTCTGGGTTATTAGAAAGAATAGTCTTTCCAAACACAGCACAAGGGAGGAAACATTTTGTAATGCTTCACAGTTCCCAGAACAAAGAGCAACCTCTTCTAGCACTAACCCCAGCCTGTGTGCTGTAAGCTTGGACACCATCAAATCCTTCTGCAATTTACAGATGCAAAAGAGGAAGTGGTGACACTTCAGGCAGCCAAAGCTTTCCTATTAAGTCCAGGATTGAAAAATGTGCAAGACAGCAGAATTATAAAGTCACTCGGTCATAATTTTAGCAGGAAACGCTCTGCTCTTATCAGCATTGCTTTGAGCCACCCCTGTTATGCTAATCCAGTGACTTGTGAGCACTGAAGCGCCCTTGATAGAGGGCCATTGTGAAAAAATAAGTCCTTCAACATTTGTTTTCATAGCTGGGGAAGAAATTACTGCAAAGCATCTACCTCTCAGCAGAGCACTACTTGGATCAGTTTGAGACAAAAACGCAAACACCATATGCTCTGCTGAAGCTTTAGCTGCTTAAGAGCTTCATAGATCCATGCCTCGTCAATATGTGGCACCCCACCCCAGCCCTCTGTGCTAACCAAACCATGTGTGTGCGCCACTTGGACACAGCCATCAAGCATGCTTCATTACTTGGGACTGCTAATCCGAAACTGGGCCTGGAGTACCAGTGTTGGCACCGAGATAACAGCAAACAGCTCCCCTGTTGTTATTGTCACACCTGATAACCAGAGAGGCAAGCCATCATCCTGACGTGCCTTCATCTGGCGACACTGTTCTTTTAGGACCATTCAATGCACGATTTACATATTGCTACTGATGCAGAGATGCACTAAATGCCAAGTTTTGTCTAGGAAAAAAGTGATCCCTGCAAGCCAAAAGCAAAATTTCTGCCTTTCATAAAGGCACTGACTGCAAAGTGGTATCCCCACTTGTTAGCAACTTATCCTTTCCAATCTTTCACCTTTTATTTCACTGGGAAATTTAAGCCACTTTGGACACCTGCTGTTGATTTGGAGACTTCCCCCATTTCTCCACCCACTAAAAGCCTATTCATCTCACCACTGCAGTTCTGCATTTTGAAAGCATCGCATCCTCCCACCAACGGACAGTCTCGCTAGCCAGCAGCCCTGTGCCTTTGACCTTGAAAACCTTAAGCACACTGAGGCCTTCTTCCATATAGCAGCAGCAACACTACTCACCAAGGACAAAATTATAAAGAAGTAGAAGGAAGTACATTTTCTTTCACATCCTGAACTGGCTGATAGTTCCCCCCTCACAGTGTAATCCTGAGCTATGTTGCTTCCCACCAACCCCTTTTTCTTTTGTCTCTTGCTAGGTATACTGTAATTACTGTATATACTGTATATTTCCATGCCTTCTCAATGCTACCTTTAGATTAATAACTCGTGCTTGAGATGAACCCTTTCTATCCAAGAATAATCACAAACCAGAAGCACTACAGCTGAACAGCTTAGGAGATAGAGACCAAGGGTTGCACAGCCAACCGATAAACCTCAAGGGAAAGGCTTCTTCACTCAAAACAGCTACTGTGAACATACCCCCACCACAGCATCCACATCTGGCACCTGAATAAGAGCAGCCACTGGAGCAGGACTCGACAAGCAGTTACACCAGCACCAGCTGAAGGTAACCAGGCTGCAGTGCTCCCTGCTCACCAGGTCCTCACATGGCCATGTGAGGGACTTTAACTTCTAACCACAGACCAGGCTCTTTTCCTCCAACATCTTTACAACTACTGACAGGCAGAAGAATGGTAGATTTTGGATTACAATGTCTTTCAGAAAGAAAACACAGGAGCACAGACTCTTCACTGCTGTTTTGTTTCTAACCTCACATCTGGCATCACAAACACAGTTCCCTGACGTTCAAACTGGAAGTACAAGGAAGGATCCAGCAAAGGAAGAAGAAATCCAACGGACAACAGCCAGCTGCCTCCTCCACTTACTATTATGCACTTAAGTACTGCAGCTCTTTGAAGCAACATGGAGTCAGGATGGATTCCCAGCCCAAGAACTCTTGGAAAGGACTATTTAATCCAGCTACCCGTACAACATCCAGGCCACAGCCATTGACAGCCAAGCCATTCCTGCTATGAACCATCCTTATGTTTCCTCTGACCTTTGGCTTGGCAAGCCATCCAACACGCACCTTGTGGTGCTCTACAACGACCAGTATGTTTGCAACGTCACCAAGGTTGGCCACTTCCACTAAACAAAACCAACAAAATCAGCATTTACCAGTCCTCCAGGGAGTGCTTACAGAAACTTTAAATAAATATATAAATTTGGGCTATTTAAAAGCTCTTAGGGCTGCCACCAGATCAGCATTCTAAAGTTAGAGGTTCCCTAATGCTGAATGCAGAAATATATCATCTCACCTTTTCTGGCTGTTGTGGTTCCTGAAACACATTTTCATCAGATCTACACCAGGAACTGGTGCTTAGTTACTTATTTGCTATTTGCCAACCATCTCCTGCTTGCTTTGTTTTTAATTCAGTGTCTTTCCGTTCACTACTGCAGCTGGATGGACTTTCAGCCAGCTATCTTCACTGATGAATCACATTCCTTAGCTTTATAATAACCTTCAGTGTTAATACCGACATTTATCTTCATAGTTAACTTTGCATTTGAAAATAGCTCTTCTGAAGCACCAAGTACCTTGTTACCTGTGCAGATCAGCAATTTGCGTGTTTGGAACGTTATCACAAAGCGGGATTCACCAATGTGTAAGCAGAAATCCCCCAGGCTGTTTATGAACTCTCCCATAAAAGATGCCACAGAAGGGAGCCAGGTGGATTGTTTTGCATTTGAGCAGTTTTATACGTATTTTTAAGCCAGGTTGCACCAGACATTCAACTTGCACTTGAAATATCTCAAACTTAGGATCCACCCTTCCCTACACAGAATTTTTCTTTCTACTCTTTATAGACAGATATTTTAAGCCTCATTTGGGAACTTATTTTCAGAGAGCATCCTAATCAGGAACAAAGAGAAGTAAAAACTATAAGCTCCAGTGTAAGGACTCTCAATATCTCTTACTGAAGCATATTCTCTAATCAGGTGGAGCTGGCAGACCTCACTAACCACAGGGCCAGCAGTAAAAATACATACCTTGCAGATTCTCTGAAGCTAAAAAGAAAGGCATGCCCTCCTTAGCTCTATCGCCTCTTTTGTACCACCACTAGTGATCACGACCCGTTGCCACAAACTCAGCTCAGCTCACTAAAAACATCATCAACAACAGAAGTAGTTTGGGCAACAATAGAGTTAGATCCGCTCCGACCAACCACATTAGATTAGTAGGGAACATTATCTGACTCCCAACCTATACAGAAAACTGGATCTTTGACAAGAGACTTTTCACAGCACTTAAGGGCTGGCAGTGGTTGCCTGGAATTCTTCGCCCTTTTAAGCAGGTGTTAAAGCTTCTGGGAAAGAGCCAAGCAATACTTTTGACTCACTGAAGCAATCGAACCATTTGTTACATCACCCAAACACTGCAAAAAATGAGAGCAATTCACTAGAAAGAAGTTTTGAGCAGCCCCAAGCTAAGATACCCTGAAGCCACAAAGCAAATACCTGCAATAACTCTCGTGTCTTCATGTTGCTTTTTATTGAATGAAAGCAAGTGGTGCATAAACTGTAGAACAAAGTAGAGCAGAGCATCTGCTCAAACACTCTTAAAAAGCATTCAGTAACTGTTCTCTCTTAACTCTATGCAGCATAAAACTCGCCACGATACCTCTGGCAGTAACTGTGTGCAAGTAAAGTAGCTCTCTTTCCTTTATGGGTCTGCAGAAGAATGTCACAAGACACCATTAGCCTTCACTGCAGAAGGAGCTGAAGAGAGAAGCTTTTGATTTTGCTGGTTCTTCCCATCATCTTTAACAATAAAACAGCCAGCTCAGGTTTTTACTAAAAAGAAAAAGCAAGCTTGAATGTATATTGGGAAAGCATTTTAATTTAACTCTACAGACTGTACTACTGGGGAAAAAAATGCAGTACTTCGTAGCAGACAAACCTGACCCTCTCCAGGCTGGAGAGTAAGGGTGCTCTCAATGGGGGAGTGGGAAGAAAGAGGGGGGAGGAGAGACGGCTAGAATACATCCCTGGTGCCTTCGGGGTTTTAATCACATTAGCTGAGACAAGACTGCCTGCCGCATTTGCACCTTGAGATCAGTAACAGGCTCTCCGTAGGGTTTACCTTGGCCTGCTAATGACACAGATTCACCTTCTTAAGGCCTTGTTGCATTAGTTTAAGGACACACCTCATGCCACACGCTGCATGTGTGCCCTTCCTCCTCCCCTGTTCTCCCGGTGACACAGCCCCTAGGTGACATGCAGCACGCAAAGCGGCACGCTGTTCTCTGCACATAGGTCACCATATCTACCCTTCATGTTAATGAGGGTATTTACATAAGGGATAGTTCCTTCCTAAAATTCTTTGTGCCCTCCATCCTTACCTGGCACCATAATCCTGTTTACGACATGCTGGTTGCTATGCAAGTGATGATATTGTCACTAGATTATACCTTCAGATGGAAAACAAGTAAGTAAAGGAACATGAGCAGGTTTTTGCATACATTTAAAGACATGATAGTACAATCCCACATGTAATGACTAGGAGCTTTAACATTAGCTTCTAGACACAGAATATAACCACAAGGAATAGCATGGCATCGAGTTTTCATTTGGTTTTCTCCTAAAAATAATATTTTTCATTTTCCTGTCACTGGCTCCCACTATTTAATTTTAGACAGTGCCCTACAGCTGAACACTACAGTCCCAGCCACTTTCCCAGGACCCTGAAGATTTTTCTGCACTCAAAACACTATCTCTTTACTCCAAAGATCAGGGTGAAAGAAGTTACAAGATCATATAACCGAGCTCCACAACTCTAACTGCCCTTTTGTTGATTACTGTCTTTTACAGAGCAAGAATTCAGAGAGCAGAAGCAAGAGACAGACCACCTCAGATCTGACACGCTCGGTGAGACGCATGACTAACCCAGCTTGAGCTAGCAGAGCAGGACGGCGTACGTGCCTGGAATGCGTAACCCCATTTGAAAGCCTATTTACCATGGGCACGAGCATAGGGGGTTATCTGGGTGCTGCCTAGAAGTTAAATATATGACAGCTAAGAGTGCAGCATAAACAGCCTAAAAGACCCTATTCCTTGCGATCAGCTGGGAATCAAACAAGACACCCTCCTACCTACCGAGACCCCACTCAGCAGCACTGGAAGAGCTTTAGATCTTTAAAGCCAGCATTGTACAAGGAGCCAGCACCCCAAGTACAGCAGTGATGCTCACAAGCAGTGGCTAGCACCATTCCTCCAACTGACAGTACGTAAGTACGCATGCATGCATGCCTCTGAACTCTTCCTGGCCTATAGCACAGTTTCAGCCATCAGGACACTTCCCCAGATCAGGCAATACAGAAATACTGTAGTAGAACCTGAAGAGGCATTGCACAATCCAAACCACAGGTGCACCAAGATCAAGATTCTTATCGCAGTATAGTTAATGTTTTGACTACAAGAAGAACATATAGCTTGCAGTTAACATCAAACTTTGCACCATATAATACTCCTTACTGCAGCATTAGAACAATGCTGCAGTTCTGTTTCACACGTGTTCTGTTCTAACACAAAAAAAATATTCCTCACTGAGAATAAAGCTGAAGACTAAATTGTAGTTTCCAGAAGCAATCAGCCCTGTTTACAGTTAGCCTATGTTCATAGCACATGGCAGAGACTGCATGCTGACCAAGATCCAAGTGCAGTTACACAGAAAATACTCAGGATCTCGTTTTCCCAGGAGAAGTGACAGTAACTTGTCGGAAGACAACAGCATGTCAAAGGCTAGTTGAGTACATCCCCAAGGATGAAAGTCTTGTAGGAGTAGTTTTAGTATTAAAGAAGTGATGGTGCATGTGTTTGTGAGTAGGAAGTAAAGAACTAAATTACTGTTGGATCCCATTTGAAGACACAGGTGTTAGAAAGCTCAGCATTCACTGCATCAGACATCAAGCAGCAAACTTCACTTCAGAAAGGAAAAGAAAAACAGACATGCCTGATTTGAACTTGAACCTTGATGAGGATTCAAGGCCTATCCTTGAAACTGTTTTTTTAAGAACCTTGTATTTCATTTATTGCATCAAATAATCAAGATCCCTCTTACTGAAGCCAGCACAAGTAAACCAAACCTAATAATTAAGTTAGTGCTGAAAGTCCTGCCCATAGGTTATACCTGCAGAACTACATCTCACCTGTCGGATATGCCACTGCTGTGGTACAAGAGGCATATCTCCTCCCAGGCCAAAGCGTAGCTGACCTCAGCAGAAGATGATTCAGATCTACCCATCAAACAGGCTTGGATCCACAGTCCTCTTCAGCACCGGGAACACGTTAAGAGCTGGGTCAATCACAGGCAGAAGATGCAATAGCTAGCAAATAGTTATTAAACGTATTTAGGAACAGTATTAAGACAAGCAGCAGTCTCTGAGCAACATTTTCTTGAGAACAAAATTAACAGCAATGAAATACTGTAGCAGCCAACTGAATTTTAATAGCTGCAACAAACTCCACACGAACACCAAAAAGGTTGAAAGGACACTGGAGTGAGACACACACGACCCAGCAAGCAGTTGCCTCAGTAAGAATTTCAGACTTAAGATACAAGTACGCAGACAAGAAGAATTAACACGCCAAGGGGGGATTAGGGTAACGAGATCCCCATACCTTCTCATCATCTTCTGCTGGGAGAGGAGGCAAGTTCACAGCTTGTTCCTTCCTCCTTCTCCCATGACCTCCACGTCGCCTGAGGCGAAAGCTAAGCTGCACTAATAAAAACAGCAGAGCTAGCGTAAACTGTCCAACCTTGTTATTTACACCTCATCAGAACGCTCCCAGCACCTACTATCACTCACACAGCTTCTCCAAGAGCTGCCCGCTAACACACGGGCATTAGAAGCAGGTCCCAGATTACCGCTTGTCCACGCAGAGAATTTTGTCAACAGCACTGGACATATTTTTATATTCACCACCTTTAGTTTACCCTTTAACATCAAAGCATTTAAAATGCTTTTGAAGAGCTTGCGTTTGAAGAGATTTTAACTTGCAGCAGGTCAAGCTGAAAAAGCTTGAAAAACAACCCCTGCAGCGATCAAGAGGTTCACCGTTCGAGAGCTCAACCTGCCGCAGAACATGGTCTCGGAGGCCAGCCAGGAACTTTACCAGGATTTTTACCTGGTTTTACTTACGAGAATGAAAGGCTATTTTAAGCCTGTGAATTTGTTGCTCCCACTAATTTGTCTGCCAAGGTTGATTCAACATCTATTGTCTAACCCGTAAGAATTTTGAATATATATGTATAAGGAACAGTCAGTGATCCAGCATATTTGACCTCAGAGACTAGGGATGAAACCCTGTCCTACCCAAGCTCTATGCACTACTCAGTCTCATAAGCTGACAATAACTCAAGACTGCATGGGGAGAGTTTGAGGAGGACAAACAGAAGACAGTGGTCACATTTTGAAATACTAAAAGGCACACAGGAAGTGTTGTACAGTGCTTTTAAAATAGCACTCTCATCCGAAGTTTCTGTTTAGCTACAGGAGAAGTGTCAAGCAAATCATTCCATCCTCACTGGATGTGCTATCTGTGCTTTCCACTAAATCCAGACAGAAAAAGACCCAAAACACGGCTGATCCATTTTTTCCTGCCACCTACTACAACCGAAACGGTTTCCCTCTTAAGGGAGCATGAACATTAATACTTGCCATCGACTAGAAGTATCTCTAATCTAGTCTTGTGCAATACCTCCCATTTATTCAAGGCCAAGGCTTTCAGTCTAATCTTGAGTTCAACTCCTAAGGAAAAAAAAAAAAAAAAAAAAAAGCAAACCAAAAAAACCCCAAAGAGTTACCTGCATCAGCCTAACACCGGTACAGCAACCTTCATATAGAAAATTAGAGCCACATACGCTACAAAAATCCTGCCTGTAAGAGCGTGTAAGCTCCTGGTCATCTCGGAGCCTCCGTCTCGTGAGGCAGCGTGAAAACCCCGGGTTTCCTTCTGCTCCGGAGACAGGGTGACCTCAGGAATTCAGTGCAAGGTAGCGAGACAGATGCCAAAACCCCAGCAGCTTGGGAAGTGACCAGGCAAAAAACCATAGTAAGACACTCCAAAGTTGTAATAAGTCTGTTTTACGCTTCAGGGCAGTCTGCTTTCTCAAAAGCAAGACCAGCCTTATTAGGACCAGAGATGTTAAGATTAGTGCCTCGCTATTTCTTTGTCTACAGCCTATTTTTTCCATTTTCTGCCTTGTTATCCTGGAAACATTTTGTTGCAAATGCTGCAAAAGAATACCTGCTCAGAAACACGTTTTGGGAAGGAAATGATTACAAGCCATGTTATTCTGAGATGCAAAACAGTCTGATTTTTTTATAAAACTAAATCCTAAACTGACAGGAGACTTTTTTTGCTAAAGAAATAATTTTCTTGTGGACTCTTCCTGGAGGACAGAAACTGCCTGCAGGCCTTCTCAAAGTCAAAAGCAACCATCTATGAATATTTCAACCCGTATTCATTGCCTAGCTAGAAGATTTCTGGGATTAAGGAGACACGCTTGGAATCTGGGATACGCTTTTAAATTCCAGTTTACTCCGCGACTGCACGACACGACACGCGCGCTATGGTGTCGGCAAGGCTGCCGGCTGCCTTCGACGAGAGCGGCCTCCCACCTCTGACGGTTCGACACCAAGAAACTCGCTGGAAAGCCGCGAGCCGGAGCCGAAAACCGCTTTCCAAGCAGCGACCTGCCAACAAGCGCTCGCGCTTCAGGCTGGCGGTCAACGGCGGGACGGACTTCGCGGGGGGCCAGGCGAAAACCCGGGCGCACGTGCTGGGGCGAGCGGGTCCCTACGTGGCCACTCACCTCCCCGGCCGCCGTTCGGAGCCCGTATTGCTCGCAAATGGAGACGAGTTTTTTCCGGTTCAGGTGGCCGTCCCTGGTGACGCCGAGGTGCTCGCAGACCTCCTGCAGTTTCTCCTCTATCCAGTCCGGGGTTGGCAGCGAGACGCCGGGGGAGGCGTTCGAGTCATCTGGGTTCCAGAAGCGCAGCTGCCCTGGAAAAGCCGGGGGGGAAACTGCTCCGGTTTTTGCCCATCCACTGCAAACCAGTGACCACCAGAAGACCCGGGCGTTCTGCGGGTCGCAGGGGACTCGCTGCTGCAGCGGGCAGAGCCGCCCTCCTCGCTCGTCAGACCCCAGGGGACCATTCGCCTTACCTCAACCGGCACAGAGCACACTCCTAATTTTGGGGTGCAGCTACCGGCACCAGCACGGCTGTCGGACTCTACCAGAAGCAGCAAATCCTGCTCAGCATTTGAGTCACACGTGCCACCACGGGCGAGGGAACCCCGTGTCTGGGCGCAGGGCGAGCTGCGGCCGGGACCGTGGCCAGGAGGATCTTTGGGGAGGTGGACGAGTCCGATGGCCAACGTGGACGAGTCCGATGGCCAACGTGGACGAGTCCGATGGCCAACGTGGGCTGGCAGCCAGGGGAAGCGCAGCCCTGCTGCCTCGGATGGAAAAGGGACCCTTCCTCTTCTGGGCAGTTACGGGATCAAGGGAGAGAGGCCTGAGCAAGCTGCATATCCACGTATACCTTGACCAAGCTGAGAACTTTGGTGGTTGCCTGTCTCCGAAAGTGTCACCCACCCCAGGTGGAGCTGCCTAAACTCCCATCCCCTTTGAATGTAAACTGTAGTGTATGTTTTGGTGTAAGTACTTCCAAACACCCCTTCAGGGGAAGGAAAAAAGACCAAGAGCCTTCAGCTGAACCCATTTCCTCTACCTCCAGCAAATGCCCAGAGTGCAGTCTCCCAACTGGAAATGCTCACTAGACACAAACCAGTCAGAGCTTGCTCAGCTGCAAGGCCACCTCCTTGCACCCGCTACCTCATCCTGGGGCTGGAAAAGCAGCTTTTGGAGAAAAAAAAAAAAAATAAAAAAAAAGGTCCCCTTGGATGGGGTAGGGGTTAGAGAGCAGCTGGAATATGGAAGAGGCGCTGAAGCAATTAAAAGCTGCATGGCTTAGTTATAAACGTATTTTTGCATGCTGAGGGTTAGTGCCGAAGCCCGACAGTCACCCCGGGGGTCACGCCGCTCTCCCTTACAGGATAATTAGGAAACATTTAATGACTGGTCCGTGCTGACATCTAGTGCCTGCCGTGCTCCACTACAGCCAGCAGCCCCCAGGGCCGGAGCAGGGACCAGGACCAGCCCCGGCTGCTGCTCTGGGGGTGCTGAGGCCAGGGAGACTGGGAGCACTGGCAGCAGGGCAGCCTCTGCACTGGGCAGGAGGGAAAAAAAGAGGGCAGAGAGGGTAAGGCACAAGACTGTGCCCTCCAAGGAACCCCTCTTTAGCTTTCATTCCCAGCTCGGGGCTTGCTCGCCCCATGTGCACCTTTTGGAGCTCTGCACCACGCCAGGCTGGGACTGCTCAGCACACCCAAGACCGTCTTAGCGTGCTCCTCCGATTCATCTTCAAAGACAAAAAGAGAATAAGCAGATACAAGCGCCGCTGTTTGCTCTTACCCTCGGCCTCGTACTCCTCGCTGTCTCGCGTCTTCCAGCGCTGGGGAGAAAATAAAAGGTTCCCGAGTTATTACTATTGCAAGACATCACCCGTATAAAAGAGACTCCACGATCAGCATCAAACAAGCTACAGGGCTCCAGCAACGCCGCCAGGCTTTCATCTCCCCGCTCCCCGCGGGCTGGGCTGGCAATCCACGGCTCTTTGATGGTGCCCGTTTCTGGCAGGCAAGGCGGTTCGGTAGGGATAAACCACCGCTGCAGCAAAGGACGCCTAAAACCCCGCAAAGGACCCCGGAAAGGTGGCAGACGACAGTCCGGCAGGTTGATGGGGAGGGAGGGAGGGAGTTGTCCTGCAAACAAACCGTGCTGCTTGTCTTAGAATCATAGAATCGTTTAGGTTGGAAGAGACCTTCAAGACCATCGAGTCCAACCGTCATCCCTGCCCACTAGACCATGGCACAGAGTACCCCGTCTACGCGCTTTCTGAACACCTCCAGGGATGGTGACTCAACCACTTCCCTGGGCAGCCTGTTCCAATGTCTGACAACCCTCTCAGTAAAG
>JAVJGG010000061.1:14853194-14864819 GCA_035590195.1 Aviceda cuculoides
AATTAAAAAAAAAAAAAAAAAAAAAAAGCAAACCTATCTCCTTAATCATATCTGTCCAAGCCCACTGACAGTCAGCTATCTCCATCCCTAGCCTTTTCCTAGGTCTGTGCCTTTCGGTATTGCTTGGGCTTAACAGCTTGTTAGTCCAAAGCTAAGTGGAGATCATGTTCTCAGGGTCTACCATTGCATTAGCAGTGATCATAACTACAAGTAGAGTTGCAGTAGGGTAGAAATAACAAGTCCTTCCCTGTGTGTTCCCTCTAGTTCTCCTTCTGCAAAAGAAAAAAAAAAAAAAAAACAACACACAAGTATTTCAAAGATACCAGAAGTAGCACAAACTTCTCTCTAGTTATGTGTTGCCGGGAGTCACGCACACAAATTAGTTCTGAAAATTACCTTCCTTCATAATTCAGAAACAAGAAGAGATTACAAAATAATGGAAGTTTACTATTATTTTTCCCCCCAGAAGACTCAAAAAAAAGTACCTGGTGCTTTTTGTTGTAAAACACTCAGCTGTTCCCTAACTTCCAAACAGCAAAAATGACACTGTTTGCAAACCCTACAACTGCTCCCGTTACACTCTTACTCCAAAAGTAAAATTCCCTCAGATGCTAAAGTTCTAAGAAAATATGTTTGCATGACTTTTCATTAGAGTCTCCTTCCTCTTTTCTCTCCTTGAAAGTTAGATTATTATACCTCCCAAGGAAAAAAAATATTTATAAGTGGGACACCTCCACCCTTTCCTCTTAGTTCAACACCACAAAGCAAGATTCAGCCAGAGGTCAGCCACTATGCACTCTCAGCTACATCCTTCATTTCTATGCTCTTCCATGTTCCTCACCAAAAACCAAACCGAGTACGAGCTCGCCATATCTGCATTTGCCAGAAATCCATAATTTCTGCAATTGATGCAGCACAGCTTATCACAGCTGCAAACATTCCTAGGGTCTGATAATTATAAGCCCATGGCTGGGTGTCTAATTAAAGGAGGAATGAATTAATGAGTTTTACCAAAGGCTTTTGAGTCACCATTATAATTCTCACCCTTAATCGGCAGCAGGACACTTAAAGGACAGCATGAGCAGGATCAAGAGCAGAGAGGGGGGATAAACCACCCCCAGCTGATGCTTCCCCCATCACGTTCCTCTCCAACATGTCACTGTCATTCAGACCCTGACAGCCGGATCAAACCCAGCAGGAAAACGCCTGGGCCTTTTGGACAGCTGAATACAAAAATGCTTCCTGAAGCTGCCACAAAGCACACACCAGCCTTTGAATGCCGAGAAGCAGAGAGATGCTGGGCGAGAGGCTCTGCAGAGCGCTGACTCCACCACTTTCATTCATCCACGGCCCCAGCCCCCACCCAGCGCCAACAATTACAGTTCAGTCTCAGGCTCCCGAGGAGGCAGAAATTGAAAACACGTTTTCATTGAAGCACAGCTTGAATTTCATGAATTCCATTACTCTCGACTTTCTCAGCATTTCCTGGAGTGAATACTGTAAAACAAGGGAGAAAGAGGGCAGGGGGGCCGTATGCGAGGTGGCAGTCATACGCCGGCCCTCTGACCGCGCCAGTCCGAGAAGGGACTACAGAGGCACTTGCAGAGAGGAAGCAACATAAAGAAGGAGTATTCCTAAGCCGAAGAAAATAAGTATATGCTAAACATAAGTTTAGGGAGGAAGGAAAGTGACAAACTGCCAGAGGCCTCAAAACAGTAACATCATCCCTTAGGACCAGCACTTAAATAGCAAGGCTACAGGCACAGCCCACATGCGAAGACTTAGGATTTCGGCAGTGCAACAGAAAGCATCTCTTCAGCAGACTGAAGAAATCTTAACTACTATAGCCACTATCAAAATTACCAGTTTATCGGCTACAGGAACTTGAGCACATTGTTAAACTGCAAGTAAGTTTAGCCCAAGAAAAAAGCATGAAGTACGGTGAGGTCATACTCTGCCCACACGTTATTCAGAAATCTATATTCAACACTAAAGCAATTACAATCATCAAAGAAAACAGGTAGCACCAAGCAATGGCTCATTTTTTCCACATGTACAGTTGTAACCCAATCAACTCTGGGATTATTCAGGTTTGCTAATTAACACCCTATGGATAGCTTTGATACCATTACCAATACTCTTAATGGTTCCTTCACCAACACCTTCTCCCCTCTCTCCCTCCCAGCTTGGGCCTTATCTTAAGGAGCATTACATCAGCTACTGCACTGAGTCCTCCTTGTAACAGACACTATTATGCAACTGAAGTGCCTCCATTTGGATTTTGGCGTTATTTTGAATTTCAGTGTTGAATAGAAGGCTTGTTTAAATTCTCTGCATGAACAGCAGCATTTTACAGACTGAAAAGGGTGTCCATGCACAGACACCAACACTGGCATAACAACGCGTCTGAATGTGTTATACATTTGTGAAACATCCATTCCCCACATTCCCGTTTCCCCTTGTCCAAGAATAAATCCAGCATTGTTAGGACTGATTAGCAATATCTTTCATCCCTAATTTCACACTACAAAGGACTTTCATGCATATGCACGTGTGGCACCATTCTGAGACGTATCAGCCAGAAAAAGCATTTAACACTGACAGAAGAAATCACAATCTGAGGGTGCAGCTCCAGTTTAAGTGAGGGTGAAGGGGAGTGTCAGCTCTTTCCCCTGGCAGGTTTCAATGTTGCTCTTACTATCGACCAAAAAATGCGCATTTGTTAAAATAATAACTTAAAAGACGTCTGGCACACACTACATCTGCTGAAGCAAGCAACCTGATAACCATGTGAAAGCACACATTATTATAAATGTTACCCTCATATCCAAGTGCCTAGAGAAGGGAATCCATATAAGTATCGTGACTGAGTTACACCAACTGCTGTGTCTATGTATTGCACACTAACCTACTTTTTTTTTTTTTTTGCAAGAGCCTTGCAGCCTTAAGCACACAAATGACTACTTCGCAAGAACATGCACATTTATGGCTTACCAAACCCTAAAGCTCACAATTATAAGATCAGAATCAAAAACTACAAATGGCTCATTACCAGAAAGCTAAAAAAAAAAGTTTGAAATTAAAGCCTCTGCAGCATGAAAGTGCACTGTGTTTTACTCTTTCCTAGTTCATCTAATATCAAAAAAAAAAAAAAAAAAAAAAAAAAGAAACAGCATCAGCATGGCACTGCCCCACAGTGACTATTCGCTAGATACCTGCAGACCTTTTCACCATGCAGCAAAAGTTATTTCTGGTTTGGGGATAAACATAACCAATTCCTACTTTTTCACCACTGCAATACAACCAACATTCTCAGCCACTTCTTGAAGTAGAGAAAAGGGAATGATTTTTAACAGTGATGGCTTTTTCTTTTTTTTTTTAGACTGTCATCTGAGTGCAACCCCAGAACCAGAAATCTTGCATGAACTTGATCCTTCTTGATTTTAGCTCAGCTCACCCGTCTTGTTAATCATCATCGTCAGCTAAAACAAAGAACTGGTAGGATGACAAACACAGAAAGTACAGACAGCCTTGCTGAGAGCAGAGCAGGGTTACTGGGTTTTGGTTTTATTATTATTATTAGAGACAACTCTCCAGCATATATCAATATATCCCCAAATACTTTGAGTCTTATCCATGTCTTAAAAGTGAGAATTAAAGTTCAGTATGGAAGGTAATCTTGATATATTCCAAAGTTACTCAAGTCTCCTCTGAATCTTAGAGCAAATAAATTCCCAGACAAAACATCCCTTCCCCCAGCTATGGGAATTACATTCATTTGAAAACAAGCCAAGTTCTCCTACCCACTCAAGGGGAATGGGAAATCTCAACGTAACTGGTAGAAAGTTTACTACTAAAAGGTAAAACAGAAACAAGAGGAGAACTGACAGTCATCAAGAGGCTAGTTGTAAACGAGATGCTGACTCCGCTCCACCTCAAGAAAATTAAGAGTGAGCACCATCTTACTCGGTGCTTGCTTGTAGCCACTTAAGCGTATTCACTAGACATCAAAGAATGTAGAAGAATGACTTCAGAAGAAGCATTAACCATCACTGCTTAGTCTTCAGCACACCGATCCTTACAGGTACAGAAGTGTCCTCAGAAAGGAGTCACACAGAGCTGACCGGGCGAGCTCTGCCACACCACAGTCTTACCACATCAACACAAATAGCATGAACCATTGATTCTGGACTTCTCCCTTTCCATCAGTAAGTGTGCTAGTAGAGGAGAAGAGGTCTAAAATTAGCCTTGTCCTAGAAGGAGGGGAAAAAAAAAAAAAAAGAAACAAAACAAACACCAAACACACAAGAAAAAAGAAAGGAAAAAAAAAAAAAAAGAGAGGAATGCCAAGGGATCAGAGGATGCTTGTCCCTCCAACTGTCTGTTCTGAAGACATGTGTGTCAAGAAACCTGATGTCACAAAGGCCCATAACTTTTATCCATCTCATTATCAACAGACAGATTTTCGTTTACAGGTTCAAAAATAAATCTAATCCCAAAATACAAGTAGGAGATCAAGATGACTTGTGGCACAGCTCCTTAATCCACATGCAAAGCCTTGAGATTGTCAGAGAAAAGCACCTGAGTTCCCACCCTTAATCTCCAGAGTCATGGCTAATGGGATATGTTCTTCTGGGTGAGAATTTATCACTTTCCCTAATAATGAAAAATAAGGAGCACTAAAAATCCACACCAACATCTGCTTGAAGCACTGCTTGTTTTATTGGATCAACATTTAAACAAAGGCTTTTTGTTAACCTGGAAAGTGTGGATTTTCCTCTGCTCAAAAAGGCATTAAGAATTGAGTGGAAGGAAGGAAAAAAAAAAAAGAAAAAAGGGAAGAGACAGTAAGACTGAACTGATTTTGATTAGTCCTTTCTCAAGTATGGTAGTGATCAGGCTTTACAGCTGGACACCAAGAGAAGCTTCCTAAGTAGCTATAACATTTTGGTGGCAAACCAAAGGTGAGAGTCCCTCATCTGCATTTTCAGTTCCTGTTTTGACTCCCTTTTTCCAAAGCAAATGCAAAATATAAGGTTCTTGAATGTCAGCTCCTCCAAACCAATAAACACTTTCATGCATACAGATAAGTACAATATATAGGCAATGCTTGGAGGAGGTGGATGCATTGCCCAAGATTTACTTCATAAGTACTTAAATCCAGACCAGGAGACGTAAGTTGTTACACTCGTACAGAAAAAAAAAATAGAGGACTTTCAAGAGGACAAATGTTGTCTTGGTGCAGAAGCACCAAGGTGCCAGTGGCCGGCCACCACCTGACCAGAATAATGCTTTTAACTGTCATTCTACTCTTCCAGCTAAGAGCAGCATGGCACCTTCAGAGCACCACATGCTGCACAGAGGTCTCCTAGGACTGGCTGCTCACCAGGCCTGGCAAAAGCATCTTCTCTGTGCAGGATTAATACTTTTAGGATTCTACCCAGATGAAGCAAGCATGGTTTATATGTTTGCACACTCACTTGCATCTCCTTCTCTCCTCTCCCCACAAAGTGTTTCACATTTGTCCAAGTCACCTTTTACCCCTCTGCGTGTACTTTGGTCTGCTAAAACCATACCTTCGGAACGGTTACTTTTTTTTTTGACTAGAGTAAGGTAATCTACAGTCAGGGTTTCCAGAAACTGTCAGTTCTCAGGAGACCATCTGAAAATGTAGAAGCACAGCATGGGTCAGCAAAAAAGTAAGGCTGCAGACAGAAAGCTGGCAAAGGTTGATTTTTTTCCTGTCTGTATACCAGATGCTGCTACATGACTGATGTATGGTCAACAGAAACCGTGGTATGTCTACCTTTGGTAAAAATCAGCCATCAAAAATTGCCTTGATTCTACATTTTTGGTTATTCATTATGCTGCAGTTCCCTAGTAAAGGCTTTTCCAGATCAAACACGGAATAGAGGAGTCTGACTACAGCGCCAATTTGCTGATAAGAGGTATTACTGCATGGTTACTCATGCAACCGAGACTGATGAGTAAAGGGAAGAGGGGATTTACCATCACTTCTTAAAAACCTAAAAGCAACTTCTATTTAATTAGAAAACATTGGATTCTACTAACCAGGGTTACCTAACCTTTCTGGAAATACAAGCAAACCAGTGCTACAGCAGGATAGCTGATCAGACCTTGGAAGTGGTCCATCTATTCTTGAAAGAAGCCTTCAGTCTAACCCCTTTAAGAAAGGCACATTACCCTCTGACTTTGAGCCAACTAGACAAAAACACGTCATCCAACTTGACTAATACACATGGTTCCAATTTACAGAAAGACTCTTGGTTTCAGAATTGAAATAAGACGCCAGTACAGTAGAGGAAGTTCTAAAACAATCTCTCTAATCCAAGTTTTTTGGCAGTTTAGGATCCATCAAGTTTCTCCAGCCAAGAAATACTTCCAAAGATGACATTAGCTGTTATGTGTAGGGAAACAGCCTCACAGAGCCAGAAAGTACCTGACAATTAATTCCTTGCTGAACCTTTGCCTACAGGTTCAAGCACACATGCCTTGGATTAGAGTGTACAAGCCAAAAAAAAGGAAACATCGTTGGGCCTACACAGCACCTTTCATTGCTGGATCCCCCCTCAACACACATACAGCAGTAGAAAAAGAATGTTACAAAAGCACTGACAGATGTATGATAGGAGGCTCCTGGGTGACAACACTAAAGAGACCATCTCAAAACCAAGGACTAGAGCATCCCCCTGTTCTTTACCAATGCTTCCTTTAGCACGGTTCTGCATCTTAATTGGTGTGAGTCAATCATCCAGTCTTTTTCCAAAGCACATACAGTTGCCATTACACCTACTAGCTGTGCATTTGCAGTTCTGACTCTTGCAGAAAAAGCACGAGAGCGGTGCAAGGTAAGAGTTTCAAAGATACTGGAGAATTTTGCTTCGTTCTAGCCTGACTCACGCATAGCTCATGCATTTACACAGGTTCAGGTCAACATTGCCATTTTCCAGCATTTGAGAACAAGCAGAAATTCAAATCAAGGTGCTCTGTGGCTTAGCTTTTACAGCCTCTCTTCTTCACTGTTTATAGTACACTTCTCAGCACACAATGAGACTTAAGAGCTACAATAAAGTGTTGTAGGCTCCTTTTCTGTCAGTACCAAAGACACCTTGTCTCTAGCAGATATCCCATTACCTGTTGTTGTGCTGTTACTAAAAAGCTATTCAGCTCTTCTACTTCTTTCCAGCATGTAACCTCCAAACTACCTCAAGGCTCTTAACCAACTCTACCCTGAGAAATAAAGTGAATTCAATGCCATGCAACTAAGTCACAAGCAGAAGTACTTACATTACTAAACAGATTAAACTAGTGACAGCAGCAGTCTCAGGACCATCTTACTGGTCCGATTAACTGAATTGGGAAGTGGACAGTACTGGTAAGATCATCATCATTTGTTTAGCAGCAAAAGGCACAGAGACCAGAACTGGTATTAGCATGATGCTGTCAGAAGGAACACGAGCTTTGCTCCATTTTTACATTCCCTTCACTCCAGAGTTTGTGACTCACTACACACAATGAAAAGGCTTTGCAGAGCACTGCAGTATGACTCAGATGAGAATACAGCCAGAACAAAACTGTTCGTATCAAGATATCTTCAACCCCAATGATTCATGGGAGGATTAGGAACAGAACTGGTCTGATAAGATCCTCTATAGGGATGACTCTATGGAGCAAGTCCTGCAAGCAGCACACGAAGGCAACTCTGACAGGACTTGCCAGCATGCCAAACCCCCTGGAGAAGGAGGATCACAACCCCAGCTCATTCTACATTGAAGCTCACCTCCATTCCCCTAGAAAAAGGAAACAACTAGTTGTACTGCTGTCCACAGCTTGTCATGATGGAAGCAAACATCTGAAGGACATAAATATACACATACATTTTTAAACAATCTAGTCCAGAGGGGCAGGATCTGTTCTGCTCCTCTACACTCGCACACACTGTTCTAACCTAATGCAACAAGATATGCTGTGGAAGAAGATAAGAATTAAGTAACACCAAGGGAGAGCATTTTAGAGACCAGCTTGGGTGAAGAAGGTATGCAGCCAAAACCTGCAGCTGCATTTATCCCATCCCTCAGCAACAATATTGCTGTAAGTACTTCTCATGCTCTCAGACAAAAGGAGGAAGCCCCTGTAGGTTCGTACACAATGGACACAGCCACCTTGAGACAGGCAGGTGCGCAGTGGGTGTCCCTCCTGCTCTGACAAAAGGGACTACATGGGACAGAACAGCATAACTAGCCATTAAATCTAGGTCCTTCTAGATATTCCCCATCATGCAGGGTCCCAGAAGATGCAACGAAGATCTAGACTTCAAACACTGGCAGTATGTGCTTATCTACAAGCTACATGTGCTTCAGAGAGCTTTCAGGGGACAATAGCTTGTCTGCTGCTTCAGTGGAATAGTGGCTTGCGCATTACAGTAATCCTTGCTAAGTAGAGGTGGAAAGCCTGTTAAATCAGCAGCCTCCTCACCTGCAGGAGCACGTGGCACTGCAACAAGTGACATGACAACATTCAAATCCAAGGCACTGTATTTCACTTTTAGTTGGAGTGGGACGTTCAACTGATGCACAAGTTCAAAGCCTATCATCAAAACACGAGTACAAAAATTAAAAAAAAAAAAAAAAAAAGGTAGGTGTTTACTAAGAGGTTACTAAAGAAAACAGTTTTATAAGGAAAGCAATGTTTTCCCTTGGTAATGGGTTGGGAAATCTTTTCTAGAGCAGCAGTGAAGAATCAGAAAGGATACATTGCTTCCTTCCTCGTAACAAATCAGAATGAGAATGGACACTGAGCCCTGCTGTATACCTATTTATGACAACAGTCTACCTACTCAATGACTTGAGGTCATGGAAACTTAAAGGTATTTTCACTTTAGTAAAGGTAATCCTTCCTTACTACAGATAGGGACTCTCTGCCCTTCCCCATCCTCATAAACTCCCAGTTAGCATCCCTCACTGGCCTCTCTTTAGCCACTGGAGAACTCAAATGCAGTGTGCAGTTTAACAGCTTATGCTTAAGAATCAGAGTATCAACCACTACTGGAACAGAAAATAAAAAGACACACAATTTGTGCCAATGAGACCTACAAATAAAAGAAAAATACACAGAATTTAAAATAAAAAATGGACTTACTTATTTTCAGGACATATACAACCTCACCTGCTAAATCCAAAAGGTTCCTAAAGAAAAGGGGAGCCTATGCCACATAGGCTACAAGCAGAGCAAGAGATACAAATTCATAATAAAGCTAATAGAAAAAGCTAGAATTCAAACCAAAAGGCCTTCAAGAACAATTTAAAGCATGAGAGAGCATTTAGCACTACAGTTCCCACTCCTGGATTAAGTTTCCCTGTTTCACTGCATTAGAATTAATCTACATGGCTACAAACTCCAGAGTCAACTTGCAGAGCCACAGCAGCTTCGTTATATAACTGGCGACACCAATAACACAGGCTGCGTTACTGGAGCCTGCTTGCTATCCCTCACCAATGCCGGAACCAGAAAAGCTGCTGCTACTCAAATCATTCTCTTGACAACAGACACTTCAGTAATCCAGACATTCGAGTTTGGATTTGATAAGACGTTTTCTTGGGAGCTGATGTTAAGACTTAAAAGGCCATCTACTGCTGTGCAAGAAGTCCTTAATATCATCAAGGGAGGGGAGGCAGCTACACAGGAGGAGGACAGCAGAAGGCTTTAAGTCAGAATACGATTACTGTAGAAAAATTATCTGACAAATGAACACAAGCCCAGATTGTTGCAAGGAATGCTTTTAAGCAATTTAAGTGAAAACCAGTACATCTGCTGTCTATTCAAAGGTCAACGAGTGCTTGTTTCGTGATAAGACACTCCCAAGAACATCTTTCCATGAACTCTTAACTTCTGATCTTCTGCATCTCACATCCCTTGTTTTAAAGGCAGCTACCCTCTGAGGTCATGGAAATACAGTTAAGCTGCTGTGCAGCGTTACATCTCTGTGTGGCCATCTTGAACTCTGCTAAGCCAAGGGAACTAAAACAAATTAACAAATTGAAGCCCCAAATACAAAAGTTAGGTCAAAAGTCTGTTCTGTTTACTGGTTTAAAGATGTTTCTTTGTATCTACCCATTGCTCTTTAAATACATCTCTCGCATTTTACTCTAGCTGCAGCCCACAGATCTGTTCATCTGTTTAAAACAAAAAGCCAAAACATACCGCTTTCTGAAGTATTTCTAATACCTTTTACTCCTAGGATAAATGAGAACCGTTCAGACACCCTAGCCTTTCTGCCTGTGTGCACGATAGCAGGCTGCGTATATAGGACACTGCAAGTATGTTCAGAAAACCAAAATGGTGTTTTCAAAACCAGAGACCGTGGCAAAACGAGGCAGCAGAGCCACTGCAGCTCTGTTCCAAGATGACAGCAGAGAACACAGATGTTAGAGCACACAGATTCACTCCACAATCATTTTAATTACATGCCTAGCCAACCAAGCACAGGATACAGGCTAAGCAGCATTAAAAAAAAAAAAAAAAAAAAGCACCACACAAGTCTTATGCGAGCATCTTCCCATGCACTTGATGCTAACACGGCTCTCACGCATTAAGCGATCTGTTTTCCAGCAGGCAGGCAGTCGGTTTTGGAGAGGCACTGCTGGCCTCTCGGCGGGTCGCGGCGGCGTGGGGCTGGCTGTGGGATCGATGACGAGCGGTCAGCGCTGCCTGCGCAGGACGATGCCACTTATCATCGGCGATGAGCGGTTATGATCCGGCCAGGGGCGTCAGGCCAGGACGGTGCCTTCGCCTGGACAGCGCAGCTTGCGGGGGACCTGGCCAGGGCACTTGGCCAGGGTCGCCTCCCCTTCCGGGGGACCCTTCCACCTTCTCCCAAGAAGGACCTGGGCTTCCAGCAAGCTGGAAGCAGCTCGGGGCTCCCGCTCACGCTGCTGTGGGGGAGTGGGGCGACGGCCTCCTGCCCCCTGTCCAGGCCGGCGAGACCCCCACATCCCGGCCTGCCCCGACCCAGCAGAGGCAGCCCCCCACCTGCCCCTCGTGGGGTGGACACCCACCACACGGCACAGTGGAGACACGGCACCCACGGACACGCACCCGTGGAACCCCAGCGGGGGCCCCTCTCCTCCTCCTCCGCACCCCCCAGAGCGGGCCGAGCCCCCCTCCGCGCCCCCTGCCCCGCACAGCCCGCGGGTATACAAGCACCCCCCACAGGACACAGCCCCCCCACACACGGCGACCCCCGTACGGGGACCCACCTGCTGGTACTCGGCGTCGTGCGGTCGGAAGTCGGCGGCGGTGAGCTCCCAGCGCAGGCTGAGGTGCGGCAGGCGGTGCAGCAGGCTCACCCACCAGGGCGGCGAGTAGCTGACGCCCGCCATGCCCGCCGCGCCGCCTTCGCCTCACCCCGACCCGCCGGCCATGGAGCGCCGCCGCCCGCGCTGCTCCCTCGCTCGACGAGCTGCCTCCCTCCCTCTTCACCCGCGCCCCGGCTGACGGGGCTGCCCCCGCGCAGCCAGTCGGGCCCCCCGGGCAGGCGGTGACCCCCTGCCTGCGGCCTGGCCCAGGCACGGGCAGGGACCCGCAGGCACGGAGGCCGGGTGGTGG
>JAVJGG010000061.1:14865772-14926182 GCA_035590195.1 Aviceda cuculoides
CCGCAGGGCTCCCGCGGCCCCTCACAGGGCTCCCGCGGCCCCGCAGGGCTCCGCCGGCCCCTCACAGGGCTCCCGCGACCCCGCAGGGCTCCCCCGGCCCCTCACAGGGCTCCGCCGGCCCTTCACAGGGCTCCCCCGGCCCCTCACAGGGCTCCCGCGGCCCCGCAGGGTTCCGCCGGCCCCTCACAGGGCTCCCGCGGCCCCTCAGAGCTCCCCCGGCCCCTCGGTTCAGGCAGCCTGGGGAGCGGGAGTGCAGCAGCCAGGCCGGGCCGGGTTGCCTTTTGTGCCCCCCCACCGCTGACCCAAGGCACGGGAGCCTCCCGCCCTTCGGCAGCCACGCTTCACCTCCACCATGACTCGTGCTGTAACATGGCGCCTTGGCGTACGGTCGTGTGTGGACGTCCCCCACCCGGCATCAAACCATGTCCCCTTCCGTCATACCAGCACCTTTCCCTCCAAAATAACCCCAAAGCGGACCCAACCGCTTGGCACCTTGGTGCCAAGGAAACCCTTGGTGACGCCAAGGAAAACGCCATTCCCAGGCCTCGGTCACCAACGCATTCACTCGAGCCAATGCGCTTTGGGCAATGTGCTTGTTCCCGTGGTGCTGGCTCCGTTTGCTTCCCCAGCCTGTCTTGGCTTTTCCAAAAGCCAGGGGGAAATTTCTAGAAGTACCGAGGTGTAAAGATGCGGAGGGGCCCCTCACGTGGTTTTCAAGCGTGCTTGGTCTTCACCTGTTTTCACAGAGACACGAAGGGCTCCGGTTTAGCCTCCGCCATTCTCTCTGCAGGCAAAGGTTTGGCCTCTTCCAGACCCTGAACCAAAGCCAATTACATTGCTTCGTTAACTTCAGCGGACTTGGAATTGTCAGCTTCTTTTGACGACTACGTAAATCGGAGCCGTGAATTAAACACCTAAGTATTTAAGCAATGAGAGCATCTTACTGCATAACACAGCGTTGCTGTGCATAACGCGGCAGCATGTGTCGTGCTCCCCACAGAGCCACTCAGACGCAGCCTTCCCAAGGATTATGCTCTGACCTGATGGGAAAGGCTTTGCATTTCTTTCTGAACAGAACATAACCAAACTATTTTTATTCTTAAAGGTAAAAAATACAAGCATACCCTCTCAGGGGGACATGTTAGAAACCAGTAAGTACGTATATACTCTGGATAATGTTAGGATAGCATAGTAAAATAGAAAAGATAACAGTAAGTAGCATTCGCTTCATTACAAAGATTGTACTGTTCCTATTACAACTGAAACTTATAAAAATAGTTGCTGTTTTCTTTCAAACGGAATAGATCAAATAATTGCATTCTTGCTCTAACTATGTAGCATGGTCCAGCATTAATGCAGGAGTTCCTAAACTTGGCCAGTCTATTCAGATGATCTCCTGGGCCTTTGCTCTCTCCGTATGGTCATACGAACCAAAATCTCCGCATCCTAGCTCTGCAGCAGCACACCTCACCCACTGCTGATTTGACAAGCTGGAAGCGATGTGTTTTAAATATCGCTCGACGCAACTTGGAGTTGGAAGGGGAAAAAGGACCATCCAACCTTCTAACAGACTTCAAATAAATGCCTCACAGGTCTTATAGGCTTGAGAAACCCTCATCTAATTAGCACTGCTTAGAATTAGAAATCGTTATGGCCCATGAAAACTGAAAAAATATTAGAGTGCTGTGTATCCCATTGGAAAAAAAAAAGGGTAATACCAACTCTTTTTTCTCCTAAATGGTGGCAGGTCAGTAGATATTATAGAGATATCTCTTTTGCAAGTATGATTTTATTACTTTTCCCAAATGCAGCTAGGACTTTATCCTGTCGTCACTGATGCATTTTATAAATAAGGCGAGCAAAAATGCTAAAATGGGCTATTTAACATGTTAGGACCAAATAAACATATTTCTGCTGATGTTCTGAAATATAACATCAACTTTAACAGCTTTTGACTAGCACAGGATTTTCATATGGGTATTATCAACATAGCTAAAAAGAAATCTTATCATTCACAAATAGCATTAAGACACACGCCAGGGAGTTCACAGCCACGCAGTATGTGCGCAAGTACAAGATATACAAGGGTACAAGATATAAGACCTCAACTCCCTCCAGCCTTCTCCAAGAAAATCTTTTATTTTTCTGCAGGGGGACAGCCAAATGACAGCCAATTTTGTCTTTTCTTTTCTTTTCACAGTGCCAGCAAGGATGAGAAAGAAATTATTTTAAAGCCCAATGATCTAACATAGTTCACCTCCAGTTCAAACAACCCAATGACAAGGAGTGGAGAGACCTCGCTGAGGCCAAGAGATCTCTCTGCGTAAGCCACTTATGCCACAGAGTTTATGCAATTCGGCACTAAAATGCTCAAGGCTGGAATCTGTCCTGCAGATGTTACTGCTGCCACGGGCCTCTGGATAGATAGAAAAAACCCACCAGGCTGCAAGTCCAAGTACCTTTGTCAGCAAAATGATGGACACGGAATAGAAACAGATGCAGCAAGCACTCCACACTGAGATCTTGCTTGACAGCGTTGACGTAAATCAAACGGAACAAAAAGTTTTGGAACAAATGACAGAAAAAGCTGGATGCTATTAAATGGGGGTGGAAGCACTGGAGTATCAGCGTGGCAGTTTGAGGCACCATATGGGGAACGGGGGTAAGTGGGAAAGGCAGCAGGCTTGGCAGTGCTGGTGTGCATGCCTCTTTCACAGCCATTTGCCACGGAGACAACTGGATTAAATTAGAGCAGAATGAGGATTTGGGATTACAGAGAAACAGAGGCATCAACAGTTTTAATTTCTCCCCCTCATTTATTTATAATAATATGGGAAAATATGAAAATGAAGAATAAAATTAATTCAGCAAACTAGGAAGAAGAGACAAACCACAGGATCTAGCACTAGCTGTACTTTCCACAGCAGGGCACTTCAGCCTGTTGCACCACATCATGAAGCAGCATTTGCATTTCTTAGTTGTCTAGCATCTCTCATTTGATCCTATTCAGGTAATTCTCGATTACATGACAACAAGACAGTTATCAAGGCTCTCATGTTTATATTATAGCAGCCTTTTTCCCTTCCCACACAAATTGGTACACTGTTTTGCCAAAGCAAAATGAACAAACAAGCCACTGCTGTGACATCCCAGGAATAAACACTAACAGTAAATCACCCTTGCATGGAAAGCAGTTCTACAATCAGCCAAAGCAAACTGCAAATGTCAGCTTGTTAGCTAGTAATCCTGCTGAAAAGTAACCCTAAGAGTGGTATTAGGGTTCGCTAACTTGCTTTGACAGTGGCTTTGCTAAAGAATCACTGGACACAATAGGCAAATGAGAGATGTTCCAAATTAAAGACAATGAAAATAAAAAGACTAGTTTAACCCTCCAAAATAAGGCGGCCAGTGCTGTCCTCTGTCCACTAGAGACCATCAGGCACTCTGCAAAAGCACTCCTAGAAATGTACCATTTTTCACTCTTTAAAACCTTCTCTCTGACTCCAGACATCGCTACTGCTGACGTGATACTTGCAGTGAGAGTGCCTTTTAGAACAGCAGTCCCATACCCTTGGCTTTTTTTATTCACTGTGAAATGAAATAATTCAGCTTTTAATATACTGTGAACTGAGGAGCCTTCCCCTGACTGTCAGACCTAATATGCATTATGAAAGGTTTTAGGCAACAATACAGATTTAAAAAAAAAAAAAAAAGCAAGTTTGAACTCCAAGTGCCAGCAGATGGACGAGTTATCCTCTTGAGACTAGGGACTGAATTACGGACAGTCGGCGGGAGGTCAGCGAGACAGCCATGTCTCAGCACTCAGCTACCACTGTTGGGCAACACCCCCGCCCCGCTCCGTATACTCTGCCCTTACATCAGGCCGTGCCTCCTTCCCGCTGAGCTAGACTGTGCCTCTGTTAACATTGCCCGTCCTTTCCTCCCAGGGCTTCCTCTCTATTTTTCTGCTGAAAGTCAAAGGAATTAACAAAGCCAGGGCTGCTCTCCAGCCTCCCCCAGATTTCACTGCCCCCTCCACGACAGCTCAGTCCCCAGCCTTGGCTCTTCCCAACAAAGCCACATTGCTGGGGAACTTCCCAGTTGGCTGCTTCTCCCAGCTTGAAGGATTTGCCCTGAGTGGAGGCTGCTGCAGACAGGAACATCCATTTGGGTCTTCATTGCTTTCCTCTGAAGTTCTCCTAAGGACTTTTGGGTTTAAACAAAGAATAGCCACAGCCAGAGCCAGCATAAAAAGCTTCAAGCAAATTAAAAAAAAAACATAAGAGAAGGTTAATTCTGTCATTTCATGTCCCAAGGCAATACTCTCCCCCCCCCCCCCCCCCACCGTGTTCTACCGGTCTTTTTGTACTTGATGAGTTCCAGGGAAATGGGTGGAAGATGTGGAAATCCTACTGCAAAAGCACCTGCCTGCTCCTTTCCTTTCCCCAGAGAGCAACACACAGAACATTCTATTATTTAGTTAATTGCAAAGAAACAATTACAAAGGAACTTGGCAAATTCCCTCTAATCACAGCAAGACCCACTGCAGTTCAGTAAGTTCAGCAAATTAGCAAATAAGTGAATATAAAAAGGAAAGAATAACAAAGCTCAAATTGCACTTTGTTCGTTTGTTTTGTCACTCATAGTTCCTGTTTAATTATTTAAGATATTTCTTCATAACATTCTAGTACATTTTGTATAATAATGAAGGTTTACTAGCACAGAAATGCAATGCGTGGCTATTAAATATCTGCCGATAGGAGGAAAACTGCCAATTCTGTGTGTAAATAATAGAGAGCATGTTCAGGAAAAATTTCCAGGTTAGATAAATAGAAGGTTCTGCCACGATTTGTGTAAGATACAAATACGGATTACTGCTAGATAACAACAATGCTAAATAATGTTTGTGCAGAACATTATAACTTGTACTACAGGCGTTCATGGTCAACTCCCTGCTTATTAAAAGCTATTCCAGTTTTCTGTGCATATAACTAGAGGCCATTTAAACATAGCCTTTTTTTACAGCAGCGCTGTGATCAAATGACAGATTTTACAGTATTTCATTTCTAAATTCATATTACAGGGAAGACTTTCAAGCTCCGTTACATCACTGAAGCAGAGCCTCATCTCTGTAGAGCTGGCAGACTGAGAAAGGGCAGAGGAGCGAGATCCGGGTGTGGTATTATCCAGCTGATAGCGAGGGAGCTAAGACAGCCCTTTACAACAGGCAAGACGTCCCTCCTGGTTCTACCCAGACCATTTTGAGCATCAAGATTTTATGACACATCTGTTCACGCTACCAAGAATAGAAGCCCTAAAGGGGCTTACGTGGTACCCAGCGCAAAATGTCTTTGAGGCATGCTGGCAAAAACCCCACCAAATAGAAGGGGAGCTGTTAGAGTCTGAGCAACATCTTGAGAGGGGAAGTTTTGTTTGTACACAGCTCCGCTGGGGGAACAACATAAACGCTTTCCTGGAGACCAGTACGAATACATATGCTCTCAGATTTGAAAAAGGTAATTAGGACAGCCAGACAGTGGAAGGGGCAAGAGGAGCAGCGTACAACTTAATCGGTATACTACAACAGAGTATAGTTAATAAGGACATAGCAACACTCACCATGCAAGGCTATTCCTTTGAGCGCAGTGAGGACAGAATGAGTGCGAAAGGCCACATATAAGCAAGAGCCAATGTGCCTCGTGCACATCTGAAAATGGGGCAAACATTTAGGAACTGATGTCAGCGCTGTCTCTACAGGCAAAGAACCACATCAGCAGACTTTAGAAGGAAACGCCAGAGGAAGTGATGCAGCACCAGACCACCAATCATGCCTGAAAATCCTTCCCTAATAACCTAGAGTCTAATGCAGATATTTCGCTCTTTGCAGGTCTTAATGATGCCCATCAAATCAATGAAATCTTTCTTTTGCCCTTAGAAGTTCATATGGGGAAACCAATTAGTTAGCTGACAGACCTACCATAAACAGATGCTGCAAAGCTTGCAAGAGTCAAGGGCATTCTGACTTCAGATGAAGCCAAAGTACGGTTTAATACAAGTGGTGTGAATGTTTAATTGCTTTCAACTGAATTCAAGACTAGTCTGCTCCAAGAAATCATATCCAAACTTTTCCATTCATGCCGCATGGCTTACCTCCAGCGTTTAAGATTTACAACTGAAGTTTCTGCTAAGAAATCCAGAGCATATGTCAGTGGAGCAGAGAGAAAAGGAACAAAAAAAGTGAAATTCAGATAATATATTCAAACACAGATTGTTTGTTTCATCTTGTACTCATAGCTGTTTTAATCCTACAACAAGGACTCTGCTAGACAGGAAGATGACTACAGGATTCCTGTGTCTTCACAGCAGTTAGCAGGGCCTTCTATCTTCATAAAGCAGCATAAGGCTTCTTTTTCCTGGCAGTCCCTAAAGGCTTTTTCAGTGGACCTGGAAAGGAATGCATACCTCCTAGCTCCTTCCACCAGAGCTTCATGGACAGCAACAATGACCGAGGCAAGGGGATACACTGTAAGTAAATGGGACAGCCTTCAGAAGCCTGTGGACTCCTATTCTCCCTGCAGCTGACAGCAGACCAGTTTCACCCAGTCCTCTGCATGTCTACAAGGTATTTAGGCACATTTTTCTTCTCTGGCAGATTATTTTGAACAGTCACCACAACAATTTCTTTTGAATCTTTTATCTGAATTTCACTGGTTTGGTAACTGGTCAGCGTGACTTGCAACCACCAAGCAAGCAGCACAACAATAGATAAAAAGGCATAAATGAAGCTTGCTCTACTCCACCCAAACCCCGATATGTTTGAGGCAATGGCATGGCTTTTAGTTATAGAACTACTGGACAGGATTTCTTTTCTGAATAAAACACCGGAAGACCGAAAGCAAAAGACCATCACCTCTTTCAATTCCACTAGGCCTTGGTCAAGAACACAGTTCATTCCTGATGGGACAATCCTGAATGTGTACTAAAGAAGAAATTTCACACCCTACATGTCTAAGAGTTATCTTGTTACTATCAGCTCAGGAAGACAGCCAGAAGTAAAAGGTCAACCGAGGTGCAAAGTGAAAACAACAGAAGCACGCAGCAGAGGCCAGAGGAGCAATGCAAACACAGCAACTGCAGCAGAAATGCATGAACAATTAATTTACAAACTTTAACTTTATTTGAAAGGTCAAAAATTAGGAGAAAATACATTGCAATTGTTTTAGCTTTTAAAAGATCCCCAAATAAATTACATAAAGGACTTGCACAGTTCTAAATATTAAAAAGATCATAAAAATTAATGGTGCTCTCATATGCCAAGATTAATCCTTTTCCATTTTGACTACATCAAAAGTTGCCTGTGCAGGGATTATTTTTATAGCTATGCAGAAAACAGTACAGTTTTCAGGTTTTGATGCCTCAGTAAAGACTTACAGGCACAGGCACTTAAGCGTAAAAAGGGATCAAGAGCAGTAACATCCCATGAAAGTCAGAAGTCTATATTCACACACGATCTCTAACTAAACACTACTGTAAATTGTGAAAGGTTTTAAGTAGGCAACATTATCCCCTATCAGTAGAATGGAAAGTGTGTTGTTAGTTACAGTGCAGTTTAACTTTAATTCAAGACCTTGATGCCCCCACAAGGTTACCAGTACTTTTTACAGAAGATGCATTTTTCAGAAATTGAGTATGTTTGTATTGGGCCTGTCTTGACAGGTTTGAACCACACTGATTTTTACTGTCCTCAGCTCCCTGTTAAGGAAAAACACCGTCTATTCAAAAATTAACTTTTTCTTCCTTCATTGTTCTGCACTTCTTCCCAGATTTACAGGTGCTGGCATTAAGATAGATAACCACAGAATGAAACCCAGTGTCAATTACTACTACCTTCAACACATTCCATTGCAGTATATAACAAAACAACATTAAAGGCTACTAATACTGTGGAAGTTTCTCTTTCTACTGTACCACACCAAACTTTCGATGTGCAGTGAGCATACAGTTATCTTCCAAACTGAGATAGTAGTTTGAAGCCCGCCTCAAGTTAAGTACCAGATTTTTGATAGCTAGGAGATAGCAGACTCAAGTTTAGGAAGCTCTAGACACATCTTCATTCATCCCAGAAAACACTTGCTCCTTTTCACCCTGACTTTTGTCTGTGCCTTTGGGTCATACCAAGACACTATCTCCCCTTTATCCCAGAACTTGGCTATTGACAGCACTACTGCTAGTCATACACTCACTGAAAACACAAGTCTTTCTGCTCTGTATCTACTTCCTAATACTTTCATATTGGTTATTACAGCACAGTGAAGTAAAAGAATGTCATCCTCATTATATTTGCTGTCCAAGTATTTCCCTATAGGAACAGCTAGGTAGGTATTTTATATCACTCTTGCTCCTGACACATTACATACTCTCCTCTTAATATGTCAGAGTCCTCAGCTCTAGTTACTCTCTCTGGAGGTATCCATGACAGTCGCAGTTACAGACTTGAAATATTATACATAAGCAACTCAGGAGAGCTCTGCTTTTATTTAGTAAAATGACTCTCTTCCATAATGTGACTTCCAGAAAAAGAGGGAAACAGGTATCACCTTCTGCCAAGAGGATTCTATCCCTCTTATTCTTTTATTTTATATATTTTTTTATCCTTTCTGCAGATGACAGTCATGTGACCAAAGTACCAGCAGGAAAAATTTACCCAACGGGAGTGTAAATGACATTCTTCAGACTGCTTTGGGTATGGAGAGCTCCCAAAACTGCCTTTGGAAATAGCACAGGCAGCATTTCCACTGATGGGATTAAATGAAATCAGCTGCATTGTGCTGCAGCCATCCAGTTTCCTCTTTGGCTGCAAGTACTGGCATGAACTATGATAAGCCTCAGATAGTGCTTCATTGAAATCAAAGAACCGAGACAGCTCTGACTTCTTAGTATTCTGTGAAACAGTGGCAACTGATTTTTAATTTAAAAAAGAAGAGGGAAAAGGTGATAAAAATCTTATATTTAAAAGTGTGCTTTCTGTTTACAGGAGTCTTTATTACTCCTCGATGACAAAGCAACCATTAGGGTCTCCACAAAAACTTCACTGTGCGCTTGTAAAATTAAATTCTCCTTCCAATAAATACCATATAAGCTATCTAGTTCACCTTATAAAAAAACCCCAAAAAACCCCACACATTGTAATGCCTATGAAGGATGTTGGCATGATAGTAGGAACTATAAGGCCCTCCTTCCAGTCAAGAAGGGGTACAGTCTGCATTAAAAGATCTGGAAAGACCCCTCAGACCATATTCTCCAGAGCCCATTATGTCTTTGGTCCTTCCATGGACAAAAATATTATCAAATAGTGTTATTTCTGGATGTAGTCTTAATTTCTCTTATAATTCAACCTACCACTTCTGTTCCTAAACCAAACTGCATGGGTTAGGCTTTGTATATTACGCTCATCCCAATCCATATCCCTCAGAACAGAGCTGGGAGTGCCCATGCTCTCCAGCAGTTAACCTTGTAGCTGTACCTGATGACAGAAGATGGGTGTACGTTGTGACCCCTCTCCCAGCCTGTGACTGGACTCAGTGCACGCTTGCAGTATATATAATGGGTGCACATGCAAACTAGTACCGAGAAGAGAGATCAACAACAGAAAAGCAACATTAGACTTGAAAACCCCTTAATGCTCAGTGCATGAGCACTCTAGTTAGGTGAAAGTTTCAGACAGTCATGTGATGTAAACTAAAACAGGAGATAAAGCAACGTATCTCCTATTCCAAATGTTTTCACATATTAGAGATGATCCTGCATAATCTACTCATATTTGTGACATGTAAGCAAAAAAAGCAGTCACGAGCGTAGCCTTCACAGAACACTCCTGCTATTATGTACCGTCTCTGACAAATACAAAAAATTGATTACGTGTTCGGACATTTCAAATACAAAATAGTACTACACATATCATGGCAAGCACACTTGGAAAAAGCAATAAATAAGAAAACCCTGCTGATACACTAGGCCTAGAATAGCCCTATGACAAAGAAATGGCTTTCTAAAAGCCTTTACAAGGTCTGCACGGACTGTAAATGTTCAGTATAAAAATAAACAAAAAAAGATATTTTAATATGGCACAGTAAAATTTTTAAAGAGAGGACCTAGTAACAAACACAAGCTGTTCCCCTTCACATACATGGGCTGAAAATTGGAGCCACGTCATTAACCACTTTCCAATTAAACAAATTATTTTAGTCAAACTGAAACAAAACTGTTTGACACGAAATAGCTTAAGGCTTTATTGCTTTCATTTAAATTTGGCAATTGAATTTATAATCCTCATTGTGAGACAAAATATTAAAGTGTTTTGATTTAGTTTTTAAATCCAAACTCTATCCGTACCAGGAGGATAAGGTTAACAGTCAGTCAGTGGCTTTTAGCCATAAAGTCTGCAGAGATGGCATATCAAACAATTAATCATTTATGGCTGAAACAATGACAACTGTCATTAAAAAGGGCTGATATCTCCCCTTTTTCATCTTTCATATGCTTTATCTTGGTAGAAATAGTTCTGTGAATTGAATAATTCAAGATCACCAGAGCCTGTTACCAAAACTTAGAAGTGGGTGTAGTTTTTCTTCATCTGCAACCACGGAGAGACAATGACAATATCATCTGAATCGTCTGAGTGAGCTTCATCCAAAGACAGAGGGAGAACAGGCTGTGATTGCTTCTCAGAGGACCTGGCTGAAATAATTACAAAGAAAACAAGGTCATCAATAAACAGCATTGACAAAAACAAGCCCCTGTGGGAAGTGTAATATTCTCCAAGCCATTAAGTTTCCAGAATTATCTACAGTTATGAATAACTTTGATCTACCTTTTTCTGCATATAACTATTCCCATTCCTCTTTAATGAAAGAGCATGCATGGCAGGCATTAAGTTGACATACTGACCACGCATGATTTGTCTTACTGTCTTTAAATCTTTGAAAGTGGTTACACACCACAAAGTAAAACAATTTGATAGTGAAGCCATCTCGGGTCATAAAAATAAATATTTATTAGATGGCCAGAAAAGGAAAAATTGACCCAAGCAAGCTTAAGCTAAGCAGAAAGGTCATAATGAGAACTTCAGTCAGACATAGGAAGAGCAAAAGGAAATAGAAAAAAGATGGAAGCTCTCAGTGACTGTTTCATCCTTGCACAAAATATTAATCCAAATACCAAAAATCGTATTCACATGCTGAAACTACCTTAATGAGAATAAAAATGGTGACCACATCATGGGGTGGGGTTTTGGGGGGTTTTTTCTTCTTTGCTATTTTTCTAGATGTGTGATTCTATGCATCTCATCAATTCCAAAATTTGAGGAAACATTCAGAGCATGAACAGATAGAACCCTAATGATTGCAGTAAACACTGGAAAGTCACAGAAATAAAATGGACATATACGAGGCCCCTAACATCTGATGAGCAGAACCAGCAGCTTATATCCCCTCTGCAAGAGATCTATGAGCTAAATGATGACAGCTATTAATACCTTCTAGCACAATATCCTCCCCTTAGCTATTAATACCTCCTAGCACAATATTCTCCCCTGAGCTCCACTTATTTTTCAGTTTCAAATATAAATTCTCTGAAAAGACTATCTCCCAGAGAAGGAAACAAATTGAGACAACCTGTGGTAGAGAGAGGAAACAGACAAGTAAGAAGCGGTACACTGAGATTTTGACACTGAAATGGAAGGGAAAATGGAGGGCACACAGGGATTACTTGGGGAGAAGAACAGACGCGCCATGGGTCTCATAGCAAAATAAGAGGTTCCTGACAGAGATAAAAACCCAACCTCCTGGAATGGAAGAGGAGGCATACACAGCAACTGGAATATGGAATAAAGAAAGAGGACTGCAACCAGACCAGAAATAGAAAAAGAGTGACAGAGAGCCTGTGAATGGAAAGGAGGTATGTGGGGAGGCCATTACGCTGACCTCAACCTACAGAAGCAAAGAAACACATGACTTTCTAGTTAAGTGAAATTCTTCTCTGCTTCAGTTAAATAATGTAAGAGTTTTTCAGGAAGATTTATGAGCCGGTAGTACTGGTGATAAGGATGAGCAAAGAGAACTTCCAGAAGCAGGCATAACTAGAAGATGCAACTCCAACAATAAACAGATATCATACATGAAATAGCTTGATATTCTCCAAATCACTCTTGATTATATCCTGCTCTTAATGTCTGAGATTTTCTTGTCCTCATCTTCAGTTTAATATTCTTCAGAGTGACAACTTTATCTTTGTGCTCGTGAAGGGTTAAGCACTGACTAGACTTAAGGGTTGTATGTAAATTCATTATGATTTCAAAAAAGCCTCAAATTAAGTTAACAGTTGCACCCAGAGTGGCTAGTGATATGCAGAGAGAAATGCTGCCCTTATTCAGGATTGCTGTGCATGTATAGAACATATTCTTCCTTCTTGCCACTCCCCTGACAGAAACAAAACACTAAGCTTCACAGACTGAATTGTTATCTGTTCCATTTCATGGGAAGCAGCAGAAATGGCTTTACAAATCTCCAAGTACTGTCCACATTCTGAAGACAAGCAAAGCAGTATTGAATGCTACACCACTTTTGCTAATTATTATTTTTTTTTTTTTAATTTAGAAAATACAGAGACATCTAACCTGATGCAAACAATGAACTAAAAGTCTGCAATGCTAGACCAGGATTATATAAATCTATTCTCGCAGATAAAGAAGGTACTTTAAAACACATTTTACTCTTTCCCATTCCTCTCAAAATAATGCAGAAAGGCTAGTGAAATTAGACTACTTACTGCAATACATACTTTCACTGAAATTTAAGATCATTGCAAGATCTAGAGGTCACAAAATGCAAGTTTGGACTTGAGACAAATGAAGCAAGAGCTTGTTCAAAAACTGCATGATTTAAAGCTAAAGGAATTTGATTGCTTTAAATCACTCAGCTGTTAAACAAGCTCCTTGTCTCATATATTTTCCAAGCTGCAGGATGACCAGTGAAATACATTACATGAAAACCCAATTTTTCTAATGGATTTTTACATCAGTCATGAGCTACAAATGACACATATTGGACTTGTAGTTAATTTCAACCTGATTAAGCTACATGAATTCGAATGGCAAAAAAACGGCTATAACCAAACAGATTGTTGAGGGGTCAACATTTCTTCACACAGGTGGCATTTACACCAGAATGCTCCTTCCTTTAGTAGGTTTTTCCCAATTCGTGTTTTGGGAGAGTTTGGTTAAACCCTCCAGTGCACCAAGAGCTACTACTTCACACAGCTACTGAATGCAAGGTAGTCTTTTGGGCAGTTGTGCAGTTACAGAAGCACATATCCAGTATGCCTCTTCACAAGCTGCCTAGACACATTCTATCCTCATCCCAGATTTTGAGAGTGTCTCCCATATTTCTAAGATCAGCAGCAAATATAACCTGCTTTGCTCCCAATCTTTCCTTTTTGATATTCACCAGAAAAGGACTGCAAGGAAGAAAGTTTGAATGTTTATGGTCTCCTCTCTATCCCTTCGAGTATAAATTCTCCCAGAACTTCTTCACTCGTCCCTTTATCATCATAACCTCCAATAAAAGTTAGCTCTGGAGACTTCATAGCTAGACAGTGACTGTGCTCTATTAGTATTCATTCTACTGCATTTACAAGACTAGCTTCATCTTACACCCTTCTCTGGGTCTTAGAAGCACTTCTTCAGAGGCACAAAGCATTTTTTTTTTAAAGTGATTCTTTCTCTTTGGGTAGAATTTCACAACTGTTTTACTCTGGGTTTAGACTGAGCGTACCAATAATGACTACTCCAGTACAGCCCAGGCAAACCAGGATGCTGCAGGGTTTTTTTTTTTTCTGGATACTGTCACCAGACATAAGTAAAATCACTCAAAACTCTTAACATCTTCAGAAGCACGTACTACCTACTCCTTCACAAAGTAGAGTAAGTTCCTGAATATGGAATACAGTAAAGTTTCTTAAACACATTTTCCTTCACTGAAGGGTGACTGTATTCACAACTGCCACAGATCTGGCTTATTCCCCATCTCATATCTTAGAGAAACAGCCTCAGCTGCTTACAGCATGCTCCGTTTCTGAGCAAGTCTGCAGGGACTGTCAGCTTTTCATTGACAAAAGAACAAGTAATTGTTTCTCAGGTCACCCTCAAAGTTGCTCTTTTTTCTCCAACTGGTCCATAAAAGCCTAAAATATCCCACTCTGGATAGAACCAACCTTTTTCAACTTGTTTTTAACTCCTTTGAAGCTGCATGTCTAGGGCTGTCTTATCTGCATCATTGTTTTGCCTTTCCTACTCAGTACTTCTAACATCCTCTTGAAAGCCTCTTTAGGTTTAACTCCACCTTCTCACAAACAGCAATGAAGAATTGGTTCAAATGGCATAAGACCCACAAAAGAGACAGACATTTTCCCAATTTGTATTGCAGTAGTACTATTTGGCAAGGTTATCCAGGACTTCACCTTTCCTCTTACAGCAGCAACGGAAGACTGCTAAAAAAACATGACTAAATACACATAGCAGACTAGAATAGTTCTTTTACCAGATGTCTGTCCCCTTCAGAAACTAATTCAGGATGCTGAAAACATTCTTGGCTTGTCTATGGCTTCGGGCCCAAAATGTAGTGGAAAGTACCATACTACAGCTGCAGAGCTAGGGGGATTGAAAAAGGAAGTAGAGAGGCAATACAGGGGTACACCGTGTTCCTTGATGAACTACCACTCACACCCGAGAGCAAGCTTCCAAATCACAGTTGTGACAAAAAGGCAAAGCACTGTGAGGAAGCTGGTACTCATACTGTTAAAGCTTTTATTTTTTACGTAAGGGACTGTGTGTGCTAGTATAAGCAACATGTCATAAAACTGAAGGAAGGCACACTCACAGAGTTCATTGTACATATGTGTGTGCATGTGCAGATGTTCTGTATAAAATTGTGTGTGCACCCACCCACTCAAAACACCCATACTTTTGAACACAGACAGAAATGAGATTACCAGGAAGAGGTGACGTGAAGATTGAAGGAGGTCTCTGGAGTGCTGCTAAGACTGGTTTCTTCTCCTTAATGTAAACTGCAGGATCTGCTTTCTCACTTGGTGCACTGGACACACAGGGCCTGCAAAAAGACATACTGCATAGCGTAAGGCACAGAACGGTAACTGCAGTCTGTCTTCAGAGGGTATGCTGAAAAGCTTCTTGTGTTGCTAGCGTCCAAGAGACAAAAGCTTATCACCTGCAGAAGTGAACTCAGACACTAAGGGAGGTGACAGCTATGTAACTCTGCTTGTAACCATGGCAGCCAATATTTAAAACTTTTGGAGCAGTAAATCCTGGAGAGAAAGGAAGTATTTTTCAAGACAGAATCACCATAAACTTAAGCAGTAAGCAAATAATTGTGTTCTTCCTGAGCAAGATGGTATCCTAGCTCTTCCCTGTTCTTCCTCCACATAACCCTTAACTTTTACATGCCAGGGCTTCAGATTCACTTACATTAAGCGAATGTACTAGCAATCAGTTTGATAGCAACTGTAATTTAATTTCTTTTTTTCCAAAGAGTAATTATTTTACTTTATTTTTCCTCATTGCTATGGACAACAGGATATGGGAAGACTACTGCTGCAAAAAGAAACCCTTTTAGTTGCATACCCTTTGAATTTTCTCAGGAGCAAGCTCTCCCTTGTCTTTGTTGGAACAACGGCCTTGTTCTCCTTCTCTGCCAAGAAACCCACACTAAAATTCTATTAAAAAAAATGAGCCCTCTCCTGTAATAAAAAATTTTGCTACTGCATGTTGCAGAAGTATCTATTCCTCACTTACCTCTCCTCAAGCAGTACCATACGTGCTAAGTGAGCCCTGAAAATGGACTGGATAAATGTCACAATCTCATCTTTCTCCTTGCAATCAGAAGACAAACTCAAGGAGGTTGACGTGGAAGACATGCAGGAGTTCTGCAAAGCAATCAGATTAAAGAAAACTGACCTTTTACAGATTGCACAGAAGCTTGACAGACTTTCATAAACTTATTCCTGATTGTGAAAGTGGTAGTAGAGCAAATATTCCCATCTTTTGGTCTGCAGTCTTTAAGGTTCTATAAGACTAAATCTTCAGGAAATGCAAATCTGATCATCATACAAGCTTGAAACATCTGTATTCAATTAATGAAAGAGCAGACACCTTCAAGGAAAGTTCATTTATTTTCCAGGAAGGAAACCTTTTGAATTCAAAGGAGATAAGGCAACCTTCATGATGGATAGATACATCTTCTGCTTGTATCAAGCAAAAGTATTCAGTCCTACTGCATTGGGCCAGTTTACTGAAATAAAAAGTGCATGTAAAGTGCAACCAGATGGACAACCTGGATGGAGAATCACAAATTAACTTTAGCCTGCACCCAAAGGAGGTTCACATAAATTGGCAAATGGATTTACCGAAACCAAATGTTTAATTAGTAAGGAATTTTTTTCATATTTAGAACTAAGAAATCTGGATTGAGTTTGACATGACAGAGAGCCCTACAAGTCTTTGGTGGAGCATGCCACATGCAAGACTCCTTTACTTTTCAACCCGATCAAAGATGCTTTCCAAATCCTTATTTCTGAACTTCAGTGACAAACATTTGTCTATTACTACAATGATTCAGTAGTGAACACTTGACAGCAAGTACAGTTATCAACAGCACTCCAAATTAAAAGTTAAAGGGTACATTATTAGCTGATGGGAGAACCAGAAAAAAAGAGGAGACCTAGCTACAGTCCATAACGCAGAGAAGTTATAGCTTTACTTCTAAGAAAAACTATGAACTAAAGAAGATGGAAAGGGAGGCTAGGGAATGAGCTCGATATCTTTCTGGAATTACAGTGGTGCTGCCAACTAGTGTGTTAAAACATCACCGGGTGATTCAGAGAATTAAGTCTGGAAGTACAGTACTTTACTGTAAACTAAATATAATGGGATGCCTGGATACCCATTTTCCCCAACAATTACCTTGTGAGATTTTGCATCATGTATCCTGTTATTCAGTAACAGTTTCTGTCGAGCTAAATGTCCTCTGAAAGCTGCCTGAAGCATAACAACTGCCTAGCATAGAAAGAAATAAGTAGATGTTAGCTGCTTTGAAAGATGGCAGCTATAAATTAAAACAAGAGTCCAGAGGTAAGAGGCACATGGAGAAAATAACTTTTCTCTGTGCAATGGAAACTCCTTGATGTCTTGACATTTTCTTATGTTTAAGGGAAACACACACATCCCCGTTACTTCGCAGGTACTCTGCTGCAATCCAGAGAATCCCCAGCCTGTGACAACCCACAGACATACACCTCCATGGTTTAAATTCAGTCTGGGAGGTGTTCATGATTGATCTTATCAAACACAGGTAAGTTCTAGCTGCCAACACTAGCCTATGTTTCACAAATACAGCAACATGCTCCCATTCCCATATTAGTTTCTGGCTACCCAGCAGGCTCTGTGATGCTCTGATACAATCGCAAATCAAGCCAAGCCTGGCAGATCATTGTGGTGATTACGCTGAACGTTAAGTCTTTCCTCTCTACTCAGAGATTTTACTGGATTCTAATCAACAAAAAGCATCTAGATGTAAAACAGTATGTTTGCATAACATGGTTAGAATTTGTTGTAATTCCTGAAAGTAGGACTGTTAACGTTCTGGAAAAACAACAAATATAAGATGCTACATTGTGCTATTTGAAAAAACAGCTTAATAAAAACCTTTGTGCAGAACATTTATCAAAAAGTGACAAGTTTGTCAAAGATGTTTCTTCTTAGCAAAGGCTTCAAATTCCTACTTCAAATCTTTTTGAAGACTCATCATTGTGAAAATGAAAGCATTATTAGAATTGCATAATACAGAAAAACTTCCCTGTCTGTATCAAATTTTGTTCAAAATTTTCAGAAGCATTCATCTTGCAGAAGGTGCCAAGTACAGAAAATTTGAGACCAGACGGGGAACACTTTGACAAGAGATATCAAACAAAGCCAGGATGTCAGAAGGTAGATCATGAGCCAGCCTGAAGAACAAACATGATCTCGGAACAACAGTTCATATTACAATAAAACCCCTTTAAAAATAAAAAAGTTACTTGTTTGTCCTTTGATACAAATTAAATGTTTTATTGTTATGTTGGGTGTCAAACACACTCACCTCATCCAGAACAATTTCTTCTTTCTGAAATGAAAAATGCCTAAGTTAATGCCACAAATATGTACAAGTTTTATCTAATAAAGATCTTCCACATTTTTCCCCCAACAATTAAAACACACGGAAACACCTGTCCCACCTCCCCCTGAAAACTCAAACAACAAACTTAAGGAAAAGAAAAAGCTTTTAATCTTTGAAATATGTATGGATAGTTCTTTTGTCTTCAGTTTCCTAAGAAGCATTTACAAGGCCCACCTCACATCATGTCCTACACATGGAAGAAGCAGCATTATGTTGTTGCCCACAGTACAAAATTTAAGGTTAACACTTTTTCTCTAGATCATTTTGTCCTAGTTGAGTGTAACAAAATACATGAAACTTCCTGTATTGTTTGGACGATTTCTGCAAGGGAAATTTAACTTCTCAGTCATACCCTGAGGAAGCAAGAGCAGCAATGCTGCTTCAAACACTGCTACGCTTCCTTAGTTCTCTGCTCACCCAGACTCCCCCATTCAGAAAGTGGCTATCTCACAGCAGGAACAACAGGGCTCTAGGAAGCAAAGGCAAAAACAGCAGCAGGGAGGACTTGAAAAAAGCAATGGAAGAGAAGATCATGGCAAGGAATCATATCGGGAAGCACTGGTGCAGTTCCTGGAGCCTGGCAGCAGGTTACTGTAGATGCCAAAACAAGAGTAAGATTCAGAGGGGGATGTCCTCACTGTTCCCTGGTAGGAGAATCTCACCTTGTTTTGGTACATCTTCCACCGTCTCTGGATGATTTTGGCTGCTTGTTCCTTTCCGTGATCATCTTCACCAGTCTGCATGGTTAAAGGCAAAGACTGCAAAGGAGAATCTTGAACTTAGTACACTAAAGGCACAAGCAGGAATTCTATGAGGGAAACAGGTTACAAAATCAGCACCAGAGTTGTTAAATGTTCATCCGGCCTGCAGGGTGGAAGGAAGTTTAAGAGGAAACTCTTAGTTCTGAAAACTGCTAATGTTCAAAGTCATCATCTAGATGACTATTATAGTGAAACACATTTCTGTCCCCATTTTAGCTCTTAGCAGAGCACGGGAATGGAAAGGTTTTCATTTACACACACTCCTATTTTTCTATGCATTGCTAAAGCAATAGGAGCTCCAACAGTGGAACCCACTGCTTTGTTGATCAGAAATGGTTTGTTTGTTATTGACAGACTGAGCAAATATCAGGATACCTGATTTTGCAATTCTTCTCCAGGAGAGACTAGTATTAATTAACTGGGGAGTGCTCTCATGTCTCATCCTGGCTTCTGTGGCCCCATAATCATCTGTTTAATCTTACTGATGAGTTTGCCATCATATGACACTGACAAGATGGAGAACTTGTGTATACTGGCATAACTCCACTCTTCTATCTTGAAGAAATTAGAGGAAAAAGAAAGAAACCAGGAACAAAACAGGATTTTGTTCCAGTTATTTCTTCTGCGGTGTGGTTGCATATTCCACCTCTCACCATCTGATCCTTTTGATCCCTAATTATCCCATACTAATTGTCATACCTCACTTGCCAAACAAAAGTTAACTGTAATTTTAAAAGACTAATTTAATTTGTTGGTGTAAAATTCTAAGTAGAGGAACAAGAGATTTTACAGATTCTGAAAAAAGCCTCTTGATTCTGCGAAAATGATTTATTTATAACCTAAAAACGCTGAGTTACAGGCTTAAAGTTTAGCAAAAGGATCATATTATATTAAAAATGACAACCTACTATTAAAATGAAAAATTGGTAGGAACTTAGTGATAATTACAAATAATAGGAACATTTCAATAAAAGAGATGGTTACTGGCCAAGAATATATATAGTCTGCAGAGGAAAAAAAGGAGCTGTTTGTTGGCTGTTTTTAAAGACTCAAGTTATTTGGTATTCCAAACATCATCTAGGATCCATCAACCTATAATGCACAAAAAAGAATCTAAAGAATTGCACAGTATATCAAAACCCAGCACCCTCTTAAGCTAGTGGACATTTTTATTCATATTTTTTACTACTTGTATTTCAAGGTCTATTTATTTTTAAGTACAAACGATCAAAATCCCCAGTAATAATTTTCAACTAGTTTTTAGTGAAATGAGATTAACATGACCACACTGCATCTGAAAGCACATCTGTCAGTGCCCATTCATCTCTACTGGCCAGTTACACAGCATTTGGCAGAGGGATGGAAGATTGCAAAGATACCAAGTTCACTCATCTTTCACAAAAATAACCCAACTGATTACAGAGGTCCATTAAAGACTGTCCAGGATCAACAGATGCACAAATATATTTTCTAGATACCAGAAAATCCAGAAAGAAGATGTTATGAATACCTCAACTCTAGAAAAAGTTCAATTCACAGGAAATAAGGGTTTATTTTATTGTATTGACATCTTCCTTAATCTTTACTCATATATGGTGTCCCATCAGCAGTGGAATTAAAACAACCCTCAACTTTCATTATGATTAGCGTTCTACATCCTGTAAACCTTCCCATGAAAAAGTGCCCTGCTTCCATCCAAACAGAAAGGCTAATGCATATTTTCTGACTGGACAGCACATGTGCCCTAACTGATCACCTGACCAGCATAAAAATCATTGAAAAGGGGTTTTTGTCTTTTGCTAGTCTGCCAGTGAGCACACTTACCTGTGTGTCTATCCTTTACCTGTCAACTCCTACAAGACCTCCCTCCCTCCACAAAATTGGACTTAAATTAGCTAATGGGTTCAGATGTTATAAGAAGATAAAAGCAAAGCCACAAATATCTGTTGTTTGGGTTTTTTTTTTTTTTAAAGGCAAAACCCACAAACACTTAAAAGGGTAAGCTTTTTGCAACATTCCACTGAATAAGAAAAAAGTGATGGTGAGGCAGATAATCACTAAGAGAACAGCTCCAAAAAAATCCCCAAGTTGCAGTGGTAATTATTGAAACAACTTATCAACAAATGCTGGGAATTAACCATCATTCAGAATCTGTGACAAGATTTAATGCCTCTCTGAAAAAGCACAACTAGCAACTATTTAGACTATCAGCTCAATTTGCAATATATTAAATGCAAGTGGAAAAAAAACCACAAACAAAACTACAAACAAAAATATGTGTCTATACCTTATTAAGCTTTTCCATTGTATCTTCTGCTATTTGACTCTTCTCTTGCTCCAACTTTGACTCCAATTTCCCTACTTTCTGTGTCAGGTTCTGGATTTCCTCACTACAGTTGGAAAAGCAAAGATATTTATAGCCAGAAATTTTTTGTTGTTCCCGCTTTGAAAATACTGAACCTATTTCATAAGATTTGGTTGCTTTGGGGTTTTTTAAGGCCAAAGTGAGGAACTGTTCAGGATAACATGATACATATTCTCATAGTAACAGACATGTGACATCGATTCTCAAGTTGTGATAGCACAGCCTTACATTAAAATGAAAAAGTCCCAGGGTTACAATGGTACCCTTGATACTATTAATAATGCATCTAGAGTTCTACAGTTTCATATTTGTCAAAGTCCTTTCTTACAAAGCAATAATGAAATAACATTTTTTTTTTTTTTGCCACCCCTGCACAGGATTATTATCAACAGTTACACAAAATACATGAAATTAATGGAATGATTTATTGGCAATGGTCTAGAAGCATAGGCTAAGGTAAAGATACTATAGTTTTTTCTTAGAAAAAGAAAAAAATGTCTCTGAGCCCAACATGGCAGCTTTCTTTTTCCATTTATCTTATTAATTTTTATTATAATTTCATTCTTAACTTTAGTCTTCCACTTCCTCTAAAACCACTCTGTAGAATTCTTCCTCTAGTAACTTACTCCATCTCTCCAAAACAGTTCTGCTTAAATGAATTCCCACCTTCCTGCAGTTCAGCTCATCTCCTACAGATTTTGAGCCACTTCAAAAGAGAATTATACTTTACCAGTTTTTTTTTTTCTGAAAGGATCTACTAATACAAAATATGATACCTTAAAGTCTGCTCTTCTGTACTTTTTTCTTCCATCTTACTCTGCCACTTCTGCAGCTCCAGCTCCACTTCAGCCTTAGCCTGCATTAACTGCTTGATATCTGATCTACAAAGGTATTAGGAAATCTAAGCAATACTTAAGACATTCATACTTCAACAAAGTAGTTATTTTTTGTTTAAGCTTCTAAATAAAGTAGGTTCTCTCAAGTTTGCCAAGTAACTAAATGTTTAATTTTTCCTTTTAAACAAAACAAAATGCAAGCATACATTGTTCAGAAGCAAAACACCTCTTTGCATGCTCTCACTATGCATTTTCATTCAGAGGCGAGTTGACACAGGAGGCAGAGTGTCTTACCAACAATACATAGATGCGTGCACATCTCTGCTCATGATCAGGTTAACCTGCCTGCCCTTATGCAATGACACAGCAAAGGAGTCCAAGCAATACAAATTGCAAATCAATTGCTTACTGGGGAGAAAAGAAGTCACAGTGCATCATATGGCAGAAGGCAGGCTTAAATGGAAAAAGTGGTAGATCAGGACAAAACATGTTGAAAAAAACAAGACAAATTTTTACAGCAAATTACTTGCAAGAAGTGCTGTGTGAAGTGACATACAACTCTTCAAAGGCTTTTCGATGTGGTCAGCAAAAATAGTGCCTTGAAAAATGTGTTAGAAACAATGAGAAATACTCATTTTCTATCCTCTCACTGACTTTTTTTCTGCAATGTAATTTTACAATGCTAGTAGGACTAGAAGAAGGTTTTGAAATAAAAGCTGAAGGGACCCTCAAAATTCATTTTCTTGCTGAAAATGTGAAGGACTTATTACATTGTTTCATAACATGATAGGAAATAATTAAGTAATTCAGAAACCAGCTCAGACTAGAGTCACACTTACTCTTTATTGAGCAGGAGATTTTGAAGTGCCTTCCTCTCACTCTTCAGTTTCTTCACTAGCCCTTGGAGGCGACGACACTCCTCAACATGGTCTACCTGTTGAAAGGCTGGATGATCCAGGTCTACAGAAGGCGAAGATGACACAGCAAGTAACTGTGATGACTCGCTATCTGCTGATGACACCCTGGTGTTCTCCATGGCACATACTTTCTAAACAGGATAAATTTACACAAAAAATACAAAAGAAAGAAGAAGAAGAAAATTAAATTTAGCATAAGATTATTTTGTTTGGGCCATGAGAAAAGATCAAATGGAAGTTAATTCTAAAATGCGCATCTATATGTAACAAGTATGAGAAAAGAAAAAAGGGAGGAAGGATACATGGTACGGACATCAGTTTACATGCATGAGCCAGAATGCACAAGGCTGATACATTGGAGGACAACGTGCCATGAGCACAAACCAGTGGTTCTGCATTTTCTGCTCGAAGACAGGTAAGATGGCCACATCACTATGATCACTTACTTTTTCTAGTTCCAAAATCCGCCTCACCAGCCTCTGTCTGCTCCACTCGCTATAATCTAAATACAATAACAAAGCTTTAAACATGAAACTACCAGTGAGTCAACATTGTTCTTGCTTCTCGAAACTTCTGTCCATATAGAAAGACCATCTAAAGACTTCTGAACCCTAACTTTAAATATGCAGCAATGAAAAAATGAGAATGGCCTTAAAATATCTGACTTCTATACCAGTTAGATCAGAAATCAATATAAACTATTCACATTCATCAGTTTTGAACAACTGAAAACCAGTTTTCCAGTGAAACATTAAATCTTCAAGTGATTCCAGCCCAGAATTCTTAGGGATAATAATAAAGGAAACCCACATCTGACCAGAGCAGCATATCCAGAAGTCAGAGACTCCTGTAAGAAACTTCTCATTCCAACCTTTGCCCCTCCTGAATCTTCACCTTTGTAATAACTCCCTCATTTCTACCATTGTAGGAGCCTGCTCTCAAACATGTCTTTCAAATGTACCTAAACCCCTTGCTCCACGTTCACCAACTTTTCAGGACATACTTTTTGTTTTATTGGAAGGAGGAGAGCTGCTCAGTACATGATCTAGATCTTCTTTCAGCCTCCGATTCTCATCCTGCAATTCCTTGATGTTCCTGGATAATCTCAGGACAGCAGCATTCAGTGCCTTTAGTCGTTTTTGGGTATCTCTGCCCTCTGTACTTGAAAACAGGGTCAAAACCACAAAGTTAACTTAAAAGCAGAGAACAAAAAGGCAGCATTAAAAAAAGTGGAACAGCCTCACTATTCAAGTCAGCTGGCTATGTTAACTGACTCTGCTCCTCCCCAATAGCATTTCTCAACATTTTTCACTTGAGGACTTACCTATTCTTTTAGGGAAAAAACATGCAAAGACCATCTTGCTCAACACTTTCACAACTGTCTTAATTTGCATCAAAGAAAGAAGATACTCTGAAACTTTGAAAGTTCATTTATTACTTTTACTTCCTACCCCACTCTGTTTCATTAATGCATAAACAAGGGTGCTTGTATGAGTTTTACTTATTTGGGTTTTTGTTTGTTTTGTTAACCAACCTTATAATGCTTTACCAGTGCTCTATGAATCACCGATTTAAAAACACTTATTTTCAGCCAATTGGAAGACTCCTCCAAAAAACTGTTCAGCATGGAAACTAACCTGCGTGCTATGAATTGCTTTCTTTCACTTAAACAGATTGAGATTGGGAAGGTGAGAGGGTAACTCTCAAACAAATCCAACACACAAGTGTATTTTCAGGTAACTGTGAATGCTGCTCTAATGTAAAAGAAACTATTCCTATGAAAGTAGACCCCAGAGAAATTCCTTTCTTCATTTAAGACACATTTCAATCAATGAGAGATTTGAAACAGATTTGAAGAATACAGCTAACATCGATGTGATGGCAATAAAAGGCATCAGAAAAGGGAAAGCCTGCTATGTGTCAAAACTGTTTTAAAAATATTACAATGATTTTGCCTTTTTTAATTTTTACAATAAAAGGGGGAAGAAATCTCAGCTTCTAGATGCACAAAGTCATAAAGCTTGTTCACACAACAAATTTCTAGTGAGATGAAATACTTGTTCTTTACTGCTGTGAGAAAGTTCTTAAAAACTTACTTCTGGAAACAAAGGTCTGAAGTAACTGATCGGCCTACTTTTGACAAATGACACTGCCAATGACAATCACAGAACAGTTTGTAAAGGAATCTTACATCCCATCCACTGGAATAATTATAGGGTAAAGTGGGAGACAGTCTACAATTAGCATATCAGAGTGAAAAGCTGAATCTAATCTACCTTTTGGAAATTAAAAGGAAGTTAAGCCATAATAACAAACAAATAAGGCTGTCCAGGTGTCATGGATTCATACAGCTGTCCCAGGAAAAAAAGTAAAAAAACAAAAACACAACACACCACCAAAACCTGGAAGTGACAGAAATGATAGAATCATAGCCATATCACTGAGTGCCATTATTTTAGGCTCATCAAAACCAAAATGAAAGAATTGCAGATCATTTTGAGGACTTGAAAGGTTGCCCAGTTTCTAGCTACAATTAGATACTACAGCTTCACATATAAATAATCATGTTTCAGCATTAATACTGAAAAAGAGGAGGTAAACACCATTCACTTCAGCCAGAAATAACGTGGACAAGCATCATGAAAGAAACACTCTCCTACAACTCCTTCTATGTGCCAGAGTCCTGACCTTCAACTTCATTTATTATTTCAGTGCTCAGCCTCTCAAGTAGAGACTGACAGTCATGTAATGGACAGAGACTGCCCTGACCGCTGCTTTTTGAAGCTATGAATAAATGAGGACAAGGAAGAGACCTGATGACTCATTTTCACATGTAAATAAATAAGGTGTGATTGCTCGCAGCCTCAAGAGGCTCATCACTGCATGCCTGAGCCAAAAGAGAAAAATATTTTTTTTAAAACAGCAACAAAACAAATTGCAGTTTTCAATCCACAAGAGACAGTGAATTAAGGAAACAGAAGTAGTATACATAATGACCCATAAAGAGTTCTCATATGTTTCTATCAATCTAAATAATCACACCCCAAATTAAGACAGTTGCCTGTACTTAACATTAGGAGGGCAAGTATATTTTGAAGTGGTGTGGTAACAAAATTTCCGATCCCACAAGACTCTATTACCCTCCTCACAGCTCAAATAACACTCACTTGCATAGATGCTTTTAACTTGCTCTCTTACTGGAGCTTTGTCTTTTGCCTTTGTGCTTTGATTTTTATTTCCTCTATAGACCGTTTACCCTCACCACCATGTATACACCCGCACACTAGTGACAAGCACTAGTACAAGCTTCTCTAATGGTGTCTTACTAGTGCCACTCATGGATCTCTCACAAAAGCTACCCTGACCTGCGGATCTGTGTGCGTACCACAGGAAAATAATGTTTACTCCAAAATACTGTCTTTGCAGGATACACCCTAGAGCAAGATGCAGAACTGACTCAAGAGTAAAATGTCAAACATCTAGTGAGTTTGTTTCAATCACCAGTGATGTCAGAATAGGTATGATTATGGAGGAGAATGGATTTTATTTAACAGAGATAAATTTTCAGAGCTTTCAAGTACTTTTTAAATAGCTCCAGTATTTTTTCCACATCCACCAAATGATCTATCCACAAGAAAAAAAACTTGTCTAAGACATATGCTAAGGCTGTGAAGCCAACCAAAGCAGTAACAAAAAGCAAATCCAGCAATCTAAATGACAAAATAAACTGTTCCCATGTAGTTGTTTTCCATCAATTAAAGTAGTATATGAGTGATATATCAAACACATATACTCAAACATTTTCCTCAAAAGAATTAAACATACTTTTTCCTCATAGTCTCAGATTTTGCCAGGAGGAGCTGGAGACGATGAACCTGTGAAACATGAAATATAGGTTCCATTAAGGAGCTAGCTCTGGAGCTGACATTGCTAATGCAACAGATTTGTCCATTAGGTGAAAACCAGAACAAGACTCTTGGGGTAGTAGCAGAGGCAATCATGCCATCACAGAAGATCAGGCTACTGTTATATTTGCTTTCATCTAGACACTACACTTATGGATGTACACTAGTTTATTTCACCTTTTTGGTTAACACACTCAACTTATTGAAGAAAAAAGGTTTTTCAGTACACATAGTTGGAGCTATGAGAATATCTATGAAAATCTGATTCCGATGACAGGTGTAGATAAGCTGTAGGAAACCTATCTAAAACATTCCATTTATACTTCGACTCAACAGTTGAACAACTTCCTCTCCTACATGCACATTGAAAGACCTGTCAGACGTACCTCTTCATAGTAGGTTTCCATAGCTATTCTCACTTCTTCCAAATTAGTGGTCTTCATGTCTGCCTGGAATTTGCTGAAAATAGAATAATACAAAAAATAATTCGGTCAGACCAGCAAAGACACTGCAATACCTGTTGGTTTACAATTTCTGGGTGGGTGGTTTGTAATTGCTAACATGTTCTCAGAGTTCATTAAAGTGTCTTAAGAAACAGCAGAATACAGGTGAAAAATAACATGGGTTTCAAATTCCCTTTATTATCTCATCCAATACAAGCCTCTATTCCCCGCCAAAGTCATACTTAATAGTGTTGTCTTTCTCCTCGCACTGTTGCTCTAGCTTGAGAATCTTCTGCTTTAATCCACTAAACACCTACAGAAAGAACAAAGAGCTCATGAGTCCTAGAATAATCAGTCTCTTCACAGAAGTTCAATTTCTCCATAATCTTGCCCTCTCTTTATGAATTGTACCTAACCATATATACTTACTCCTACATACTTCAGTACTTAGTAAATCATACACGTCTGCTACCCTGTGACAAAGAGAACACTAATGAAATCAGATCCCTAACTTACCTCTGTGGTAACATAACCAGCTCAATAATATTTATACACAATCATTAAATAAAAACAACTCTGCCCATTACCCTGCTAAATTCAAAGCAGCAAATAGGGAGAATACTCACTCAAAAGATTCAAGACAGTGATAAAGAAGACTCCCTAAACCAACGTTAATTCCAGATCTTTGTTACTGGTTTCTTATCTGACTATAGAAATAATGGTTATGTGATTCCCTAAGTGCTTATTCTTTCTTGTTTCATTTTATTTTTTTAATCAGCAGTGTTTCAGCTTGGCAGGAGGGAAAAAGCATAAATGAAAGCAAAAGGTAATGAAGAAACTATTACCCATCCATTATCAGTCTTCTTTTCTGACAAACCTCGTGCCAGCTCAGAGCCCTGCAAGATAAGACATATAAAGCAAGTGACCAACCTTGCTACTTTATTCTACTGCCAGCTCTTTCCACAGAATTTTCTAACCTACTCATCTCCACAGTCATTTCACAGTTGTAATGGATGCACTCGATCCCCTTACCCAAACTAGCAGTAGTTTGGTACAGGTTCCAAAAGAGGTAAAGGCCGTAGCCAGGCCAAGAACTCCTCTAGACAACCCACAAAGGAGCAGAGTGACCCAGTGAGCATCGATGCATGTGTGCTTGGATCACCAATCATGTGATTAACACATGAAAAGCAGGTGTTTTTTCTAACACTCATCAAGGAACAAAGAAAGTTGTGGGTACGAGGAGTCTCGTGCATACCTTCCCATTGTATGCAGTTTGACTACAAGCCAACCACTTTATCTCATAAATACGACAGCCTAAGTGAGCCTTCTTTGAGCTCTCCCTGCTAGGAAATGTGGCTGCATGGGAGTGATCTCCTCGTGATCTGGGACACCTCTCAAGGTTACTCCTCAAGGCAGAGAGACCTTTTACCAACGACAAATCGCTGGATGAGCCAAATTTGAGTGCTCCCTGAATTGCGGCTGGACTGCATGCCAGGCAACTCTCCCCTTGAGCAGGGATACCACTCAAGGTCTGAGATTCTTTACCTGTGACTAAGAGATCCTTCCTTACCCAAGATGGAGACACCCCTTATTTGCAACAGATCCTCAGTAAATGACTGAGAGTATGCTGAACTAAGACTAATGAAATCCATGTGTCTAATTCTATTAGACATAAACTGTTGACCAAGTCTGGGACTAAGTCTGGATCCAGCAGCACCTATACTCCTCTCTGAGAGCAAGGTGGTCCATTCTGAACCTCATGACTCAACAGGAGGGTCTCCCTTACCCTTTGCATCTCAGTCTCTGTGTAAATCATTCTAAATCAATTCTAACTTGATTTCCTTTGTATGTTTCTTCTATGTAATAATAGAGTGAACCTTGCCATCAAACTTTGTTAAGTTGCACTTTTACAAATTCACATTGAAATCACTTTTGCTAATACCTTTGACAGTGATTCTTTAAGTGATCTAAATCACTCATTTGCAACAAATTGGTGTAGCTGACAGGATCCTAAATCAGGATTTGCGACAACAGTCCAACAGCTTAAGTTCTGAATTTCCTGTGCTCACTGTTTTATATTACCACGCTTCTCCCAAGATGTAGATCTGCACACAGAAAGTGACAGCCACAAGGAATTCAGTGAAATTTAGGTCTTCTAACTATGACCCTAAATGCTTCTCAGCCTCGTGGGGCTGACAATAAGGCCCATCTTTTGCTTACTGGTTCAGGTCTCAGGACCGCATGCATCAGTCACCATTCAAGAGGTTAACTCCCCTCTACTCTCAGGCAATATATTCAGAAAGTGGACCACTAAAGAGACAGCATTTTAATTTTACCTTGAGAAATTAAAAGTATCTTTACTAACTAAACTTATCTGCACAGTGTGGCATGATCTTCCTTTGAACTGAGCTGGACTGGTTAGCTGAGATACACAAAACAGAAATCCTTCACACCAACCAACAACCTCTCATATTCAAGCTCATCATTCCTAGGAGCCAACACACTACAGACTCCTGAAATCTAGAGAGACAAGGAGAAGACGACCACACCACCCAGCACTCTTTTGCCCCACTTTTATCCCCCCAAGAAACAGTCACCCTGGAAGGATCCAACAGTTGTTCAATCTGTTTATCCTTTCTATTGTTCTCTTCTTCTAGTCGACGGAGCTTAGTTTTCATTCTATCTCCCTCATTTTTCTGAGCTTGTATTGTCTAAAAGAGGGGAGAAAAAACTGTAAGCACATTTCAGAAATAGAAGCGCACTGAGTTTTCACATGGAAACATGTTTTGATGTCAGTAACAATCCAATTATGATGGTCAGGATGAAGCAAAAGAAAAAAAGAGAGACCATCACGCTGGACCAGGGCTTACAGATAAGGGAGATGACAGGGCAAAGACAGAAGGAAAAGGTTTAACAGAAAGGCAACCTTACGCAAACGATCTACAACACCCAAGATACCTGTCTATAGGTATCCCTAGTGTTCAACATGCCCAGTCCTCATCTGTCATACACTGCACTAAACTCAACTGACAAACTGTTAAAATGTGATGGGTAACAGCCAGGAGAATAGAGGGGTGGGGGTAAAAAAAAAAAAAAAAAAAAAAAAAAAAAAGGAGGGGGAGGCACAAAGAAACCAAATGCAATGAACCTTTTCAGCGTCCAGCTAGGGCCATGGCTGGGGTTCAGGACTGGGTATACTTCAAGGCTTCCACATCCAGTACTCAGAAGTATCTATCACACCATAAGAACAATGAAATTGCCTTAAACAGACACAAGTTTAGTTTAGCCTTACATCACGAAAGCAAAAAAATTTCGTGGATGTCCCAGTTGTAGAAACCAAAGTATTCTGAACCAACAAGGCCTGAACATCTACAGGTAGATGGAGCGACGCTATGACTTTCTATCCAAGTATCACAGAGACTGTACCTTTTTCAGTTCTATAATTTCATCATACATATCTTCTTTTTCTTTGTAGTCAGGAGTTCCAGGAATGTAGCCTACAGAAAAAGGTACATAAAATAACCAGATCTGCAAGAAGTATTTTTAACTAACGAGAAACCTTACAGTTAAAGGAAAATATCTAGAACAGCACCAAACTGAAAACTAGGCTTTTTTTTTTTTTTTTAGAAGAAAAATCAGCAAGGAAATTAATTTTAGAAATAGAGCTGAAACAGAAATGTTACTGTATGAAACTTCTGCCAGATTTTACAGCCAATTTCTCCGAATTACTCCTCTCTGGTGCTGGATTAAAATATCCACGTCAAGAAAGATAGATGCTTCACAGAAGACTGCAGTCTTCTCACCACAACAAATCAATTATTTACAAAAGATTTCTAAAAGATGTGCAGAATACATTTTTCTACTTATGCCTAACCTGTAAAAGTCTATCATCTTTCAAAGTTGACAGAAACTCTGTATCACCAGCAACAGTATAGGTGTCATTTTAAATGGAAGTGGGATTTCTAAGTTTACAGTTCTCCTTTAAGAAAAGCAGGAGAAAGTTTTAAATTTTGTTCCTCTCATAAAACTCAGTTGATTTTAATATCACAACCACATGACAAAACACTTTCTAGAGAAGAAGGAGTCAACTACATAAAATTTCAGGCAAGCAGATGGTTTCTATCAATGGCTCCTAAGCTGTGTTTTGGAAAGTCACAATAAATTGTCTACAGCTGGCCCATTGAACCATATTATATTTGCAACATTTTCAGCTGCAAATGCATGGCAATTTGCAAGAAGTTCTGAAAGCTAATAGTGATTCATTGCTCAAAAAAAAATTTGGAAACCCCTGTCTTATCCAATTTAGAAATCTCAAAAAGTATCTCATGGATCATGTTTTGACACATATTTTGATACAGGCTAAACTGAAATGGCTCTTGCTTTACTAAAGCTAAGATCTTAAGCAATGTGTGTTTTTACATGGAAAAAAGATCATTAACTTTTATCTACCATGCCATTACATAGTTTACCGTTACTAGAAGAACGAGAGTGTTTTGGCTTCTTCATTCCTAGAGCTTCCTTCAAATATTCTGGAGTGCTACTAGAAATGTTAGTTCGCATATGCCCCATGTCAGCATCTGATTTCAGAGGATGGCTCATTCCTACCAACAAAAATGGAACAAAAATGCAAAAATTGGGGATAACTGTGAATTAAATTTGTGGATTTATTCTGAACAAATGCAACATAGAAAGCTCCAGATGCTGTTAATTATTCCCTCTATAAATTCCAGTGTTCAAGATCAGATAACTCCAACCACCCAAATAAATAATAGTGAAATGACTTCCTATGTAGCCTATAACAAAACACAAATCTAATTTTTAAGAGTTTATATGTTAAGCTGAACAACACTGAATGTTATCTGTATATGCAGATAAAGTTTCTATAATAGTACCTTGTTTCAGTGATCCCAGCCACATCTGCCTTGGGTTTTTTACAGCTGCACTCTCAAGACGTGCACTGCCTGTTCCCTGCAGAGATCGCCAAACTGCAGGTTTTTTAGGATACAGTTGTGTGCTAGAACTGTATGGAGACTCTATAACAAAAGAAAAATATCCCAGCATTGCCTTAAAAAGCTCAAGGTCATGAAAATCCTTTCCGTCTTGTGCTTCAAGGTTCCCAGAAACAGTCCTATTACTTATAAAAATAGAATTTAACAGTATACTACATACTGGCTTATACAGAGCAATGGGACATTCACCTAAAAAAAAAAATCATGATAAAGAAAAAATCCAATTCCAAAAAATGAAGAGGCTTACAAAGAGGTATAGTGACAGTAATATAACTAAACACCATGTAGAAATATTTACACGTACAGTTTGGATAGGCATCCCTAAGATACCTGCATGTCTAAATTCATACATTAAATTGACCTTTCAATGAATGTATACACAAACATCCTATCAATGAGAAAAATAAGTATGGCTAAACAGACAGAAGTAACTCTATAGCTACTAAACCACTAGCCATTTTCTTGCAGTAATCAAAGAACAGAATTGGTCTGATGCCACTGCTGGGGAGCTCCTCACATTACTACTTCAGGTATGGCAGTCAGGTTCAAATACTGACACTAATTATACTTCAAATTAGTATAGATGTACACTATATGGGCTAACTAGTTAGTCTTCAAATTACCAAGAGAAGTACATACAGTAAGAAGCAATGTCACAAACATCATAGTTGAAATTAAACAGCTATTTTAAATTCCATCATTTAGGCAAGCAAAGATATTTCAGGAAAAGAAAGAAGATAGATATACATCTACCAGAAGAGCATGCCTCTTCCTCAACCTAAAGCAAAATTTAAAAGCACAACGTTATTCAGTTTATTAGAAATAAAACAAAGTAACAACAATCAGCAACACTCTGAGGTAAAGTCTTCTTTGAAACATTCACTGGAAGTATAAAAAGGAAGGTAAATGGAAAAGTACAGTAAGAAGCATAAACCCCAGAAAAAAAGGAAAAAAACCCACATTAAAACTGCAGGTCTAGTAACAACACTGTACTTCTAAGGTCATGTGAAAAAAAAAATCCAAACAACAAATGAAACAGAGAACTGCTTAATCTACAAACACAGGTATCTACTGTATAGAATACAGGTATCTGTATTCTACACTGCAAGTATCAGCATTTCTCCAACAAGACAAAGAGAAAAAGAAATGCTTGCCATTAGAAGGGATAACGTCAGAAGAAAGTAGTTTAAGCTGGAGAATCAAGAATTACAACTAACCCACAAACTTCAATATTTAGCCCATGAAAGTCTAACTTCACAGGTTACAGAACAAATCTTAGATAGGTGTGCTCTGCACAAACGAGTGAATAATTTCTGAAGAGAATAATAAGATGTTGTTTCAAGTAAGTCTTCCAGTTCCTGTGTCCCACAAATCTATCTTGTTCTGTAATAACAGAAGCAGAAGACAAAAACTTTGGAACACTTACTTGGTGACTTTGGAGGCTTGTGAAAAATTTTCTTCTTTAACTTCTAGAAGAGAAAAATAATTTTTTATGTAATTAACGTTTTTCACGCTTCAAAGATTTCAGGATATAATCTCAAAATTGGTTTCAATCTCCATTTGGTACAGAGATCGTTTGTTCTAACAAGGCAAAAATCTTTTGTGTAGAAAAGAAAAATAGTATCATTGAGTATATGCAGATTTGGCCACAGCAATGGTCACCAGAATTAAGGCGGTGCCTACTGGAGTTTTATGCTACAGATAAAAAGTAGTCTGTTCATGCTCAGAACACGAAGACCTTCCCCATCAGTATTAAATGAGTAGCCAGAAATTAAAGATGATCACACAGTAGAGGCTCATCTGTAGAACCATTTAGCTAAAGGGAAGACTTATTCAATTCCATTAAAACTCCGTAAAAGGATTACTTAGGCCTGTAACTTGATAGAACAGCAAAATGAAGCCAAACATTATTTGCAGCCCCCTGTGCTGAGAATTTAGAAGCCAGAATTACATCTGGAATTAGAGGAGGTTTTTGAATCAAACTATGTTGCAATAACATTGTTAGCTCTCCTCTCTGAAGGGCGTCTTATCAACCAGGAAGCATCACATGGATGTAGTGTGTGCAAGAACATATTGAAAGGCCTTTTAAGGCATCCATCCACAGCGCACCATTAATAAAACTCACCATTTCTGTATCTGATTCACAGGTTATTACAGACAGGCTGTCATCTCCCTAGGAAATAGAGACATTAACTGTGACATTTGCTATTAAATAATTGGTTACAATACATGTCCAGAAAACTTCATGTCCTTTTACTATCACAACAAAGTTTGAGTGCAATAAATTCAAATAGTAAATGTGTCACCACTGTTGCAAAAAACAGCATCATTTGCTCTAACACAAACGTTCTGCGTGATATAGCGCAAGTCACTTCAGACTCGAGCCAGAGACTTATGCGCTTCAGCGCACAGCATCACAACAGCTGAACCTTCAGGTGCCCCATCTTCCAAGGTGCTGGTTTTGCGTTAATTTCTCCACTAGTAAGAGTTAAGCAGCAACTCATGCATTTGTCCCTTTGCTCACTCACTTGTTCCTACCCTTGCTAAGCCATGTGAGTGTTCAGTAAACTCAACTGGAGAAGTGATCGGGCTGAGGAAAAAAAACCAAATCAAGCAATCAAAAAAGTGGTTATTTTTTCCTCAGATTGAGCTGACAACTTTCCCTGCTTTTCAAACATAAGCATATCCACAGCAGAGGGAAAATTTCCATTTTGCTGTCAAATGATCTGAATACATGCTGCCCTCACATAAAGAACATTTTCACTTGCTGCTGACTCCACTGTGCTCACAGCTGCAGCACCATTCTTTGGACAGATGCTGATCTATCTCATTGTAAGAGGCAGGGCGGGGTGAAGTCTTTTTGAGAACCCCGGTTGACAGAACAGGAGCTGGGATTGACAGCAACAGAGCAGGTAAAACAGCTTTTTGTGCTGGCTGAGAGCAAGCAGGTACACATGTCACACACCATGCCATATAGCTTTTAATTTCCTGAGGCAATGTTCCTTGCAGCACACTTATTATTTTTTATATTTTAAGGCCTTTTTATCACTCTGGGAGATCTGTGTAACTGCAGCTATCACATTAAGAATCAGAGAACATGGAAGGCACCCAGCCTCGACAGATGATGGTAAACGACAAAACATTAACCGAGATATAAACTTGCAATAACAAAACCACCGCAGTCTTTGGAAACCTTCACAGTCCCTTCGCTCTTGCAAAGGAGGCCCAACAAGAGCCATCTGCAACAAACAACAAGAGAACATGGTGGCTCCCAGCAAAAACCCTCCACCTGGCAGCCGAGGGGGAAGGAGACGAACGCTACCACACTCCACCAGCACCACCGCGCTACCGGCCAGCCAGGGAGATGCGGGCAGAACGCAGAACCCCGCGGGCTGGAGACGGACGAAGTCGTCCTCCTCCCCCTCCTAGCCACCGCCTCAGCAAAGCCTGAGGGAGCTCCAGGCTTTGTCCCGGCCCAGCAGGCAGACGGGAGCGTTTCCCGGGCCGGGCCCCGGCTGAGGCAGCCTCCTCCTCCTCCCCACCGCCCGCTCCTTACCAGCTCCCCCTCCGCGGCCGCCTCGCCGGCCCCCCGGGCCATGGCGAGAGGGTGGCGGGGACGCCTTCAGGGGGTGGCAAAGCGGCGGGGACCACCCCGGGCCACGGCGCCCGGTTCGGGGCAGGGGGAGGCCGCCGCGGCCTGGCCTGAGCACCAGCCTCCCCTCTCCCACGGCACTTCCGGGTTGCGGAAACCATGGCAACCAGCCGCGCGGCGGCGGGGCGGGCGCGACGACGCCTGCGCAGAGCGACGGCGGGGAGAGGAGGGGGAGCGGGGAAGTTAGCGCCGCGCCAGCGCCTAGAAGCGGCTCCGGCGTCGCCTACGGGCACAGCCGGGCGGGCCTCGGCCTTGCTGCGGAGCTCGAGTGCCACCAAGCGGCTCCGAAAGGCAAGAAACCCCGGCGGGCTGCGGAGAAGCCCTCACGAGAGCCGGCTCCGCTTCGCCATCCCCGCCAGCGGCTTCTGCCCAGGGACAACCGCAGGCGGAGCACGGCCCTGAGAGCAGTCCCCGCCCCGGGCACTGCCTCTAGAGCGACGGCGGGACACCCGACCGTACCCCCGCGACAGCACCCACGGGCGAAGCACCCTCCGCCCGCCCTCCATCTGAGCGCGCCGGGGCCACGCCCCCTGACCTATCCCCACCGGCCACGCCCCAACCTTTGCGACACTCGCTTTGCGGCCGCGGCCGGTAACGGCGGTTTCTGCTGGTTACGGGGCGGACGCGCGGGGGTCCCCGGGGCCGGTGTGTCGTGTTCCCCCCCCCCCATCCCCACCCCGCCATGGCCATGTCCTTACAGAAGTCGTGGTTCCTCGCCCGGGCCCGCCGCCGCTTCGCCATGACCCGCGAGTGCGCTCTCCTGCTGCCCCGCGTCTGCGCCGCCCTGGCCGACCCGCGGCAGCCCGGCTCCGACGACACCTGCCTGGAGAAGCTGCTCGACTGGTTCCAGGAGCTGACGCTGTTCGGTGAGTGCCCGCCGCTTGCGGGGCCCGCCTCCCCTCTCCCGAGCCCTGGCCGCCGCTGACCGGCAGGGTGTTGTCCGAGGGGGAGGGAGGCCCGCAGGCCGGCTGCCCGGGGGAAGCCTCCCTCAGGGCGGGCTGTTCCCTCGGTGACCCCTGAAAACGCCGTTCGGTCCTCGAGGCCTGTGGCTGGGCTTCAGGTGAACCCAAATTCGGCCCTAACAGCGGTGAGGGGTTACGCTCGGCTCAGGCAAGCGCCTTCGAGTTGTGAGAGGGGACGGAAGCCCTGGCAGTGACCCTCTGTTTTCTGGCCTCTTCTCGGGCAACACCCGGTCGCTAGATTCTACCGTGCAGCTGGTGCAGGACAACCCCTGCCTGACAGAGTTCATCACCTCCGTGCTGGCACTGCCGGAGCCCAGTCCGAGCGTCCTCTCCTTTACTCTGCGGTTAGCTGGGATACTTGCCGCTTCCGAAAACCGCTTCCAACACTTGCAGGTGAGTCGGCTTCCCAGGTAACTGCTGCCGCGTGTCTGTTTCCTCCTTCTATACGGAGGGCGCCTGAAAACGTACGTATTCTGCTTATAAAATTTCTGGCATGCGTCAAACGACTCGGCAAACAGTGATACAGTAATGAAGGCCTACAATCATACCGTTCCTTTTCAGTTCTCGTGTAAAGCTGCTGAATTCTTACTTCTGTCTTGCCTCAGTAGTACTATGAATGCTAATACGTAGTGCTTCTCACTTTCAGGTCAAAACAGTATGTGGGATAACACTATTTCACAGCAGTCATTGCAAAATGTTGTATCCCTGGACAGATGCTGTAGATTTAAACTGCGCTAACAGATGTAGGTTTTCCTCCATAGTAGGTTGACAGGAAATCTCTGATTCCCTGCAAAAATGAGGGAGCTTTCTAAAGCCCTGCTTTCTACAATAGAATACATTTCTAGCACCAAACTCAAAACCCAAAAGGCTTTGAGGGAAGAGATGCATACAACTGCATAAAGCAGTCTAATGGAACTGATATATACATAAGTTTTCCCTAGCATCTTAAAAACAAGCAGTTTTGGTCTTGAACACCTCTTGCTTAGTCCATGAAAAGGACATGTGTTGAGTTTAAGCATGGGATGCTGAAAATTTTCTATTTTAGTGATACTTTAGCAAGAGAAGGTTTCACTACAGTATTGATACTCATGATTTGGATGACAGACCACCCTCTCCGCTCCCCTTGAGCTTCTTTGCTTATCATTTACTCTTTGTGTTCTCCTCTGGCCTCAGCAGGAGAAGCTGTTGGCCAGGCTCTTTGGCAGGGATGGGCCTCTGAACAGCGCAGTGTGGGAGGACGCATCTGTGCGAAGTGGCTGGGTGCAGGGTGTGCACAACATGATGCATCACCAGCCTGCCCTCCACTTGCTCTGCAGTGGTGGTGAGTACTTTGAGGACTGGGAACTCCCCAAATCCTCTGTGTCTCTTCCATTCCAGTCTGTTGCTCAGATCTCAAATGAGAGAGACAGGCGTTTTCGTTTATTTAAGACAAAAATAAGCCATTTGTCAAAAATGCTGAAGTCATTGAAAGATGGTGGGGTTTTTGTTAAATTAGTTATGCTTTTTTTTTTCACCCCAAACACTGAAGTGGTGCCTTTTTTAGAGGGGAAAGAGGCACATCTTATGAAACACATGATAAAAATAGCTTATTAAAAGCTTTCTGTATTCTTCCTTGTAACTCTTACTGAAAGGTACGTTTCAGTATGATTTTAGTGCAGAAAAAGTAACCAGGGTCTCATTTAATACTTGCACATGTTTGCAGTCCCATTGTTGTTATGTAGGTATGTAAATTCTGCTGTTAACACCAACTTTAGAACCCATGTACAGAGCGGCCTAAAAGACTGTATTGGTATTAATATGCAGCATGCACTGCTGTCCATGTGATGGAAAAGTAGTACTGTTGCTGCTGTTCATGTTTTTTGTACTGCTTTTGTCCGGAGGTGGTACAGGCTCCTTCCATAAATACAGTGAGTGTGCTGTCAACTCTCCTAATATTACTAATGTTATATTGAAGTTCTCTTGTGTTCCTGAGTTATTAAAACACCTGAGGATTTGAAAACAGTTTTACTTTCTTCTTGTGTTTGTTTTTTGTTTGTTTGTTGTTAAGGACTGGCTGACTTTGAAATGCCATAGAGACTGCAAGATAAAGTATAAAAAACCCCACCAACACCATTTAAAGCTGTGTAGTACTTGAATTAGAATAATATATGATTGGAGTGCAACAAGGCTCCATCTCACAATAGGAAGGCTGTTGTTTTTCCTCCAGTGACTTGTTTTGTTTTCACACAGGAGGCATAGATGTGATCTTCACTCTGCAAGGGGATCCCAGCCTGTTTGTGGCTTCAGCTGCCAGTCAGCTTCTGGTGCACATGCTCACCCTCTCTGTAGAGTCTGAAACGACTAAACCTCTCAGTACAAAGGACTGTGACTGGCCAGCGTGTGCCCAAATGATTATAAAGCGTATAGAAGATTCCCTTCAGTCCAGCTCTGCCTGTCACATCGAGCAGTCATTAAAACTGTTAACTAGTTTGTTTGGCAGTTGTCGTGCTACGTGGACTGAAGTACTTTGGTTAGGCATAGCAAAGCAAATAGAATCCTTTTTGACGGAAGAGACTGTTCAAGTACAGCACATGCTGGCGAATCTTTTGCTTAACATGGCATGGTAAAGATCGGGGACCTTGGATCCGGTGATGAGATATATCTGTTTTCCACTGTCTGATAGGATGTATTACTTATGCTTCTTTCTTCTCAGGTCCCCTGTGTTTCGTGACACTGAAGGCAGTTTTTGGGCACTAGTGACTTCTGCTCTGGAACACTTAACCCCAGTACAAGCAGGTCCTCTGGCAGTGGGAATTCTGAGGCTCTACAAATGGTAGGACTTACTGCAACAGAATTTTTGCATTCCGCAAATGTTTCTGTACTATCATCTCTGGTGTCTTTCAAAGAATTTTTTTTCCTCACTGCATTTTCTGCTACATTCCTAAATATGTAAGACTGGTTGGCAAGAACCATGCCAGTAGCTGACAAACTTCAGATGCTGATAGTAAGAATAATACCATTTCAAAGAGAGAGAAATGAAGGGAGCTAATATAGTGTTCGTGTGTATACACTTGTATCTTACCTACAGCCAGCCAGTTTCAGGAAGAAATAGAAAACTCCTTTAACTTTATACTGCCAAGATTAATTAAGGTGGACATGATTTGACTCCCTGTCAAATCCAGTAGTCTCTGTTCAGTTTTCGCTTTCACAAAAACACTGCCTAGTGTAAAAGCTTTCACTGCTTTTACAGAAGTGCGCATCTGAAGACTCGTGTCAATAGTTGTAGAATAACATAGGTTAGAAGGAACCTGAAGAGGTGATCTAATTCAACCTCTTGCTCAGTTCAGGGCTAACTTCAAAGATAGATGGGGTTGCTCAGGGGCTTCACCATTCAAGTTTCAAATATCCCCAAGGATGAGGATTCCAGAGCTTCTCTGGGCAACACGTTCCAGTGCTTACCCACTTTCATTTCACTATGAAAAGTATTTTCTGTATATCCAGTTGGAATCTACCGTGTTGCAATTTAAGATTCTTGTCTTCTTGTGCACCTCTGAGAAGTCTGCCTGCGTCTTCTCCATAACTCCACTTCAAATAGTTGAAAAACATCAAGAAATCATCAGATGAATACAGCACATATGGATACTGATTTACAGGTTAAATAACACCTGTGTCTTAAGATATAAGGACACCATTTTGTTGACGAGAAATGCCTCTCTCTAAACCCTCTTCTTACACAGAATCCCATTCTTTATTTGCGTAGCTTGATAAAGCTTCTTCTAAATTCCAGAGCCGTTTCCCCTTCTTCTTTCAGTTAGCCAGGGAAGCTTGGAAGAAGGCTTGAATTGTGCCAATACTTTCATTGCTCTGTCATTGCTGGCTTGTTTAAAAGCCTGCATGAAAAACATTATTCTGCTCAGTGTTTGGGGCAGATATTTGGGAAGGAATTGAAGTGTTCTTGTTTTGGTAACTGCTGTTTCCTCCTTGAAGCCCACAAGATGTGAGGATTCAGGCACTGACTGTTCTACTTCAGCCAATGGACTGTATTTTGAGAGCAGCCTCCCAGCCTCTGGAATATGCAGGTACAGTTGTGACAGAAAAGTAGAGGCTAGTCTGCTTGCCAGTGTTTTAAGTGTCTGGTGCAGACAAAACTGGAGGAGGAAGAGTAGAATTAGTCAAGGACAGTACCAGTGTTTGTGGCAAAATGCAGCATCCTACTGACAGTTGCATTTGAAGAGATATTCATACTACGTCACCTGAGTATCTTGATTAACTTTAAAAATCACAGTCCTTTGTATTCACTAACAACCTGAGCTCTTCCCTCTTTTGATCCTCTAGGTTTGCTGGATGAGTCTGTTAGTGATCCCATCACTGTTGAAAGTCTTCTGTCCTCCAGATCATCTTGTGCTAATCTCCTGTGTCAGACCCTCGCTCATCTGGAGGAGCTGCTGTCTCTGGTAACATTCAGAGAAGGAAAATAACCTGGGGATCAAATTGGTCCTTGAAAGACAGCATTAAGATTGGTTGCAAACTTTTGCAGTACAGCTTAACAGAACATGGAGAGGAGTTGACAGTGAGGGCTTCCATATGTTAAAGAAATCTAGCACAGTAGACTCCAAATAGGAAAACAGAGGAATACTGAGGCTTGTAAAGAGGGACTGCACCTAATTTTAAATCCATCTTCACAAGCTTTGTTACCATACCTTACTTCTACTGCAGTTATTGATCCAGTGAAAAACCATAAATTGAACTGCTTTCCCAAACAGCTAGAAGAACCTCCTTCCATCTGTGTAATAGTTCTTGGGAGAGAGGAAGATAATTTGTTTGTAGTTATTAGCATTGTGGTACCTTAAGAACACACTAGAAATTGCAATTTTTGCTGCTTCCTGACCAAAAAATCCTGTTCTCTATGCTCGCTTGAGACTTTTGCTGGAAACTTTTGTCCCTTTTTACTTTCTTCCCTCCCATTAGAGTCATTTGCCAGTGGATTTACCCTATACATCTTTGCTGCGCTCTCTCATGACAATATTACAATTCTGTAATGGCTTCCTGAGTCCAGCATCTCCTCTGGGAACCACAATAAGCCGAATCTTGATCAATTGCTTCAGAGTGCAGAGGTCAGCTCTTGATGTCCTAGCAGCACTCTCAGAACGAAAAGGTGAGTTAATCTTTGCACTTTAATTTTTTAAATACTTGACTATTCTGTAGTTGCAGAACTTTTCATTCCCCTTCACTGATCTTTCTGAATGAAGACTACCACTTCCAGTTCTGAAGCTTGTTAATTTTTTCCAATTCTTCCTACTGTCTTTGTTAACCTTACATTCTGTTGATGAGCTAGGGCAGGTAATACTGTCATTGCGAGAAACTGGATGTTTCTCCTTTACTCCGAGGACTGTATTTACTTTTATTTGCTTTCTTCTCCAGACTGGTTTTACAATCCTGTGTCTCTCTGTATTTTAGCAGTTGAATTGTGATTCAGCTGCTCCTTCTCTCAGTGTTGGTCCTTTAGTTTTGTTTTCTATGTTTCAGGCAGTGACACACTCATAGGAAGTCTATTTGATCTCCTTCTGGCATACCTGGAGAGTCCGAACACCAGCCCTACTGTGAGTATAGAACTAAGGAGAGATCCAAGTCTACTAGCTTGCCCCAGTGGGATGTAGTTCTGAGAAATTGTCTGACAATAGTTGTTTCTTAGCACAGTTTGTATTAGAACATGTAGGAGACTTGTCTTGTTTCTGGGTGGCTTGCAGGAAACAGCTAAAATTCTAGTGAGCAAATAACTGACCAATACATTGAGTATTCCTGAAAAGGCAGGAGTCATCACATCTAAGTGTGGCACCAACATACTTACTTAACGTGGCATGGCCCTTAAGTATTGAATTCTTTGCATTAAGGGGTTTTGTTTTCTTGCTTTGTTTTGTTCAAGTGACTGATGACAACTGCAAATCAAAAGCTGGAGGTACTAGAACTTCATAATACTAAGCTGAGAATGGACATTTTCTAAGTGTTTGGTAGTGTTATATGAACATCATTTATTTGTGGCTTACTTTTTAGTAAGGAAGCATATGTACTTCTTTACTCTGAGAATTTCTCCAAGTTTGAGGATATGAAACAAATTTTATAAAGCATAAAGGCAACAATGCCTCCTCCTGTAGTAAAGTGAGTCTGCTTTGTATTTCTTCAGGTTCTTAAGAAAACATTTCAAGCTACATGCAAGTGGTTGGTGCGCTTGCAGGAACTGTCCTGCTCCAACAGTCAGGAGCAACAAACTGAGAAGATTTTGGAAGGTAACAAAGCTATTCAGGTTGGGACAAACAGCAGCTACTGGCATACATGAAATCTGCTCTTGCCTACCTTTTCTGCTCAAAGCACCTAGGATTCAGTTGTTCACAACTATGTTGAGTTTAGGTTTAGCTGTCTGAATAGTGCTTTGAAGAACTCTGGGAGAAGCACACAGCAGCAGCAAAAGGGATTGCATCAGATAAAATGATATAGAGGTTGTACAGTGATTGCTTCAGTAAGGCTTGTTGCCTTTCATGTCCATTCAAGCTTGTCACTGGGCTTTTACAGATGTGTTTCTGGTGCTGCAGAAGCGTTTGTGCAGTCCTTGCTGGGAAGTAAGAGATTCTTCTCTGGAGTTCCTCACTGTCCTGATTAAATGCTTGAGAGGTAGGTGCAGAGATTTAACAGTTCATATTGGAGGAGTATTTCTTTTAATGTTATGAAAGTCAGTCAGGTTGGTGAAGCATGCTCTGACCTGTAACTGGAGGGCTAAGAAAAGAAAGAAGTGTCAAGACTTTTACTCTTAGATCATGACTAAAATCTGACAAAAAGACTAATAAAACTTATCCTGCTTTTCTGTTGAACTCAGACTGCTGTGCCCTCCTTAATGGCAGTTTCAGTGAGTTAACTGAGGGTGATGTCAAGCCAGGTGACAATGTTTAGTGGCAGATAACACTTTCCCTTTTTCAGTTTGCTCTGTAGTGGAGTCTGTGGTTTCACTCAGCAGGCTGAGGGCTGGAATTTAGAAGGCTAAAAGCCTAGATCTACTTTGCATGATTTGGATTAATTACTGATTTTCCACTTTACTGGTAGCTCAGGCTTTACAGCAGGTAGCACTAAGACAATGTTAATTCTTCTACAGTAGCTCTGTGATATTGGAAGAGTGGGGGATGTTGCCAACTACTGTTGTCTACAGGTCACAAAGGAAGTATCCAGCACATTCAGCTGCATTAGTGCTGCAGTCGTGTTCTTGCCATATGCCTTGAAAACAAGAAAGGAAGACTATTTTTTCCTCTAAAGGCATAAGTTTGATGAGGCTGAAACCATGTCCCTGCTTGCCCAGAGAAGTTTTTTCTTGCCTCTAGAATATTTACGCTGTAAATGGATTTTTCCAAGTTCCGGTGTCTAGCAGGACTTGACTGAAAGTCAGCAAGCTGCTGGAAAATGGGGATCCTGACACTGAGTACCTGTGCTCTTGTGAGCAGCTGCCTGGTCTCTGCAGTGGCTCAGCTCACTGGCAGCTGTGCCTACAGTCAGTGGGCATCCTTGTCTGACGCAAAGAACTGTTTGCATTGGAAACAGCTTCATGCTCTGAGAGAATAAAGCCTTGATTCTTTGGATTGCTGTCTTGTTTACAGACCAGGATGAGTTCAGACAGTCTCTCCTGTCTTCGGAGGTGCCAAGGCTTACAGAAAATCTTCTTGAGGATCCAGAAAGCTACGTGCGAGCGAGTGCTGTGACTGCTGTGGGACACTTGGCCTTCATTACTTACTTTGCTCCAGAGTCACCTGTTGTAGGCAATCAGTATAATAAAGAGGTATGATGACTTTGTGTAGCCCACTGCAGAATCAAGCAGAACTACACATCAGTTTACTGCTGTACTACTTATAACTTCTGTCACAAGTTATCTGCAGCCTCATGCAGGCAGATTTCACAACCGTTGTGAAAAGACTAGATTTTTTACTTCTGCTGTTCTTGTTTCTTTGCGTGTTCCTCACCTCATTGTGCTTTCTCTTTGTCTTTTTACATTTAGAACACTGTAGCAAAGCTTCAAGAAATCTTGTCAACGGACCCAGAGGGCTTTCCTAGGAGGGCTGTGATCAGCATCTTCATCAAGTGGCTGAGACAAGGCTGCATAGGTCGGCTGGAAGATACAGAACAGTTTGTCTCTAGAGTGATCCAAACTGTGGAGCATGACTTAGACTGGGAAGTTAGACTTGGTGGTTTGGAACTGATTGAAGTTTTCTGTAGTCAGACAATTTGCCAACTTGGCCTTCCTCAATGCCCTTATGCTCCTGTCTCATCTGCAGTCACTAGTTCCATTCATTGGAATGAATCACTGCAGGTATTTTGCCGAGCAAAACTGTTCAGTTTTTTGTTTCGGTCTTTGTGTGACTGCGACAAACCAGTAGGTCAGAGAGCCTGTGATGTACTGCTTGGCTTAAGAAGTAATTTCTATCCAGTTAGTACTCTGGAGGGTTCACAAGACATTGGAGATTCAGCTGTAGGACATGGCATTGCCTGGTTACAAAGGACGCTAAAGCAGGGTTCTCTGGCCCAGAATTTCCCCACAGATGGTAGTAATGGGGTAGATTTTCAAGATCCAGAGAACATGATGCTAGCTTTGGGTGCAGTAGAGTTAGAAGAGCTACATGATGAGCTAAATAGAAGTAGTGACCATGTGGAGAAAAGCCCTCAGTCCCTCTTACAGGACATCCTTGCTACCGTGGGGACCATAGAGGAGAATGAAGCTGACTGTTACTGAAGACATCTTTTGCTCTGAGGGAGCAGTGTTTAAGTAGTTTTCTTCTGGGGGAGAATTTTTTGCTACCAGTCATGAAGTCTTTCTTGAGAGAAGATAAAAAGAAGTGTTACACTGAACAGAGAAAAGGATGGTTTTGTTAGCTTTAATACTGATTAATTTTTTGTTAAAAAGTGTAGTTTCTAATAAACTGTTATTTGTTTTTCAAAGTAAACACATTAAGAAATACATTTGTTCTTTTTTTAAGTCCTGTGTCTTTTAAGAAAGCACCAGACCATGCCTACATAAGGAAAAATTTTTAAAAAACAAAATAGTGACTGAAAACAAGTTGTTGCATGTACCTTTTAGAGCCAGAGTAGTTAAAACTGATGAAGACTGGTTTTAAGGGACAGGTTTTTTTGACCTTGTCCCTATCTCCATTCTAAAAACAAGAGTTCTCGAGTTGCCTGTTGCATTTTGAGGTCTAGAGCAGAAGGTGGCACTTAAGGAGTCAAAAGCTGATCATCCTTAACATTACAAACTTTCTTCTGTAGATAACATACTTGTTTGATCTCAGCAGTGATACTAAAAAGCTGACTTTGTGTTTTTAACTGCAGCCAGAAACCAGACTATTTTGCTGAATTTTAAGTGCTCCTTTTCTGCATTCCTAAAGAACTAGGATAGCTTCTAACTAGTAAGAGAAAATGACACCTGCAGCTTTTTATGATAAAAATAGATCTATCCTTAGCTTTGGTAAACAATTAGAAAACAGCAGCTATAGTGTGAACAGCAACATTGTTTTCTGAGAAAAAACATCACCAGTTTTTCAAAAACACAGGGGAGACTGTGGTCTGCAGCTTACTCCAATGTCTTGCCATGTGCCAAGAAGCTTTCTGAAACCTAGGCAAAACCAAAAACAGCAGAATACCTTTGGTGTAGGTCAAACCACGCTGTATTCCTTTCCAGCACTGTGGTGTTCCTTAGCATCCTTTTTCCTCCTGCAGCCTAGGTAGAGGCAAGAATACAACACTCATTTTAGGCTAATGCAGGCTATAGCATCTAATACAGTGGAAGAACTTCTACAATCTCCTCCTTCAATATTATCCCTGCAGCAGTACAATAGGGTGAGTTGTAGTTTGAATTTCTTGCTGCTGAGGTTGATAGATGTACTCTATGCCTTTTAATGAAGTCAGCACACTTACCTATCGCTCTGTGCACGGCTTTATGTATGACAGAGACCTTGGGTGTTGTACCAGCAGCTCTTATTGGGAGAAGGCAGCTCTGCTTCTGATACACAATTCTACCTGAGCAGGGTCTACACCTGGCAAAAGACAGAAGATATTAAAAATCAGGTCTTTTCCTGCCACTGTATTTTTCTCGGAAGTTGAATGGGTTAGTGAGAGAGAAGGGATGTGCTTTTAAAGAAGTGTGGATTGTTTGTGGAGTTTTAGCAGTCCTGTCTGGTGAAGGGATTACAGTTCCAAAACTAGCATTACATGTTGACAATAGGTCACATATGCTCCAGGAAAGGAGACAGCAGGTTGCTGGGTAAAGGTCTTCCTCCTGTTCAGCACTAGAATTCTTGTGATTTCAAGGTTGTGCAGTTTAGGAGACTCTAAGGAATTACTCAAATATCAGCAAATTGAAAAAGTGACTTGTTACGGAAGGCAAACACTGCTTATTACTGAGGTCTCTTGGCTCCCAGACCTATTAAATTTTAATGGAACTTTTTTTTTTCTTTTTAATCAGCTGGGGTGATGGTGACATTGTTAAGTTTATACCGTTTGCCTAATTGCAGTCCAAAGTCTTGTTTATACACAGGATGCTTGTACACTGAAACCCAAATGTAAAACAAACCGGGAGGGCTCCTTATCTTTAGGAGGGGAATTAAGGACTCCTTTCATCTTTCATTAAAAACCGGTCTCTACCTGCAGCAGTTAGATGACTCAGTGCTGATTCTGTACTTCTCTCTCTTCCGACCTCACTGCATTACCTTACTGCCACTTTAGGTACAGTAGAGAGTCTTATTAACACAGATGCTTGCGCTGACATCCTGCACCTGATAATTGGGAGAAACATGAAGGGTCATGAAGATCTGAGCAGCATGAGGAACAAATGGCAGGGACTAGAGAGGTTGAGGGAGATGAAAGCAAAATGAAAACCCCATGATTCTTTCTACAGAAGACAACGGCAGTGGCATTTGTGAGCTGAAAATTAAGCTACCAAATTTGTAAACATGCACCAACAGCTGCTAATGTGAATCATCCACCATGCTGGGATACCCTCTCTAGGATGCCTATCTTTGCACACATAAGAACTCATACAGGTCCTACCCCACTTACTTACACTGCTAACTCATTTTCAACCCACTCCTTACCTACCAAAGCTTTTTCTGCACCTCCACAATATCCTTATCCCAGGCACACAGCTTTCTGGTGGGTTAAGAACTTACACCATGGGGTATCTCTTGCTAAGAAGCTGTGGTCGTTGTGCACCTAAGGGGAGGGTTGAACTCTCAAGGACACAGTCCTGAGAAGCAGGCTTGTTACCTCCACATGCATACTGAACATTCATGTCAACAAGTGCTATTGCTACTTACGCTTCACAACATGACAACAGTGCATAAACTCTACACACCCAGCTCGCTCCTGTCACACAGCGAGGACTTCAGCAGCTTAGAGAAGGAGGTGGACTGCCTGGCCTTCCATTACGGACACAGGAGAAAGTTCAAAACTTCCTTTTTGGGATGGATTTCTGTAGAAACTGCTGCTTTCACAGCGTAAGTGCTGTAGCTGTGTAAAGTTCCTGCAGGAGGCAGGCACCACCGAGAGAGTTTTTCCAGTGCGCACACACATGCTACAGCAGATTTCAGCAAAGGCTGTGTTGAGACACAGGCCTTGTTTAATGCAGGAAGCACCAAGGTCCAGGACTTGACTTTGCTTTAGTGTACGCTGTGGCTAGCAGGCATTAGCAATACAAGTGGTATCAATGCAGAACATCACAGATGAGAAAAATTTATGTCTCCGAAGGCAGGTCCTGTGAAAGAAGAAGATTACAAAGCTCATGTCTGCTCTTTCAGCTTTCTTAATCTGCACAGGGTAACCTAAGTTCTGTTGCCTGATCTGTACACAGGTATGAAATTCCTAGAATTGCTTTCAACACATTTCAACAAAGCTCTGAAGAAAGGATTTAGCCTTTAACTGCTCAGACACAGGAGAGAATAAGCATCTTTGGCTCAGCCCTGCACTAGCAATAGCTTTATAAAAGCTGCCAGAAGAATGGCTGTTAATTTTCTGTTTTAATACACTGGACATTTAAAAGCCAAAGAATAGTCTTTGCCTAATTATACTAATTGCACAATTTAGTCAAAAATGGGCCATAAATGTCTAAGGCTGTTGCTTTAGCTTAGATATATGTGATCTGTGATTACTGATCAATTCATCCATATCTTCGCTATTTCTTTTGTCCATCTCTAATAAAATTTGCTCTACCTTTCAATACATATTTATCAAAGCTTCTGAAAATCACCAGGTGTTAGAGAGGAAACTCATCAACCACATTCACAGCAGACGTTCTCAGCAATTTACAATGGAAAAATATATCAGTAGCAGCACCTCTGTAGTCTGTGTCATTTCCCTTTAGAGCAGTGGGTTTTGTCCTCTGCTGAGAAATAAAGCATCACTTTAACACAGCCAGACCTCAGCCCGCATCACACATACTCCTCCACAGGCAGGACAGATCTTGCCTATAACCTTGCAAGCCAGCATGCAGAGAAACGGAAGGGGTTTCTTTCAAAGAAGCAGTGTGTCTGTCTGGACAAGGTGGAACGAAGCTGGTGATGTAGAGCTGTAATGAAAGCATTCGGGGTTCTGCAAACACACATCATGGGTACACTTATGACTCATCCCCAGATGGAAGGGGAAATGAGCAGTCCACATCAGGAGGTCCTGCAATACTACAGGTGCAATTACACAACTGTTTCAGTAAAAGCAAAATGAAACTAAAGAAAACAGTATTTCTAACCGTAATATCAATACCAAGTCTCTGCTTAGAGCACAGCAGCTTAATGTGCTTATTTACGATAAACATATAAGCGGGCTGCGAAGATGCCTTTCACATGGCTGTGTCCAAACCAAACCCATCCAAATCAAGTCACTCCCCAGCTCATTCTGCAGTTGCCCAGTTGTCAGACTCCATGCAAGGGCAGGAACATGCTGTCTGGGACAAAGGGTGCACCCACCTCTTCGAAGAACATCATTGCTTGATTAAACCAGATCAGGTGTAAATAAAACCACAACCTTTAACAGCTCCTGTAGAGCGTTAGGGCTTGAACCGTGGTAGGACTGCCCCCTTTCAGTGAAAGATAGATGGGAATTACCCTTAAGAGATAGATACACTTTCGAGTCTTCAATTCTCCCATTTCATTATCTCTTGGTCCTTGTATTTCCAGTCTCCGTTGACCCCATATTCCCAAGGCTTTCAGGCTGGGTCAAGTAGAAGGGAGCAGGGAGCTCGTGCTGCTGTGCGTAGGGACATCAGGGCTCGCCTCGGCTGGTCCCTTGCCACCACCACGCTCAGAGCTTTGGCCTTGAACCAGCTTCTGGGCTGGGCTGTGACCAGCACCAAGGAGCTGCAGAGCCAGGTCTGGCAGATGGTGAATCCAGGCTGTACATCTTGAAACACGACTTGGCCCAGCCAAGCCAGCTCCAGAATAAACCCTTATTAAGCTGCATTAGCCATCACACATGAAATTCTTCTGATTTAGCCTTTATGTAGGCTGGGCAGGGACACAGGTTAGCCCTGGAGCCCATCACTCTCAAAAACAAACACCCTTGATGGGACTGATCTCGTGATTACAACTCTCATTACGTGCCAACAACAAAAAAGCTGCTGTTAAAACACGAATGGCAATGGTTGCTAAGTGACAGCATCCGTACAGGCTTGTCACAGCCGTGAGACAAACAGCTGTGGCTGCACAGCAATCCCATCTTATCCATGTAATTGAGGATAAAAATGCTGTTTTCATTACCGCCTAGTAACCCTAACCTGGACCTGTCAGAATATTTTGTGCTTTAGGTTCTCACAAAGAGCCCTGTGAAAACAAGACTAAAGCCTCCACTGAAACCAGTGGAAGTGTTTGATTCAAAATATCTTTAATATTGCATGCTCTTTCAACATATTTTCTTCCCAGTGAACTAGTGCATAAGACAACAGCACGGCTTTCTTGGCTAAATGGTCCATTTCTGAAAAACAGGGAGCTACATGACAGTATTTTCGGTGAGGTTCATTTGAAAAAACAACAACAAATATCAACAAAAACCCCACCTGTCAGCCTCTAAAGTAAACCTGTGGGCTATGTTCAACACTGAAGGTTTCTGCAACATTTGGAAAAGATAATAACTTTTTCAGAACTGCAAACAACATATATCCTTATAAATAAAGTATTTGAACTGGAACTTTAAAATTACATAAAGTGATGGTTGAGTTGTTAAGGAGTCTGGGATTCAGCAAGGCATGAAGGCATCACTTGCTCCAGCGAAATCAGTGGTGGAACCAGGTGGGAAGAAGCCATAAGAGGTGCTTAAGCACCATTTTGCCAGGGTGGAGTATTGCAGACCCCTAAAGTAGAGAGAACCTAATTAGCACAACCAGCAGGTCAATGCATCCAAGGCAGATACATTCTTAAAAAAGGTGGGGAAAAAAAAAAAAGAAAAAAGTATTGCAACAGGCTGTATACAATAGCTTGTTAGCTATTGCTCACCCTATATACACTTACGCGCTAAAAAAAAAACCCAACCAAACAACTGTTTGAGGCCATGCTGGTAGCGGAGACAAAGGGACGGATCTGTCAACGTCCAGTGAACAGATCAGAAGTGACCAGGAAAAGCCACCACCCGGCTGCCAAACAGAGCGAGAAAAGCACAAACAGGCATGCACAGCTCGGCACGCACGCCGGCCGCAATGCCAGTGCCTAAGCTGTACGGGCACATCCAAGCCCACAAACATGAGGGATCATCTTCAGCTGCTGATGCAGTGCATCTTGGCGTGAAACATCCCACCGGAACGCGTGTGATCACATTTACTCCAAGCAGCAGTTCTCAGTGACTACTGAAGCTCATTATGCCCCTTCCTAATGAATTCTCTTTCGGCTCCATCCACAGAAGTCTCGATTTCCAGTGCCAGGAGTAACAGCCCTGATCCTGCCAACAGCTCAAACAACACACGAGTCGCAAGTGCAGTCAAAGCTCATCCACGTGGATAAAGCCCACTTGACTGTTGTCTTTGGTCACTATCTCCACATCAGTATATTAAACACTTATAATTTGCACATTAAGTCAAAGTAAAATGTGATTTTTTTTTTTCCCCTCTATATTTTATCCATAAATGCAGCACTTCTCCTAGCTGTTCTTATTCCCCAGATTATTTCACTACAGTCAAACAAACGAGCATGTCTCATACTGGTATTAAACCCCTGTGTCACTGCTCTCTAAATCCTGCAGCACAGGGTGAATATTGCTGTGCAGACAAAGGTCTGACTTTTCAGCAGCATTAAATTAGCCAGCTCAAAGGTGTAGCACGCCGTCTGGCTGGCTGGATGAAAGGCACGTCCTCGGCGTACGCCGCAGCGCTGGCGGGCAGACAGCTCAACCTCGCCATTACTACAGACGTGGCATCATGTAGGGGAAAAAAAAAGAGAAAGACCTCCTGTCTTCCTAACTCCTCTTGAGAGCTTCTGCCCCGTAGGGATCAGCCTTGCCTTCCTCCCTAGTTTGGGAGCATCTTCTCCGCCCTTTATTTATTACAAGATCAAAGATCCATCTCCATGGAAACATCTGAGCTCAAAGAGTTTCTGCACTACGGCTTTACATCCTGCACACCGCTGTTGGCACTGGTTTTTTGAAACGCAAGCTTTGAGATGATCAGCATTCAGGTCTCCACAGAAATAGTTTGATTAGCAATAATCGACATCCCGAGCAGCATGTGTACGTGTACAACTAACATACACACTGCAGAGCAGAACTGCTGCTGCGTTAGGACACCTGCAGTCCATGAAGAGCACAGACACTCAGCTGTGCACAGAGGCATCCCGCGCCCCGGCCCCTGCGGCTTCCAGGCTGTTTCCCTGATATCCAGAGTAGATGAGGGACACCGACACGTTTGCTCTTCGTTATCTGGCACCCCAGCACTTTGTCCCCGCATCTGAAGTTTGGTAGGACTTTCGGCAGATGTAGAGAGCCATGTGGGCAGAGGGGCTGGAGCCTGTTACTGCCCACTCTGTGCTGCATCTCCAGCCTTGGGGGAGGCAGCTGCGGAGCTGCTCGGACTTACCCAACAGAGACAGCAAGTGGCCCAACACCCGGCCCAGTAAAGACTTCATGAATTCTGCATTCAAACTGTTACATCTGGACCAGCAGTGGCTGGAGCACTAGTGCTGGCTCATTCCAGGGACATCCCTCCTGGTAATGCTGAGCTCCGGTTCCTTCAGCAGTCACTCCTACAACTAATTCCCAGGAGAGGGACAATAAAAGTAAAACAGATGTGGTTTACGATATTTTTTGTTCCCTGTTCAGTTCACCACATGGCCACACAAACTGTTAAGCTGCTGTACTGGTGGCAGGAGCAACCAGCCAGGAGGAAAACTATTCAAACAGCCATTGCAGCTGCTGCCAACAGAAAGTTGACGTGGAGCTGCAGCCTTGCAGGAAATCCTGGGTTCAGCTTAAACCTCCTGTGAAGAAGGGTCAGGGCAAAAAGGAGTGAAACAGAACTCACTTGAGACTCACAGTTTCACAGACATGTCCCAAGAAAGGCAAGCAGGGAGTGGAGAGCACATGGGGCTGTGTTAGCACCGAAGCAGAGCTAATAGCACCAACCTGGAGAGCATCAGCAAGCCCCATCTCGCAGCACTACTGAGGGCAGATCCTGCTTCAGGGAATTCAGACCATCTCTTGCTACTGCTTGTGGCAGTGGCAAGCCCCGAGTTGCCCATATGCACACAGAATGTGATTTTTATAATCACATTAAAAAATTTCAGAATAGCAACTGTGCAGAGAGCAATCCAGCTGCCAGCATTTAGCCTGATGCTAGGGCACAGGCAGAATATGCCAGGCATGGATTAATATCGCATAAGCTGCACCATGCTGAGTTTCATGGCTTAATTATAAAAGAGAAAGCAATAATCAAGGGATCTGTAAGGCTAATAAATGTTCTGAGAACACCGAATGTGACACAAGAGCCGCAGCCAGTGCGACAGGACATGAATGCATTTAAAAAGCACATTAATCACACACCATGTATTAATTCACAGCTGGTTTCCAATGACAGCGCTTGGCCTTTAGCTGCCTTCATAGCATCACTGGGCACAACTGGATCATCACCCAGCCCAGCGCAAAGTGGGCTGTAGTCTACCCACAAGCAAAAACCCCAGCCACGCATCAGTCCAATGAGACACAGGCACTAGCTCTGGCTTAAAGCTCTGCAGCCCTGTGACTCTCCCCTGCCTTATGCCTAAGCTCGGTTTAGCTCTCACACCTGTGTCGGCCTTTGGAGGTTTCTGGGTCAGCGACGGCGTCCACCAGGCCACACAGCGCGAGTCACCTGGCGAAGGGCAGCGCAAGGAGAAAATCAGGCCCCTGGCAAATCCTCCAATCACCTCCGCAGTAAAATACTTGAAAGCGCTTCTGTTTCTCAGCGCCTGCAACTATCTCTCCTCTCCATCTCGTATTTCATCTCATTGCAGCTTTTTAATTACGCAGAGAGCTCATTGCGGGGCTTTACCTCTCATTCACAGACTTCCATTCTTCTATACGGAATACATATTTCTATAGGGGGTACTGTCTCCAAACAGATTATTGCCCATGTGAAACTTGATGTCTCTATGTCTGTGTCTCAGGGAAAATTCCGATAAACCTTAAAACTGAGATGCCACCAAGAAGAACCCCTCCACCTGTGCTGTCACAGAGTGATCCCCAAATTCCTGTAGACCAAGATGCCAGTACAGGACATGACTCAGCCCTTTACTGGTTGCTGACATCAGCAAGATATTCCTTGGGCTGAAATGCTGCAGGACTGGGTGCCAGTCAGGGCTGCACGTATAGAAACTTGAAATGCTCCCAAACACCCACTTCTGCCCAATAATTCTTTGCATCAGAGACAGTTTCCTTACTGCACACCTCTCATTCTCTAGCTCTCTACAAAGGGCAGCTCTTTGCAGTTCTCTGCCCAAAGATCTATTATCAAACCAAAGCATTTCAAAAGAAATAGCTACCCTTCTTCTCTTACTAATAATCCCAAATTTAACAATGTCCTACTTAACACCTCCTCTGAAACCAGGAAGCGAGATGCTATTTCTGCTGGCCTCAATAAGTGGACTCTGCTGAACGCCAGGGAACACACAGACCAGATACCAGGCTCAGTTTAAAGCCTGGGCTGGATTGCTCAGGCAGCAGCCTCCTTCTTCATTGTTTCTAAAGCCTAATTAGCAGCCAAGAGGAAGCAATAATAAAAAAAAAAAAAAAAAAAAAAAAGAGAATCACTCTGTACATTCCCCAGATCCTCTATGCCAGGCCAAATTTGTACACTGAAGTTGCATTCTCTTTGCTGTAAAAATATATATCTGCCCCCTCTTCTGCCTCTGCGAGCATATGGGGACCTGAAATCATGCTTCCTCATGGGAATGAATCATGGAGCATCCACACTGATTTCCTACAGAGAGACTTGAAACATGAAATCAGTGCTAAAAAGGGAAGATGACCCTGCATATGGGCACAGCTTGGGATAAAATAAATTTTCCTTAGATTGGCACAAGACAGATTTGGACCAGCTACTGCCTAGATCTGTGGGTTGACAGCCTCTTCTCAAGAGTCTCCAACACCAGTAAAAAGTCTGAATAAACCTGTAGGATTAGAAGCTGCCCAGGATGCACATGGAAGCATGATCTAGCAACTTATGTGCAAACAAATGGCTCCCTTTCATTCCCCTGCAGATCTTCTCCCCAGGGTTTTCATCTTCACTTCATAGCTGTTCTCTTCTTCTCTCCCTTATCTTTTCCTCCAGCATCAGCTTGTGGCAGCAGACTGCACTCACTAATCAAAAAAGGGCTGGGCTCTATTTATTGTTTCTTAAAGTCTGTGGCACTACAGTAACATCACCCAAACGCTTGTTTTCATTATTGTTCCTCCCCAAGCCTGCCAATAGAGCCTGGACCCTGCCAGGACACAGCAGAGAGCCACAATTTTACTGGTCCGGTGCGTTTCCAGACCGAGCACGAGCATTGCCTTAGGGATGCTAATGCCTCCACTCCATCACCTACCAGAAGGTGCCGGCTGCTCTCTTCTCCTACTGCGGGAAGGAAGCTGTCCTTCACTGCTGCCGATCCGAGCTGCCTCACTTGGATTTCTCAAGGGAATCACAGGAAAACCCAAATACCACACTCACATGGCTGTTCACCCATGCCTCCATGAGGTTCATCCGTAGGGCTCTTCAGGGAAGGGTGATGGATAGGGCGCAAGGCAGCATCCCAGGGCACGCAAACAGGGGTGGCTAGGGTAGCGCCCAGGGCAGCAGCTGAGCAAAGGAGTGACCTTTCCACAGCACCAGCACAATACACTGCATTTTTAGGGTATCAAATGGAAGAGACAAGGAATGTTTCATCTCCCTTTCACGCCCTCTGATGTGCGCGGAGAGCCAAACCAACTGATTTCAGTGAGGAAGCACAAAGCTCCTGTAGGCTTGTCAGACGCGGTCCCTCAGACTCTCCTGTTCAAGGTGAAATCCTGCTTCAATAATTCCTCATCTCCTGCTTCAGACCCTCTGTCTACCAGAAACACACCACCAGATCTTCACCTTGCAAAGGGAGCTAACCTGTCCCCAGACAGGTTCATGCTACATCCTCCCAGTAACTCCCAGGATGGTTAAGTCTCAATCCCCACTACAAACCAGTCAGTCCTGTTTCTCCTCTTCCTTTCCATCACCATTAATATGTAGCAGATCTCACCCTTTGGCTTTTGTGCCTGTTCCTCCTAGCAAATTTTGCAGCTGCCTCATTTTTATAGAAGCAGCAACATAAGACTAGATTCTTATTTTTTTGTGTGTGTGTGCATTCCCTAATTCTCCTTGTGCACAGCACAGCCCAAAGGTGAGGCAGCTCCTTGTCCAGCTGTGGCTGCAATTGCGTTAGGGCCAACAGCAAAGTAGCTGCTAGTAATTCTGCAGTGCTGCCCAAATATAGGTCAGTGCTTTGTGGTTGACCAGCAGAGAGACAAGGGCTGAATCCCCATTGCTTTCTCTAGACTGCTACTAATAGCCAAACTTTAAGAAAGTTTGCTCATGTGCGTTTACACTTCGTGATGGCAGCACAAACTGAAACTAAAAGGCACCCTGGCCCCTTCAAAACTGCCTTAATATTACAAGGATGCAGAAATAACACTCTGACTTTTGAATAGCCAGAACTCCAATAACAGGAGAATATTTCACACCTGCAGGGAGCAATTTGCTTTCCAAAAAATAACTCCACAGATATTCAGAGTGTAATCCTACTGGGAAAGAGCCCCTACAGAAGCCCTGGGTCAAACTGAAAGGCCAAGCAAGGCTGAAAAAGAAGCTGGGAGTCAGCAGGGAAACAGTTTGCAGGTCAGTGGCAGAACCAAAAAGGCCCCGATTGCCACCGCAGAGCTCGGTCTTCGTCAATTCGGGGCAAGAGACCGATGGTGCCCAGGGATCGCCTACCACCAGCCGGGCGTCCAGCAGCCTCGTGTCAGCCTGGGGTGACAGACGCAGAGAGACCCTACACAGGTCTGCACCGCCAGCCTCGTACACACCAACACCCCAGCTTTGCTAGCAGGACAGGGAAAAAAAAAAAAACCAAACCCAACCACCAGATAGGCTGGGTCTGAGCGATCCTCTGGCCGCCCTTGCCCAGCTGCTGTTCAGAAGGAGACAATCCAGTACAACACGATCACAGCTATCCAGGAGGGGTTTAGAAATACACACCCAGAGCACAGACTTCAGTTCATTTCCTAAAGGCCAGGTGGGACCACAAAGTCACCTCTCCAGCTTACCAGAGCAGAGACCACTACATTTCTTCCCAGAGCGGAGACCACTACATTTCTTCCCATCCTTGCTCTGCTGAACCCAGAAACATGTGCTTGGCTGAAGCCCATCTTGTGGAAAGACATCTTATCTTGATTGGAAAACAGTATCATATGGAAAGTCTTTCACTTCTCCCAGTAATTTGTTCCAGCAGCTAATCAACTTCATTCTTAAAAAATTAACGCCTATTTTCTCATTTCAATTTGTCTGGCTTCAGCCTGCAGCTGTGGGTTTAGGCCATGTCTCTTCTCTCTGGCTTAAACAGCGCTTGGGTACCTGCCTTTTCTCCTTGTGGAGCTGTTTGTGTATTGCTGTACAATTTTCTTCAGCTAAACAACTACAGTCGCTTAAGTTCCAGTCTTAGGCATCGGTTTGGGGATTTTTTTCATTCCGTTTCCCCCTGAAGATGTGCTGCTCCATGAAGTTTCCCGCACTCACCTACCCAAGGCACGCGCCTCTGTACTTTACATCCTTCCACGTGGAGGCAACAGATCGTGGCCTCCCTAGGAAACGCAACTCGGCATAAACAACTGAGTTTAGAAGCAGAATAATGATTGCTGCTGCTCACTGCAGATAAAGGCCACTTGTGGTGAGCATCACGTCTCTGCTGTGACCAGCTTTAATCACAGCTGAGCTCATGTGGAGCGTGGCCGTCCCGGCGCTCTTCCACTCCCTCCCCAGCCTTAAATCACCGTCTCTCCGATTCACTGTATGTCTGCCCTCTCTAACTCCTGGCTGTCTTTTCACCTGATTTTTGACCACCTCCTCCTCCCTTTTCCCCTTCCCTTTGTATTAATCTTTTCTTAAAAAAACCACTTGCCTCCTAAAAAGTTAGAGAGCAAAAGTATGGCTGTTAACTCATCGCTCGCTCTGTCCCTGCTCTCCCTCACTATAAGCTCTCCTGGGCAAGGACTACCCACCTCCTCCTGTGTCTGCCCAGGATAAATGCATCATTATGAGAACATTTAATAGCACCACCAGTCCTGTTTACCTGTGCTGGTCAGTCAGTGGTCTGGTAGCTAAGCCAAGTATTAATTATTAAGTTTAAATGCAATAGGTTTCTTAGAAAAAAACAAACAAACAAACATTTTGGAGCATGCTGTATTGGGACAGTATTTTTGCCTGGTTTGAGCTCATGGCTTCCTCAGGCCAGGAGCTGGCTCTCTGAGGCTTGTATTGTTCTAAACACGTTGATGGTGTACTACAAGCAACTTGCAAATAGATAATTTAACTTAATTAATACAAATAAACTCTAATTACAAGCAGCAACCAATTAAAACAGCACAGAGGGCTTCTCCTGTGCTTGGGGTAGCAGCTGAAGTGGAAGATGATGCTATTGCAAGGCCTTAGGACTCCCTCCTGCCCTCCCCACATGCTCAATCTCAGGAAGGTTTCCCACAAAGAGGCTTCGCAAGCAGCTGCTGCTGCTTCACCTCTCGGTCTGATTATGATAGCAGCAAATTAGGGCAATTTTTCACCAGTGATGCTGTCGGTGCCTTCAGAGCACTGCGGGTCCCGGGGAGGGCAGGCTGAGCACACGGTGGTGGTCTCGCTCTGGTGCTTGCTAGCCCCGCAGCACGGCACGTGGTGGTTTGTCCCCTTCTGTGGCCACCTCAGCTCCGGCAGGACATTTCTGCCGGCCCTTGCAGGCCCTTGGCTGTGCTGGGGTTGCAGATGGCATTTGGGCTGCCAGGACCACTACAGCTCCTGAGGCTGTAGAACATATTTTTTTTCCTAATTTCAGCTTATGTCACTTAGGGACACGCTTGCGTCCCAGCCAGGGTATTCCTTATTCCTTCCATCTAGGGATGGCAGACGTGAGGGATCAAAGCGCTGAAGAGATCAAAACATGAAAGACAGAATAAATGAAGCCATGGAGAAATGGGAGCGGAGATCCACTCCTCTAACGTAATTAACCTTTCCAACAACAGATGATATTCCCAAACTAAGGGACATCGTGGGACACGGAAACGCTCCCAGGCCATGTGGGAGAGCTGTACCGAGCGGAGCATGGCGGCAAACGCAAACACCGCTCCGGCGGAGGAGATCGCATGAGGCGCCGGCATCACCACAGAACCCCGGTCTCCAGACACCCACTCCCGCGTTCATTAACGAGTCAGCGCCGAGATTAAAGAGCTTGCAGTCCTTGGTCTGGCTGCCGCGCCGCTCAGCCCCAGGCGCTTTGGGGAACACTTTTCCCAAAATGAGATCCGACTTCCTTCTTCTCTCCCAGGCTCCACAAAAACCGGGAAGGACCCGCCGCCCTCACCGACCCTGTCACCAGCCGGGGGCACCTCCTCCCCTCCCCCAGCCCCGCCCCGAGGGCGCCCCCTGGCGGTTGCCCCGCGCATCGGCGGGAGGCGGCTCTCCTCAGCGGCTCGGCGAATCCCGCCGGCTCCAAGACTGAGGGGACCGACACCCCCCCCACCCCCCCCCCGCCTTTTTTCTTCTTCCTCCTCCTCCTCCT